>CM033642.1:113724470-114281303 GCA_019512145.1 Engystomops pustulosus | reverse complement strand
GTTCTCTGCGGTGGATTGGGGTCCGGCCGGGATTCATTAAGGTAGTTCCTCTGACGTCCACCAGGTGGTGCTGCTGCGCTGAAGAGCATCGGAACGCACTGGAGCACACCAAGCCGGGCTGAGTGAAGGTAAGCGCGTGCCGAGCGACACATTTTTTTTTAAAAATGCGTCGGTTTTTCCGAATCCGTCGGGTTTTCGTTCGGCCACACCCCCCCATTTCCGTTGCGTGCATGCCAGCGCCGATGCGCCAAAATCTGATCGCGTGCGCCAAAATCCCAGGGCAATTCAGGGAAAATCGCCGCAAATCGGAAATATTCGGGTAACACGCCGGGAAAACGTGAATCGGGCCCTTAGTAAATCACCCCCAATATCTTCTAAATTGCACATGTTTCCTTTGGACCACACATTGAGAGACTTAAAAAAGAAAATGACCGAAAAAAAGAAAAGACAGAGGGGGTCATTTACTAAGGGCCCGATTCGCGTTTTCCCGAGTGTTACCCGAATATTTCTATTTGCGCTATTTCCCCTGAATTGCCCCGGGGTTTTGGCGCACGCGATCGGATTGTGACGTATCGGCGCTGGCATGCACACGACGGAAAACAGGGGCGTGGCCGAACGAAAACCCGACGATTCGGAAAAACCGCCGCATTTAAAACAAGTGCGGAGCTTGCACTTACCTTCACTCAGCTCGGCTTGGTGAACTCCAGGGCGTTCCGATGCTTTTGCAGCGCAGCAGCGCCACCTTGTGGATGGCGGAGGAACTACCTTAATGAATCCTGGCCGGACCTGAATCCAGCACAGAGAACGCGCCGCTGGATCGCGTATGGACCGGGTAAGTAAATCTGCCCCAGAATGTGGTGTTTAAGAATCATATATAAAAATTGCTGCTTTTAGTGTGGTTTGAAAAGAGTATCATTGACTAGTCTAAATAATTCTACATGTTCAATATACTGTATGTTAGGATCAGTGGATCCTCTGGACCACAACGGGAGGTGAAACTAGCCAACACCTGGGACCGAAGTCTAGCGGCACCTGGTATTCACCAGAGGGTTGGACTTGCTGCGGCAGGACACCACCAGGTCGCTCCCAGGTGCAACTAGCCCGCGGTGATAGCCGAGGTCGAGGTACCTTAGCGGATGACAATCTCGTAGTCAGGTCCAGGCACAGGGTCAGGGCAGGCGGCAGAGATGCAACGTCAAGTCCAAGTCCGGGGTCAACAACAGGAGGTCCAGGCAGGTGGGAACGGGAACACAGGCACACGGAACACAGCAACACGGAGGAACTTAGGTAACACAGCAACAGGAATACACAGGAACGCAGAAATACACAGGAACACAGGAATACTCACTTGGAAGCTTTCTCTAAGGCTATGAGGCACAAAGATCCGGCCGGGGACACAGGAAGAGGTAGGATTCTTAAAGGTGAGGTGTTCAACCAGTGCACCAATTAGCGGTGCACTGGCCCTTTCAATTTTCGGCAGGAGCCCTAGGAGGCGGGGACACGCACGGCAGTCCAAGGAAGAGCAGGAGCTGGGAGAGGTGAGTGAGGAGACCGGGCTGCAGCGGGGGCACACCGAGGAGCCCGGATGCGCCTGCGATCCGAGACAGGGATGGCGGGAGCACCCGTGACAGTACTCCCCCCCCCTTCGGCCTCCCTCTGTTCTTGGGCCTGAGAAAACGTTGGAGCAGGCTCTTGTCCAGGATGTTATCCTCTGGCCCCCCCAAATCTCCCCTCAGGACCAAATCCTCTCCAGTCTACCAGAAACAGCCGCCTACCTCTTACTGTCTTAGTATCCAGGTTCTCCTTCACCTCAAAGACATCAGTAGAATCCGCATGTGGTGCCGGAGGGAGAGGAACTTGTCATGCGAAGCGGTTTAAGATGACTGGATTGAGGAGGGAAGCGTGGAAGGAGTTGGGTATGTGCATGCTAGGAGGCAGCCGCAATTTGTAGGCCACCGGGTTGATGCGACTGAGGATTTCAAATGATCCCAAGAACCGGGGTCCCAATTTGTAGCCAGTCGGACGTACCTTGAGGATTACCAGACCCTGTCACCAGGAGCTAAGACAGGAAAAGGCCGACGTTTCTTGTCTGCTTGACGCTTGGTCTTGGCAGAGGTTTGGAGCAATGAGGTACGGACGTGTTCCCAGATGGTTTTTAGATCCTGTACCAAGTCCTCCACAGCAGGAACATCTGCAGACACAGGTAACGGAAGAGGAGGCCGTGGATGCAGTCCGTAATTAATAAAGAAGGGAGCAGAACCAGCAGAAGTGGAGTCCAGGGAATTGTAGGAAAACTCCGCCCATGGTAAAAAAGAAGCCCTGGTGTCCTGACGAGCGGACACAAAGTGGCGGAGATAGCACCCCAAAGTCTGATTCACCCTCTCCACTTGGCCGTTGGACTGAGGATGATAGGCAGAGGAAAAGTCCAATTTCACTTGCAGCTGGTTGCACAGAGATCTCCAGAACTTGGACATGAACTGAACACCTCGATCAGAAACGATGTGCCGGGGAAGGCCATGAAGCCGGAAGACGTGCTGGAAGAAGAGACTGGCAAGACGTAGGGCTGAAGGCAAACCTGATAGAGGGACAAAATGGGACATCTTAGAAAAGCGATCTGTTATCACCCAGATAACGGTATTGCCAGATGATGGCGGCAGATCAGTAATGAAGTCCATAGCCACGTGAGACCACTGGCAGGTAGGCATGGGTAACGGCAACAGAAGACCAGCTGGTTTTTGTCGTGAGGGCTTATTGCGAGCACAAGAGGCACAAGACCACACAAAGTCCCGAATGTCCTTGACCAAATCAGGCCACCAATAGAAATGGGAAATCAGGGCCACAGAGGGCTGCACCCCAGGGTGCCCAGCCACTCGAGAAGAATGTCCCCAGGTCAGGATCCTCTTTCGAAGCCCAGGTCATACATAAGTCTTGCCGGGAGGTAATTTCCGACGCTGCCAGCACAAGCCTCTCTGGAGGAATGATGTGTCTCGGAGCATAGTCTTCCCCCATAACATCGGAAGCACGTGACAGGGCGTCAGCCTTGATGTTTTTCTCAACAGGGTGAAAATGGATTTGGAAGTCAAACGGGAAAACAAGAGGGACCACTGAGTTTGACGTGTGTTCAACCGTTGAGCTGTCTGTAGGTACTGGAGGTTCTTGTGGTCCGTGTAAAATGCTGAATGGAAATCGAGCTCCCTCCAGCAGATGACGCCATTCCTCCAAGGCAAGTTTGATAGCCAGAAGCTCAGGATCCCCAATAGAATAATTCCTCTCTGCGGAGGAAAAAGTTTTGGAGAATAAGCCGCAGGAGAGAGTTCGGCCCCTAGGCCCCTTCTGGGTAAGAACCGCTCCAGCTCCTACGGAAGAGGCATCGACTTCCAGAAAGATTGGCTTTTCGGTATCAGGTCTGGTAAGAACAGATGCAGAGGAAAAAGCAGTGTTTAATCTCGTGAAGGCCTCCTCAGCTGCTGGAGGCCAGAGACAAGAATTGACACCTTTCTTTGTTAGCGCCACCAGTGGAGCTACCAGGGATGAAAGATATGGAATGAATTGCCTATAATAATTGGCAAAGCCCAGGAATCTTTGGATAGCACGCAGTACCACTGGGCATAGCCACTGAAGAACTGCGGATAGTTTAGCGGGAGCCATCTGCAGGCCTCTATCGGAAATAATGTAGCCAAGGAATGGAAGGCTCCTTTGATGAAAGTGGCATTTTTCCAGTTTGGCATAGAGATGGTTAATCCTGAGGCGACTGAGCACTTGCCATACGTGGGACTGATGGGACTCAAGATCAGCAGAAAACACGAGGAAGTCATCGAGGTAAACCACAACACAGCTGTACAATAAGTCCCTGAAGATATCATTAACAAATTCCTGGAAAATGGCTGGCGCATTACAAAGGGCATAACTAAATATTCAAAATGCCCATCACGGGTGTTACAGGCGGTCTTCCACTCGTCACCCTTCCTGATGCGAATAAGATTGTAGGCACACGAAGATCCAACTTGGTAAAGACTCTCGCGCCCCGTGGACGATCAAACAGCATAATCAGCGGCAAGCTGGAGAGGAGGATTTACGTATGAAACCTCTTTGCAGATTTTCCCTAATATATTCAGACATGGCGGCTGTCTCGGGTACCGAGAGCGGGTACACCCGACCCCTTGGAGGAGAAGAGCCGGGCAGCGAGTCGATGGGGCAATCGTAGGGACGATGTGGAGGAAGAGTCTCAGCCTGTTTTTTGGAGAACACATCTGCGAAATCCAAGTATGGAGCGGGGAGCCCCTCCAGGGGCTTGGGAGACAAGGTGGAAGTCCAGACAGGGAGCGGACAAGGAATCTCCATACAATGAGAAGAACAAGCCGGGCCCCAACGGAGTCTCCCCAGAAACCAGGGGAGACCCAACAGGGTGGAAGTGCTTTGGGGTAGTACAAAAAAAACAAAGTCTTTCTTTATGTAAGGCTCCAACTTGCAGAAACAGGGGTTCCGTGCGAGACCGGATGGGCACCGAAAGAATCTTGCCACTGACTGAGGCAATGGACAATGGTTTTCTCAAGACGAACCACTGGAAAGTGATGCCGGGAGACCAGGGCTGCGTCCATAAAGTTCGCTGTAGAGCCTGAATCCATGAAAGCAGAAACTTGGATCTGGGTGCCGGTGTCTATGCTGAGGAGCACAGGAATAATCAGGCTTGGAGAAGCTTGGCTCACACCTAGGGACCCTTCTCCCAAGAGCCCGAGGTGCTGGCGTTTCCCAGACGTTGGGGACGAACAGGACAAGTCCCGATGAAGTGCCCTGGATTGGCACAATAGAGACAAAGGTTCTCCTGTCGTCTTCTGGAACGCTCTTGTAGAGAGAGACGGATTCTGTCCACCTGCATGGGTTCCTCAGCAGACGATACAGGCGGAGGCTGGAGCGGCCTTTGGAAGGCAGGTGCTAGGCGAGGAAAACGTCTTACCTGAGCTTGAGGATGCTTAGAGCGAAGTTCCTTGGTGCGTTCTTTAAACTGGACATCAATCCGAGTGGCCAGTGTGATGAGACCACCCAGAGTTGACGGTAGATCCCGAGCCGCCAGCGCATCTTTGACCTGCGGCGAGAGTCCTTTCTTAAAGGTGGCGATGAGAGCTGCATCGTTCCAGGCAAGTTCAGAGGCCAGGGTGCAGAACTGAACTGCATACTCTCCCACAGATGAGTTGCCTTGGCGCAGGTTCAACAACGCAGACACAGCAGAAGAAGCCCGTGCTGGTTCCTCAAAAACGGCCCGGGACTCTGCCAGAAAAGCCGCGAGAGTAGCCGTGACCGGGTCGCCTGTGTTCCAAAGAGGAGTGGCCCACGGCTGTCCTAGAGAGAAGACTGACGAAGAATGCCACCTTGGAACGCTCCATGACAAATTGCGAAGGCAGGAGTTCTATCTGTAGGGAGCATTGAGTAATAAAACCCCTGCACTGTTTGGGGTCTCCGTCAAATTTGCTGGGCATAGACAGCCGTAGTCGTGGTTCAGCAACAGAAAGGCAGACCGGGGTTGCAGGAGCCACGGGAGAAGACACGGGAACCTGTTGCTGTTGCTGGGCGGCTAGCAGCTGTTGCAGGATGGTGGTGACTTGATCCAGTTGTTCGCGTTGAGCGGCAATCTCCCGGGATTGCTGGACCACTATGGCGGCAAAGTTTGGTCAAGTGGGAAGCGGAGCCTCGGCGGGATCCATGGTCGGATCTTACTGTTAGGATCAGTGGATCCACTGAGAGGTGGAACTAGCCAACACCTGGGACCGCAGTCTAGCAGCACCTGGTATTCACCAGAGCCCGCCGCAAAGCAGGTTGGACTTGCTGCGGCAGGACACCACCAGGTCACTCCCAGGTGCGACTGGCCCGCGGTGGCAGTCGAGGTCGAGGTACCTTAGCGGATGACAATATCGTAGTCAGGTCCAGACACAGGGTCAGGGCAGACGGCAGAGATGGAAAAACATCAAGTCCAAGTCCGGGGTCAGCAACAGGAGGTCCAGGCAGGTGGGAACGGGAACACAGGAACACAGAACACAGCAACACGGAGGAGCTTAGGTAACTCGGCAACACAGGTCTCAGGAGCGGGTTCACACAGGAACGCAGGAATACACAGGAACGCAGGAATACTCACTTGGAAGCTTTCTCTAAGGTTATGAGGCACAAAGATTCGGAAGGGGACACAGGAAGAGGCAGGATTCTTAAAGGTGAGGTGTTCAGCCAGTGCACCAATTAGCGGTGTGCTGGCCCTTTAAATTTTTGGCAGGAGCCGCACGCGTCCCTGCCTCCTAGGCAGTCTGGGCAAGAGCAGGAGCCGGGAGAGGTGAGTGAGGAGACTGGGCTGCAGCGGGGACACAGGGAGGAGCACGGATGCACTCGCGATCCGAAACAGGGATCGCGGGAGCACCCGTGACACTGTACCCTTAGTGACCAGCCATAATAAATCTATATATCTAATTATAATGAATTAATGTCGTAATGTCACTAAAAATAATTTCAGTAGTGTGGAATTCTGGAAGGTATGCACATTGTTAGAAATGTATAAATCTAATTTACTCCAAGAATGCATATAGTACAGTTAAATACAGTAAAATTTAAAAGAATTTTTAAAAATTCTATAGAATTCCTACTCCTATGAAGGAATAGCCACAAGTGAAGACGTGAAAGGTGTAGGTAAACACCCGTGATTTACACTGCAGTGGATATGTATTCTTTTTAACTAGATGGAATAAATAAAGGAATGTGTATTTTTATCGTTTGAAGGACTTTTCTTTCACAAATCTGTCTAGCTTTTTCTATTCTGCTTGTGATATTTATAATCCACCCTTGTGCCCTGCACTTTATTGTTTAAATGTAAACCCTCCAACTGCGTGCCTTGCATTGTATAGAGAGTGTAAATAATATTAATGATAATATGTTTATGGTTTGCCGATAGGTGTGTTTTATTTATTTTTAAGAAATAACAATGGCTCATGACCAGCATACACTATAGTAAAAATTCCAACTCTCAGGTCATGATCGAAAGCAAACCACGTTATTTGTAAAACACAGGGGAGGTTGTATGATGACTTGGACATGCATGGCTGCCAGTTGCACTGGGTCACTAGTGTTTATTGATGATGTGACACAAGAGAAAAGCAGCCAGAATTCTGAGGTGTTCAGAGACATACTGGGTCAGATTTATCAGGTGTCTGAAAGTCAGAATTTTTCTAGATTCCCATTGCAACAAATCACAGCTCAGCTTTCCTTTTACCAATGCTCATGAATGTTTTAAAGGGGAGCTGTGATTGGTTGCCATGGGCAACTAAAAATATTCTGACTTTCAGACAGCTTCATAAATCTGCCCCACTGTGTACTTAAATCCCGCCATATGCAGCAAAAATATGTGTCAGTACTTCATAATACAGATGGACAATGACACAAAACATACAGCCTAACAACCCAGGAGTTTGTTATGGAAAAGAAGTGAAATATTCTTGAATGGCCAAGTCACTAACCTGATCTCAACCCAATTAAGCATACATTTCACTTGTTAGGACTAAACATCCAACAAACAAACAATAACTAAAGATTGATTGGGTCATTGGTGGTATTTCATTGGACCTGCTGCAATATTTGATTTATAATATAGATCTGTAGACCCCTTCTCTTTTCAGTTCTTGAACTAAAACTACTTTCAAGGAAATAATGTCCCCTTTCAGTGTGGTTTATTATAATGGATTACTCAGTCTACAGTCTCTTACGTCTCCCAGCACAAAATGTACTTGAAAACTGGAAGAATGGCTTCTAGCCACTCAACCTTTTGTTCAAGCTGCCTCTTTGCATCTACTTCTTGTTGTTTGCCTGTTCCATCACAAAAGACTAGATATTATATTTGGAAAAGATTCACTCTACACTCAGATACCCCCAAACTGAAACAAAGGGGAATGTACCTATGTGTTCTAACAATAAATGATTCTTAGTAATGAGGATTAAGAGGTAGAAACAAGTAGTAGAGAGCCTTCCTGAAATACTTTAAACTGTACATTTAATAGCCCCACTTCTCTTTTTTAATTCTAAGGGTACATAAAATGAATGTATTTACTGATTGTTAGAGGAAGAGGCAGCAATTATAAAATGAGTGTTTGCACTGCCTACACTACTACTGCATCTTATACAAAAAAACTTTTTAAAAATCTAATTTTTATTTTTTTATATAATGTATTTAATGTATGAAACTGAATTATATTAAACATTTATTTATATCCAGGAGAATGAGGACGATATAGTAACTTTTGCATTATGCAGTGAGGAGAATTTAGACACAGGATTGTAAGATTTGGAAGACTTTGTGAAAAAAAATTTGTTGTCAAGGGAGATCTTCATAGGACGATTGCATGAGGAGACTTGGGCACAGAGGTTAAAGCTGTTCCTCCCCGGGACTCACCACATGTTGTTGGCAGGGAGCAAGGTAATGTCAATTAAACTTATAAAAATGAATGAAATGATTCAGAATGCTGAAAAAGGGGTTCAGCATAGCAGAGGCTATTGGATACTCTCACCATCTAAAAATGACATTACTGGTGACAGGTTTACTTTAAAGTCTGAAAAGTCTGCATCTGAATTGTTTTGTTCAACATTCATTCTGGTAATCTACAGATCCAAAATGAGAAAAATGTTATCTCTGTCCAAATATTATGGACCTAACTGTATATCCCCAGTATACCAGATTTATATTGGCTCTTGAGCAACATGTTATCATAACATTTTTGATAATAGTGATCATGTAGTAATATTGGTCCAGCAGTGGCATGTTGATGGTCAATAAACCCATGCTAAAAACTCCATACCATTATATTAACCTAAAGGTATCTTGTGATGGTTTGGTTGGGATACATTGGCCCAGATATATCACTGTGGGAGAGGCCAGAGGGAGAAGCCCTCGAGGCCGCGACGGCTGCGAGCCGCGCCCGCCCTCCCCCGGCCCCCCCTTCCGGGGCCGCGGCGCGCGTCTACCGGCACGCCGTCCGGGCCCGCCCTCCGCCGCGCGACCCCCCCCGACTCGGGCCCCCCAACCGCGGCCGGAGCACTGCGCGCCCGGGCTGCAGCGGCCCAGCAGCCGCGCGGCGGTAGAGGGGGGAGAAGAACAGGGGAGAGCAGCTGGGGGCAGGAAACGAAGCAGGGGCCGATACAAGACCTGGCGGGAAAACCGCAAGGGTCGGGAAACAGTGGAAGCAACACACAGACAGGAAGCGCCAAAGTCGCGCCGCGACGCCACACCCGCGGACGAGAGACAGACAACAAGGGAGAGACCACAACGAAGAGAAAGCAGGACGAGAAAGGACAACCAAGGGAAGAGAGAGAGGCCTAGAGGCGGAGCGGAAGGAAAACTGGGATACCGAGCGCAGGTTAGAGGCAGGAGAACGAAACGAAGGAAGCAGGCGCAGCAAGAAGACGGGCAAGAAGCCAGATTGCAGAGAAGAGGGAAAAAGGGAAACGCTTGAGTAGAGAGGGACAAAAAAAGGCGAGGGAGGTCGAGAGAAATGTAAACGCATAAAAGACGAAAGTGTGAGAGAGCAGGAAGGAGGGGAAAATCGGTAAGTGGGGGAAGGACGAACGGAGATAAGACAGGCCAAAATTAAAAGAGTAAAAAAACGGGGGACTCCACCACATGTGGGTTGGCAGGGGGAGCAAGGGTAATGTCCTTAAGCTTATGAAAAGAATATGATTCCGAATGCTGAAACAGGGGAGTTCGCATAGCAGAGGAGGCTATTTCATTGGGATACTCTCACATCTAACTGACATTACTGGTTGACAGGTTTTACTTTAAAGCTGAAAAATTCACTGCATTGACTTGTTTGTTCAAAATTCATTATGGTAATCTAAGAAAATCCAAAATGCGAAGAAAAATGTTATCTCTGTCCATATTACGGACATAACTGTATATCCCCAGTATACCAGATCTATATTGGCTCTCGAGCAACATGGTGTTTATCAAAATTTTTGAGAATCGTGATCATGTAGTAATATCGGTCAAGCATGGCCATGTTGATGTCAATAGAACCCATGACAAAAACTCCCATACCATTATATAACCTAAAGGTATCTTGTGATGGTTTGGTTAAGATTACAATTGCGCCCAGATATATCCACTGTTGTCTCTACCAGTTCCTGTCTAAGTTTGCACAAGAAAAAAGTGTCTTTGGAGTCTTTGTAACACTATAATTATGGAAATGTTTGCCCACTTTGTGTCTGAGTGGCCTTTGTCGACACTTTAGAAAACGTGCACCTAAAGGGGCCGGGTAGTGTTTAGTCAGAGCTTTGTGTCACATTTAATTACTGAGCTGCGCACATTTCTGGTCTCGCAATGTGAAAGCAAGTGCGCTAAGAAACAAGCAATGCAGTCTGCTGCAGCTTCTTAACAACAGACCAGATTTACGAATAAGAGCGTGCAAACGCTAATTGCGATATCTGGTGACGAACTGCCTCTTTTTAGTGAGCACAAAGTGCATTATAAGATGGCACCACTATTTATATATTTGGCCATTCATGCTATTCATAAAATGATGCACTATTTGTGTTATAATCTAAATATGAGGACCTCCGTCTTTTCTTTTCTTGATTTAAATCTATTTTCCAAGGGGAATAATCTTCCCTTTCAGTGTGTTTATTAAAACGATGTTACTCAGTCACAGTTCTTATGTCACCCATCACAAATATTACTTGAAAACTAGAAGAGAAGAATGGCTTCTAACCACTCAACCTTTTGTTCAAGCAGCCTCTTGGCATATACTTCTTGTTGTTGCCTGTTCCATAAAAAAGGCTAGAACTTATATGTGGAAAGGCTTCACTCAACACTTCGGAGACCCCAAACAGAAACAAAGGGAGATGTACATATGTTTCTCGAAATAATGATCTAGTAATGAGTTGTAATTAAGGAACCCGGACTAGAACAAGTAGTTAGAGAGCCTTCCTGAAAATACTTTAAACTGGACATGTTAATAGCGAAAGGACGCTGAAGCTGAGCTCTACGTCTATTTCAGTCCAAAGCAATAAAGAGACTTGTTTTGCTGATTGTTAGAGGGGAGGGCAGGACAATTACATAAAATAAGTTGTGTGCACAGCCTACACTCTACTGAATTGATCCTTATTTTTTTAAATACAGTTTTTAATGCAAAGGTATGAAAATATCTAGTTCTACTGGCAAAGAAGTAACAAAACGCCATATTCATACGTAGAAAAATTTTGTAAACAAAATATTGGTGTGCTGCAAACAATCTTTACATAAAATGCATAAATGTAGAGATAGGCAACCTTTGCAAAAATTTGATTCGCCGAATCACATTAAAAACTTTATTTTTTGCTGCAGGAGCCTTGTAGGGGGTTTGTTAGAACAGTGGTGTGCCATGATTAAATATGTTAGGAGCGCGGTTTGGTCTTCAACAAGATGTGTTTAGTATGACACGCATTATGCCAGCCGCCAGCTCATTAGAATCCTTCACTCTCCAATTCTATGTGCATTGGGGGCCAACTGCACCAAATAAAGAAGCGGAAAAATGCAGCCTGAGAAGGTAACATCCGTGCCAGCTTAACGGACTGGCTGAGGGACAAGACCCACTATAACATCAGTGCACAAAGAGTGCCACTCTTGTTACACTGACATCAGATAATTCGATAGAGACAAGGAAATGTTCTTTAAACGCGGGTGGATACTTGTAGAACCTTCCCAAAAGCGTGGAGACGGGTGTTGGGCAAGGGGGGGGGGCGCACTGCCATGAGCCGAGTTGAGATTCGATCGGGCGGCACAACTCCCTGCTGAACGATGGTGTTTCAGGCCCCATGCTCCCACTGGCCAGCACGAAAGATTCCGCATGACGGACGGGCCGCGTTGCAGCCTCCTGTCTGCCACCTGCCTCCCTGACGCTGGCGGACATAGTGTCTGCCCCCGCCACTGAACTTCAGCCCACCTCTCGGCTGATCAAACTCTTGAAGCCGCCAATGTCCTCACGCCACCCAATCCCCGCATACCTCCAATCTGGCTCCCCCGCCTCCGTGTCAACCCCGTCCCTCCCGTATCCCACATCCCCCAGGCCTCGGTGCCTGGTCAGACAGCCCCCACTCAATCTCTGGTCCCTAAACCCATCAGAAGACTATCAAGTTTCCAGCTACCAGCTCACCAAGCACCATGCTTGCTGCAGGGCAAGGGCCACCAAACACAATAACCACACCAGGAGGTCAGGCACTTTATATTTGTGTTGTATATATATCTATAGTATATATATATATATAATTATATATATCAGATTAAGATAGATTACACAACACATAGATATATAGCTATATATATGTATATCTATATAATGTGTGTGTACGTGGGTATATGGTATTATTTGTATGTTGATGTGTATATTATGTATCGTGTGTGTGGTATATATATATATAAATATCTATATAAGTATTTACGTGTGTGTATATGTTGGGATATGTGTGTAGTAGGAATAGGAGGGTGCACCGCCTCCCCGTTCGCCTCTCTTCTATGTGAATATATGTATATATTGTGTGTCCTGTGTATTATGTATCTATATATATTATATAGACTATTATAGATCTAGAAAATACTTTATATGGGTGGGTAGGTGTATAGGTGTTATATATGTGGGTTGTATATGTGTATGTATGTATATAGTGTGGGTATATGTTTGTTTGTAGTATATATGTGGTCGCTATCTGTGTTATATATGTATATGTGTGTGTTGGTATATATGTGTATTATAAACTCACCGGCCACTTTAGTAGGTAACCCATGCTAGTTAACGGGGTGGACCCCATTGCCTTCAGAACTGCCTCAAATTCTTCGTGGAATTAGATTCAAAAAGCCGGTAGCTGGAAGCATTCCTCAGATATTTTGGTCCATATTGACATGATGGCATATCACCACAGTTGCCCCCGAATTCGTTTGGACCTGGGTTGCACATCCCTGATGCGAATCTCCCGTTCACCACATCCCAAGAGCTTGTGATTGGGTTGAGATTGGGATGTGAGGCCATCATTGAGTACAGGGAACTCATTTCATGTCAAGAAACCAGTCTGAGATGATCCAGCTTTTGGACCAGGCGCATTATCATGCTAAAAAGTAGCCATACGATGTTGGTACTGTGGTCAAAAGGGAATGGCCTGATCAGCAAACAATACTAAGGTAGGCTGTGGGCATTGCAACGAGTCCCTTGGTACCAAGGGGCCCCAAAGAGTGCCAAGAAGAAAATATTCCCCACACCATGACACCACCACCACCAGCCTGTGATGAACCGTTGATTTGATTAATACAAGGAGAAGGATCCCTGATTTCATGTGTTGACGCCAAATCTGACCCTCCTACCATCGAAGTTCGCAGCGAAAGAACATCGAGGATCATCAGAACCAGGCACGCTTTTTTCAAATATTCTAATGTCGAATTCGATGAGCTTGTGCAAAGTGTAGCCTCAGTTCTGTTATTAGCTCTTTTAAATACAAGGATGGCACACGTGTGGTGGTCTTTGGAGCTGTAGCCCTCTCTCACAAGTGTCGACTGTGACGTTAGCGATTTAGAGATGACTCTCTGCACTTGCTTGGTTGTAACGGGTCGCTATTCTGGAGTCAACTGTTGCCTTTCTATGCAGCTTGACACCAGTCTCCAGTCTGCCCATTCTCCTCTGACCTCTGGCATCAACAAGGCATTTCCGCCCACAGAACTGCCGCTCACTGGATGTTTTTTCTTTTTCGGACCATTCTCTGTAAACCCTAGAGATGGTTGTTTGTGAAAATCCCAGTACATCAGCAGTTTCTGAAATACTCAGACCAGCCCTTCTGGCACCAACAACCATGCCACGTTCAAAGGCACTCAAATCACCTTTCATCCCCATACTGATGCTCGGTTTGAACTGCAGGAGATTGTCTTGACCATGTCTACATGCCTAAATGCACTGAGTTGCCGCCATGTGATTGGCTGATTAGAAATTAAGTGTTAACGAGCAGTTGGACAGGTGTACCTAATAAAGTGGCCGTCAGCTACTGCGCACAAGCAGCTAGACACTAGAGACAGCCATAATTCACTGACTATTTCACAGCAACAAAGCTGTAAATATTTTACACATTAGAACATATTAAATATGATACTTTAATATGACTATGAAATAGTACTGTTTTTTGATGAAGTACTTCATGTACGTTCCCTCAGTTCCACCAGTGGTATTTGCATCTGTTTATGTTGGCTGGACAACTTGGACTACAATGGTACTAATCAATTCACTATGGAAGATCCAATCTCAAACCCCCAAATTAACCCCTTAATGACCGCCCTATCGGGATTCTACGTCGGTCATTAAGGGTACTTCTTCTGACGCGACGCCTTTCTTGCAAGTGTGTCCCACGTGGATCGGACCCCCCCCCTGGTGTGCTTACCGGGGCATCCGATCCCTCCTGCCGCTGCCCCCGGGTCCGACGAGTGACCCGGGCTTCCTGCTCCTCTTCTCGGCGGGTTCTGCCTTCCTGGGTTCTGCCTTCCTGCACAGCATCCTCAGTTACTTACACTATACACTGCAATACAAGTGTATTGCAGTGTAGAGGCTTGAATAAGTGATCGGATGATCGCTTGTTCAAGCCAAAAGGTGGAAAATATGTGAAAGTAAAAAAAAAAAAAGATTAAATCATTTTATAATAATAATTAAATAAATAAATAAAATAAAGTCCCATAATCTCCCAGTTACACGTATAATGCAAACCAGTATATAAAAACACAACATCACCTGGTTGAATCGCTACAATAAACTAATCAATATGAACCCGACCGGTGAACGACTGAAAAAAAAACAAAACGAAAAATTCCCGTAGCACAAAAAATGTTCTAAAAGTGATCAAAAAAAGTTACGTTCCCTAATATGATACGAATGAAAAGAACAACTCTTTTCGCAAAAAATAAGCCCTCAACCAGGTCTGACAACAGAAAAATACAGAAGTTATGGTCCTAAAAAGTTGTCAATAGTAAAAACAATGCGATATTCTCCAATATTGGTTTTGCTCAGGATGTCTTGACCATGTCTCACATGCCAAAATGTACTGAGTTGCCGCCAGTGATTGGGCTGATTAGAAATTAAGTGTTAACGAGCAGTTGGACAGAGTGTACCTAATAAAGTAGCGAGAGTGCATGTGTGTGTGTATATGTATATATGTATATTGTGTTATATATGTAGATGGTGTGTAGGGTGTATATTGTGAGGGATATATGCGAGTCTACTGTTTGTATATGTGTATATATGCTGCATGTACATGCAGCATTGTGTGATATTATCAGGGTTTCATTTGTACTATATGGCGGTACTCTATATGCATTTAGACTACATGTTGGGCTGTATCTATTTTCATAATACATGGCGGTTGCTGATGCATTTTATACCACATGCGGTCTGTGTAGCATTATCACATGGGGGGAGCTGTAGCATTTTTATACTTACATGGCGTATGCTGTATGAATTTTATAATTAATGGCGATACGCTTGTATGTTTTATATTAATGGCGATACGCTGTATGCATGTATACTACATGGCAATACACTGTATAGATTTTAATTATGGTGGCACGTGTATGCATTTATGCTACATGGCGGTGGATGTGTTTATCTATCTTATACTACATGGTGGCACGCTGTATGCAGTTTTACATTGCTTATTTTAACCCAAACCAATATGATGGATCTGGTCCTGATACCTCCCTGATATGTACATATATGGGCGGGGTGAGGGGGGGGGGTCTCTCTATGGCTCGCCTCAGGAGCAGCGACGGCTAGGTAGACCCCATGGGTGTTGGCAGTAATTTTGCATTGACATCACTGATCATTGTGCCCTTCTTTTCACATCAGCATCCGCTTTCAATGGTTCAATAATCCATCAGTATTGCCAAAGCCAAAAATAAACATGAGGACCAGTAAATGGGTATTTGCAGTCCTCTGTGTTCTGTATCAATTCCTGAAGCTTTTCATTCCTTCTGGAAGATGAAATGAAGGGGAAAACCAAACATAGTGGCAACGTACATAGAATGGTGGAGGGTGAAAACAAGCATTATGGAAATCACAGGGTGTTCCTGGGGAGCACAGAGTCAGTGGGCAGCAGCATGAGTAGACCGCAGGACAGAGTTTGGGGAAAATTGGAATTTGGGGAATACAGAAACCCCAAAAACGGAAAAACCTGGCCCTTTGAAAAAAATCACTCAACCAGCTATGTGGATTTGACACGGATTTTCATATCTACTTTAGCAACAAAAAAGAATTGAAATTTGGGGAGAGCACAGAACCCCAAAAACAATGACACCCTGGACTTTGAGCTAAAATCACTCCATCAGCTACTGAGCACAAGCAGCTAGACACAGAGACAGCACATACAGTGTAAAATGAAGGATTGCCAAATGGCCGTCTGTTTTAATAGGGCTGAGACATCACATAAGCCTGCCAGTTGCTGATTGGCTTACATGTTCTCTGGTCCATGTAACATGTTGTGCTCGCAGCCATTTTATTATAAAGGGGGAGGAAAAACTGTTCCCAGGAATACATAAATTTGCCATGTTGTGTAGAACCAAAGTTTTCCTGAAATCCAAACGAATTCCACTTAGTGTAGAAGCAATTCGCACAATCTCTAATTATTATAATAAATGTTTGTCTTACTTTCTGAACTTATGGATAGAGGGAGATTTTTGGCTTATGGTAACCTTATAAAATGTTATTACATCATTTACGTGTTTTTGTAAATATATTTATTTACCCCTTAATGACCGCCCTATCGGGAATCTACGTCGGTCATTAAGGGTAATTCTTCTGAGCAACGCTTTCTACGCGGGGATTTTGGGGACATCGGGTCAGTATAGTGCCAGTGTCCGGCTGGTGTGATATCACAGCCCAGACCCGGCACTAAACACCCGGGATCGGAAAAACATCAGATCCGGGTGTTTAACCCCTTACACGCAGCGGTCAAGTATGACCGCGGCGTGCAAGTGTGTCCCACGTGGATCGGACCCCCCCGGTGTGCTTACCTGGGGATCCTATCCCTCCTACGCTGCCCCCGGGTCCGGCGAGTGACCACGGGGTTCTGCTCTCCTTCTCGCCGGGTTCTGCCTTCTGGCAGGACCCGGCTGTATGTAACGGAGCATGCGCATGATCGCTTGTTCAAGCCAAAAGGTGAGAAAATGTATGTGAAAGTAAAAAAAAAAAGATTAAATCATTTTATAATAATAATTAAATAAATAAATTAAATAAAGTCCCATAATCTCCCCAGTTACACGTATAATGCAAATACAGTATATAAAACACAACATCACCGCGTCTGTATTAATCTGTACAATAAATCTAAATCAATATTGAACCCGCTCGGTGAACGACGAAAAAAAAAACTACGAAAAACTTCCCGTAGTATACAATTTTTCATCAAATACCATCACAAAAAATGTTCTAAAAGTGATCAAAAAAAGTTACGTTCCCTAATATGATACGAATGAAAAGAACAACTCTTTTCGCAAAAAATTATCCCTCAACCAGGTCTGACAACAGAAAAATACAGAAGTTATAGCCCTAAAAAGTTGTCAATAGTAAAAACAATGCAAATTCCCATATATGGGTTTGCTCAGGAAAATTGAGCAAGATAAGAAAAACTATATAAAAAAAACTATATAAAAAAAAAATTCCATAGTTCTAAATCGCAGGTCCATATTGTTTAACCCATGTGAAACACTTTAAAGGGTTTATGAACTTAATAGAAGTTGTTTACATACGTTGAGGGGTGAAGTTTCTATAGTGGGGTCATTTATGGGGTGTTACCTTATTTAGGCCTTTCAAAGTCACTTGGAAGCTGAGTTTTCCCTCAAAATGTGAGTTTTGGCAATTTTCATGAAAATGAGAAAAATCGCACCTAAAGTTCTGCACCTCATAACATACTAGAAAAATGGGAGGACGCATAAAATATCATCTCAACATAAAGCAGACATTCCGTAAATGTTAATTATCAAACTTTTTGGGTAGTTTTACTTCCTGTCTGGAAAGCAGAACATTTCAAACTTGGAAAATGAAGAATTTTTACAAACTTTTGCCAAATTTTCACTTTTTTTCAGAACGAAACGCAAAACTTATCACTTAAATTTTAGAACTAACATGAAGTACAATGTGTCACGAGAAAACATTCTCAAAATCACCAGGATATGTTAAAGCGTTCCGAAGTTATAACCAATTATCGTGAGACATGTCAGATTTGAAAAATCGAGTCTGGTCATTGAGCTGAAAACTAGTGTCGGTGATAAGGGGTTAGATATATCACTGGGGGCAGATTTATCAAGCCGTTGAAAATCAGAAGATTCTAGTTGCCCATGGCAACTCCCTTTAAAATATTCATGAGCACTGGTAAATGAAAGCTGAGGCTGTGATGGTGCCATGGGCAACTAGTAATATTCTGGATTTCAGACAGCTTAATAAATCGGCCCCCGTGTCTCTACCAGTTCTTGGTTAAGTTTGCACAAGAAAAAAAGGTCTTTGGGCTTGTACATGTACTTGTAATGCAGGCAAGGCCTACGCGTTTCATAAACATTCTTAAGTCATGGATTAGCGTTTGCGTTCGCTACCTGACTTATATTCCCTCCCATAATGAGTGGTGTCATGTGGGATTACCAGTTCCGTTCCGGGACGGGACCATGAAAACTGGAAAGGAGGCAGGCATATTGATTATCCAGGTACGTTACCATTTTTACGATGCCTATCTATCCAATATTCTTAGACACAGAAGAGAAGTATGAGGTTTTACATTTGAAATGTTATAAAAAGATCACGTCTTGGCGGACTATTCATACCTGGGGGATGAGGGTTTGTAGGAGGAAGATCCAGAAAGGTCTCCGGCTTAAGGAGAAATTCTTCTGGGGCACCTCCCCGGAACTGGTATCCATGACAACAAGCTCATTAGGGGAATATAGTCAGGGTAGCGAAAGCAAACGCTAAGCCATGATTAAGTTGTTTTATTGAAACGCGTAGGCTTGGCTGCAGACCGTTTGTCTTGTTCTTTTCCATACATGTTTCCTATGTGGGATATCTTCCCTATTTAAGCGTACAAAAAATTAAAACATTGATGAAGATTTTATGATAGCATATAGAAGTGGATCAGTTTTTTCATATGAAATGTTGACCAATTTTTGTGTCATGATTCACTTGTCCAAAACTGTTGCACCTAAAGGGCTCGGTAGTGATTACTTAGAGTGGTGTCAACATTTATTGACTGCTGCGCACATTTCTGTCTCAGCAAATGTGCAAGGCAAAGTGATAAGAAAAAGAAATGCAAGCTATGTGCAGCTTCTAACGACCAGATTACTAAGAAGCGTGCACGCGCATGATTAGCTGGTGCAAACTCTCATAGTGAGGACAATGCATTAAGATGGCACCCACCACTAGTTCTATATTTGGGGCATAATGCTATTTCACTGTAAACTGCTGCAATATTTGTTTTATAATTATACGCTCTGATGACCTCGACCTCTTTTGTTTCTGTTTTAAATAACTACTTTCAAGGAAATATCTCCCTTTCAGTGTGGTTATTAAAAGGTTACTCAGTATACAGTCGTCTCTTATGTCCCCATCACAAAATATACTTGAAAACTAGAAGAATGGCTTCTAAACCACTCAACCTTTTGTCAAGCTGCCTCTTTGCATCTACTCTTGTTGTTTGCCTGTTCCATCACAAAAGGACTAAGTATTATATTTGAAAAGGATTCACTCTACACTTAGATCAACCCCAACAGAAAACAACGGGAGAATGTAACCTATGTGTTCTACAATAAATGATTCTAGTAAGTCTGAGGTTAAGAGGTTAGAAACAAGTGGGTAAGAGAGCCTTCCTGAAATACTTAAAAGGTACATTTAATAGCAGAAGATTGAAAGCTCTCTTTTTCAGTCCCAAAGGAACATAAAGAGAATGTATTTGCTGATGTTAGAGCGGGAGGCAGCAAAGATTAAATAAGTGTTGCAAAGCCTACACTACTACTGCATTGTTATACGTATTTTGTTAAATCCAGTTTTAAGCAAAGTTATGAAAATTATCTAGTCTACTGGTCAAGAAGTCACCCAAAAAGCCATATTAATACTGTAGAGAAACATTTCTAACACAAAAATATTGGTCGGGGACATGCACAAATTTTTACAGAAATAAAAATGCATACAATTAGAGATAGGCAAACTTTTCAAAAATTTGATTCGCAGAATCACATGATTTGCATGGCTGCAGAGAGCCTGTAGGGTGTTTTGTAGAACCGTTGTTGTGCCATGCTGAAATCTGCATAGGGAGCGCGGTTGGTCTTCAAACAATGCTGGTTTTAGTATGACATGCATTTGACACCGCCGCTATTAGAAGAATCCCTTCACTCTCAAATCTATGTGCACTTGGGGGGCCAACCTGAACACACCAAATACAAAGAAGAAGCGGATGCAGCCTGGAATGGTAACATCTGTGCCAGCTCTCTAAAGGATGAGCTGAGGGCAAGATCCACGATAACATTCAGTGCACAAAAAGAGTGCACTCTTTTTACACTGATAGATAATTCGATAGATTACAATGGAACAGTTTCTAGTTTAAACGCGGATACTTGTTAGAAACCTTCCCAAAAGAGTGGAGGAGGTGTTGCAGGGGCGCACCTGCCATGAGCCGAGTTTGAGCATCTCATGGGCGGCACACCTATGCTTACGACTGGTGGCAGGCATCCATGCTCCAAAACTGTGTGTCCAGCACTAAGATTCAGATGCCGGACGGGGACCCCGTTTTGCAAGCCCTCCATCTGACACTTGCTCCCCTGCGCTGGAGGAACCTAGTGTATGCCCCCCGCCACTGAACTTCCCCCCCTCCTTCCGGCCTCGCATCAAACTCCAAGGCGCAATGTGCTCCGCCACCAATCCCCGCATACCTCCACTCCTGGCTTCCCCCTCTGCTCCGGTGTCAAACCCCGCCTCCGCTCCCGAATCCCACCTCCTCCAGGCTCTCGGTTTCCTGGTCAGGAACGGCACCACTAATCTCGGGATCACTACCCCTCAGAAGACTATCAAGTATCCCGATCACCAGTCCCCACCGCTACCACTGCTGCTGAGGCAAGGCACCAAACACAATAGCAAACAGCGGCCGAGTAGGTTACTTTATCTTGTGTAGATAAATATATATAATATATAGATATATTATATATCTATATTTATTATATATATATAGATAAAGTATATATACACACACACATATCATATATATAATATATAGATATACATGTGTGTTGTATATCTGGGTGTAGCTATGTATTGGTGTTGTTTTGTGTATATATGTATATGTGTGTGTGTGTATATATATATAATATATATATATTATTATACTTTGTGTGTGTATTGGAGATGTGTGTATGTGTGTATGTATGTATATGTGTTGTTTGTATTGTGAATATATGTATAATTGTGTTGTATGATATATAATAATATATAGAGATTTATATGTGTGTGTATGTGTATATGTGTATATATGTGTTGGTGTATCTGTGTATGTATGATATATGTGTGTGTATTATGGTTTGTATGTATATATGTTGTGTATATGCTGTAGATGTATATGGGTGTGTTTATATATGTGTATCCACGCACCGGCCACTTATTAGGTACACCAGTGTTAAGTAACGGGTTGGACCCCCTTTTGCCTCAGAAACTGCCTACACACTCTTCGTGGCCATAGATCAACAAGGTGTGCTGGAAGCATTCTCAGATATTTTGTCCATTTATTGACATGATGGCATCACACCAGTTGCCCCGATTTGTTTGGCATGCACATCATGATGGAATACCCGTTCCACCACATCCCAAAAGATGCTTTAGTGGGTGAGATCTGGTTGACTGTGAGGCCTTTGAGTACGGGAACTCATTTTCATGTTCACGAAACCAGTCTGAGATGTTCCCGCTTTTTGACCAAGGCGCATTATCCTGCGAAAGTAGTAGCCATCCGATGTGGGTACATTGTGGTCAAACGGGAATGGACATGGTCCGCAACAATATCAGGTAGGCTGTGCATTGCAAACGAATGCCTCAATTGGTACCAAGGGGCCCAAAGAAGAGTGCCAAAGAAAAATATTCCCACCACCAGAAACCACCACCACCAGCCTGAACCGTGATACAAGGCAGGAGGATCCATGCTTTCATGTGTGACGCCACTTTGACCCTACCATAGATGTGCAGCAGAAATCGAGACTCAATCATACCAGGCAAGTGTTTTTCCATCTCTACGTAGAATTCGATGGCTTGTGCAAAAATTGTAGCTCAGTTTCCTGTTATTAGCTAAAAGGGAGAGTGCAACCCGGTGTTGTGGTTTCTGCTGCTGTAGCCCTCTGCCTCAAAGTTCGACGATACTGGCGTTTAGAGATGCTTTTGCCGCTTGGTTGTAAAGCGGTCGCTTTTGAGGCACTGTTGCCTTTCTCTGTATCAGCTCTTGAACCAGTCTGCCCATTCTCCTCTGACCTATGGCATCAACAAGGCATTTCCGCCCACAGAACTGCCGCTAACTGGATGTTTTTTCTTTTTCGGACCCTGCTCTGTAAACCCTAGAGATGGTTGTGCGTGGATGATGGAAAATACCAGTAGATCAGCAGTTTCTGAATACTCAGACCAGCCCTTAATGGAAACCAACAACATGCCAGTCCCAAGGCAACTCAAACTCACCTTCTTCCCCATGATGCGCGGGTTGAACCTGCCAGGAGATGGTTCTTTGACCATGTCTACATGCCTAAAGTACTGAGTTGCCGCCATGTGATGGCTGATAGAAATTAAGCTGTTTAACGAGCAGTTGGACAGGCCCGCGACTGACCTGTACCTAATAAAGTACCGCCCCCGAGGAGTGCATGTGGTGTGTATATGTAATATGTATATGTGTGTATATATGTATATGTGTGTGTATGTGTATATATGGGAGTGTTGTATATGCCTGCGTCTACTGTTTGTATATGTGTATTATGCTGCCATGTATAGGAGCATTTGTCGATATTATCAGGGCTTCTATTTTGTACTATATGGCGGTACTCTTAGCATTATACTCATGTTGGATGCTGTATCTATTATATACATGGCGGTAGCTGTATGCATTTATACCACATGGGGTATGCTGTATGATTTATACCACATGGTGGTACGCGGTATGCATTTTATACTACAGGGCGATATGCTGTATGGACTTTTAGTAATGGCGATACGCTGTATGCATTTTATATTACATGGCGAGACGCTGTAGCATGTTATAATACATGGCCAACTACACTGTATAGATTTTATACATTTATGGTGGCACGCTGTAATGCATTTTGCTACATGGCCCTGGCCCCCCCTTTCATAGGATGTCCAGGATGTGCCTTATCTATCTTATACTATGGTGGACGCTGTATGCATTTTACATGCTTATTTTACACACCAAACAATATGATGATATGGTCCATGATACTCCATCGATCCTCGGCTACATATATGGGGCCGGGGTGAGGGGGGGGGGTCTCGATATGGCTCGCCTCAGGCAGGCCAGACAGCTCGGTATAGACCCCTGGGTGTTTGGCAGTAATTTTGCATGGACATCAATGATCCATGTGCCCTCTTTTCATCATCCGCATACGCCCCCCCCCTTTTCACACATTGGTACACATAAATCCATCGTATTGCCAAGGCCAAAAAATAAACATGATGACCAGTAAATGGGATATGGCATGTCCTCTGTGGTCTGTATCAATCCGAAGCTTTTCATTCTTCTGAAGATGAAATGAAGGGGAAAACCAAACAAGTGGCAACGTCCTAGAATGGTGGAGGGTGAAAACAGCATTATGGAAAATCACAGGGTGTCCGAGACAGCAGTCAGTTGGTTCCTCCGATCCCTTTCAACATCGTTGGCAGCAGCGATGATAGACCGCGTTGACAGAGTGTGGGGAAATTTGAAATTTGGGGATTTACAGAACCCCAAAAACGGAAAAACCTGCCTTTGAAAAAAAAATCACGCAAAAGCTATGTGGATTTGACACGGGATTTCTTCATCTCTACTTAGCAACAAAAAAGAATTGAAATTTGGGGAGCACAGAACCCCAAAAACGGACACCTGGACTTTGAGCTAAAATCACTCCATCAGCTACTGAGCACAAGCAGCTAGACACTTAGAGACAGCCATAACAGTTGTAAAATGACAGGATTGCAAATGGCGTCTGTTTAAAGGGCTGGGGACATACATAAGCTGCCCCAGTGGCTGATTGGCTACATGTTATCTGGTCCGTAACATGTTGTGCTCGCAGACATTTTATTAATAAAGGGGGAAAAACTGGTTTCCCAGGAATCCCCTAAACTTGCATTTGTGT
Source organism: Engystomops pustulosus (assembly GCA_019512145.1). NCBI lineage: Eukaryota > Metazoa > Chordata > Amphibia > Anura > Leptodactylidae > Engystomops > Engystomops pustulosus. The sequence continues at coordinate 114,256,942 of CM033642.1, read as the reverse complement.
AGAACCAAGTTTTCTGAAATTCAAACGAATTACACTAGTTAGAGGCAATTCGCCCATCTCTAATTATTATAATAAATTGTTGTTATACTTCTCTGAACACTTAGGATAGAGGGATATTTTTGGCTTTATGGTTAACCTTATAAAATGGATTGACATCATTACGTGTTTTTGTAAAATATTTATTTAACCCCTAATGACCGCCCTATCGGGAATCTACGTAGGCATTAAGGGTACTCTTTGACGCAACGCCGTTCTACGGCGGGGATTTTGGGACATCGGGGTCAGTATCGTGCCAGTTGTCCGGCTGTGATATCACAGCCAAGGACCCGGCACTAAACACCGGGATCGGAAAAAAAAAATCCGTCCCGGGGTGTTTAACCCATTACACGCAGCGGTCACGTATGACCGCGGCGTGCAGTGATTGTCCCACGTGGATCGGACCCCACGGTGTGCTGACCTGGGGATCCTATCCCTCCTACGCTGCCCCCGGGTCCGGCGATGTGACCCGGGGTTACTGCTCCTCTTCTCGCGGGTTCTGCATTCCTGCAGGGACCCGGCGGTATAGAAATGAGCATGCGATGATCGCTTGTTCAAGCAAAAAAGGTGGAAAATATTGGGAAAGTAAAAAAAACAAAAGATTCAATATTTATAATAAGAATTTAAATTAAATAATAAAATTAAAGTCCCCTAACTCCCAGTACACGTATTAATGCAATACAGTATATAAAACAAACATCACCGAGCTGTATTTAATCTGTTACATAAATCTAACATCAATATGGAAACCCGCTCGGTGAAGACGAAAAAAAACAAAAACTCGAAAAACTTCCCCGTCAGTATACAATTTTTTCATTCAAATACAATCCAAAAAATGTTCTAAAAGTGATCAAAAAAAGTTACGTCCCTAATATGATACGATGAAAAAGAACAACTCTTTTCGCAAGAAATTATCCCTCACCAGGTTGGACAACAGAAAAATACAGACGGTATAGCCCTAAAAAGTTGTCCAATAGTAAAAACAATTGCAATATTCTCCACTATGGTTTTGATCAGGAAATTGAGCAAAGAGATAAGAAAAACTATAAAAAAAACTATATAAAAAAAAAATTCCATGTGTTCTAAATCGCAGGTCATATTGTTTTAACCATGTGAACAATTAAGGTTAATGAAAACTTAATAGAAGTTGTTTTAACATCCGTGAGGGGTGACGTTTCTATAGTGGGGTTCATTTATGGGGTCTGTACTATTATTAGGCCTTTCAAAGGTCACTTGGGAAGCTGAGTTTTCCTCAAAATGTGAGTTTTGGCAATTTCATGAAAATGAGAAAATCGCACCTAAAAGTTTCCTGTCTGCCCCTCCTAACTAATAGAAAAGTGAAGGGATGCATAAAATATCATTTCCCAACATTAAAGCAGAACATTCCGTGTAAATGTTAATATCAAGCTTTTGGGTTAGTTTGACTTCCTGTTGCTGGAAAGCCGAACATTAAAACTTGGAAAAGAAGACATTCTTTTACAAACTTTTCCAAATGTTTCACTTTTTTTCAGAACGAATCGCAAAAACTTATTCACTAAATTTTATAACGAACATGTGAAGGTACAATGTGTCACGAGAAAAACTCCCAAAATCACCAGGATATGTTAAAGCATTCCGAATATAACCATTATCGTGAGACATGTCCGATTTGAAAATCGAAATCTGGTATTGAGCTGAAAACTAAGTTGTAGATGCCATAAGGGGTAATTAAATAAAATATTTGAGATTTTTTTTTCTTTGTAAACACAGCTTTATATACTATACAATTATTTTTTTATTGAAATATAAAAGGTAATAAACTTATTATAAGGAAAAACGTACAAGGTGATTAAGAAGACTTATGTGGAATTGATTTCTATTCCGTAACAAAACATACCCTCAACAACCAGTGTAGGGAAATGGTGTAGCTAAGTGGGCAAAGGCCAGATAATAGATTAAGGGAAGTAAGACTTTTATGCCATTGGTGCACCTGTTTCCTTCATTTTCTATGCTAAAAGATAGGACAATCACAGGCAGAAAATAGATGTGAGAATGAAGAAGAAATCTGTTGCACCAGCAGACACTACCCTAACTTGTGCAATGAGAAGATGATTTGCACCCAAGGATAAAAAAAAATAATATTTTTTCAAATTTATTTTGGGGGCGTTGGGTGATCGGGACTTCCTTTACAATATAGAATCTTTAGAAAGATCATGGACCACACTGCCAATATTTTACTGAAAAATGGTAACAAATGCAGAAAACATCTGCTGCAAGTCAATTTTTATATGCTGATTGTATGAGATTCCTGTTTCCTAATTTGTCTGAACAATCCATCAAAATATCATTAAAATCTGCAAATGAATTTAATACTCAACATGGTTAAATACGTCCATTTAGTAAAAAATTAAATAATAAAAAATACTTTTCCCTTGCAGGAGGCTCAGCATTCATAAATGTATTCCTCAAGTCTCTAATCAGCTGATTATGAAAATTGAGAAATATTCATTGATATTCAACTGTGAACAGAGTGAGCTTGGTCTGAGATAACAGTAAAGTTAAAGCGTTACCAGCAGCTTTGTCAGCAGTCAGCGTAAGTACTGGAGAAAAAAAACATGATTTGCATAAACTTTGAAAAAGCAGGAAGGCAGGCAAAAAGAATGACATAAGGAATATTTTTATTTAATAAAGGAAAATACAATTTATTATTTTAATATCTGCACCTATTTTTTATGAATGAAAACAGATGGGTTTGGACAATCATCTTTCATTTCATTGATTGCAATAACATCTATTAAACCAAAATACAGTTAGGACACTTAGCAATATAGACATCTATACAAGCATGACTGGGATCAAGATCGTGGTCACAGTGGTACCCACCTCTTGAATGATAACAGAAAGATCAGGGGAAAGAAAAAAAAAAGTATAATCAGAAGGTTAACAGAGTTAGGCTACATGCTAAGATGAGAACAGGACCCCTAAGAGGGATGTAACTTTAGATGGGAGGAGGGACAATAGTTGGTGCTAACCCAGGTTGCCCCTGTAGAACAGACCCGTAGAAACTATATAGAACAAAATTTGAAACAATGCACCTTCGATGGGGGCTAACTTCCGCCAAAAGACTTTCAAAAAAAATGAAGCGATTCTTACCTTTTTGATTTTGGCGGGGGTATAAGGCTAAAAGGTGACCTATTACATATGTGGTGGACTATTCCCAAAGTTTATTTCTATTTTGAAAGGAACGGTTTTCTTTAGTGTCGATGGCTACAAACTACACACAATACCCACCACTACACTCGGTTCTGTAAATATGATAGATCAGAGAGGGCTTCAGTACATAATATTGATAGTAGCAAAACAACTTCGCTGCATCACAGTGGAAGAAATTACATAATTAGATCTTTGCGGACGTATACAATATGGGTTTTTAAAAAATATAGCGATTGTGAATAAATAGGCATCAAAATTACTTCAACTACGTCAACGGGGACGGGTCAACCGGATGAATGAACCCCGGCTCGGGAGATCGAAGCTGTTAGCAAAGTCTTTCATGGAATATTATGAGGGGATTCCATGACTCCCTTTAAAATATTCATGTTCAGTAGCCACTCGTTAAAATGCTTGTGATGGTTTGGTTGGGATACATTGGCCCAGATATATCACTGTGTCTCTACCAGTTTCTTGTCTAAGTTTGCAGAAGAAAAAAGTGTCTTTGGAGCTTGTACATGTACTTATGAAATGTTTGCACCACTTTTGTGTCATGGTTGCACTTTGTCCGACACTTTAGAAAACTGTGCACCTAAAGGGGCCTGGTAGTGCTTAGTCAGAGTTTGTGTCACATTTATTACTGAGCTGCGCCACATTTCTGTCTCAGCAATGTGAAGCAAAGTGCGCTAAGAAAAGAAATGCAGCTCTGTGCAGCTTCTTAAAACAGACCAGATTTACTAAGAGCGTGCAACGCTATTGGATTATCTGGTGCAAACTGCTCATTAGTGAGACAAATTGCATTAAGGCAGATGGCACCACTATTTATATATTTGGGCCATTAATGCTATTTCATTAAACCTGCTGCAATATTTGTTTTATAATATAAATCTGAGGACCTCGTATTTTTCCTGTTCTTGATTTAAATATATTTTCCAGGGAATAATCTTCCCTTTCAGTGTGGTTTATTAAAACGGTTACTCAGTCTACAGTCTCTTATGTCACCCATCACAAAATATACTTGAAAACTAGAAGAATGGCTTCTAACCACTCTAACCACCTTTTGTTCAAGCAGCCTCTTTGCATCTACTTCTTGTTGTTTGCCTGTTCCATCAAAAAAGGTTAGATATTATATTTGGAAAGGATTCACTCTACACTTAGATACCCCCAAACAGAAACAAAGGGAAAATGTACCTATGTGTTCTAGCAATAAATGATTCTTAGTAATGAGGTTTAAGAGGTAGAAACAAGTAGTAGAGAGCCTTCCTGAAATACTTTAACTTGTGATGGTTTGGTTGGGATACATTGGCCCAGATATATCACTGTGGGGCAGATTTATCAAGCTGTCTGAAAATCAGAATATTTCTAGTTGCCCATGGCAACTCCCCTTTAAAATATTCATGAGCACTGGTAAAATGAAAGCTGAGCTGTGATTGGTTGCCATGGGCAACTAGTAATATTCTGACTTTCAGACAGCTTAATAAATCTGCCCCAGTGTCTCTACCAGTTTCTTGTCTAAGTTTGCACAAGAAAAAAGTGTCTTTGGAGCTTGTACATGTACTTGTACATGCAGGCAAAGCCTACGCGTTTCAATAAAACATCTTAATCATGGCTTAGCGTTTGCGTTCGCTACCCTGACTTATATTCCCCTAATGAGCTGGTGTCATGTGATTACCAGTTCCGTTCCGGGACGGGGGAATGAACAAATGGAAATGGAGGCATATTTATTTATCCAGGTACATTTACATTTTATACTTATGCCTATCTATCCACTATTCTTAGACACAGAATAAGAAAGTATGATGGTTTTACATTTGAAATGGTTAATAAAAATAGATCACGTCTTGGCGACTATTCATACCTGTGGGGATGCGGGTTTGTAGGAGGAAGATCCAGAAGGTCTCCCGCTTAAGGAGACATCTTCTGTGGTCACCTCCCCGGAACTGGTAATCACATGACACCAGCTCATTAGGGGAATATAAGTCAGGGTAGCGAAAGCAAACGCTAAGCCATGATTAAGATGTTTTATTGAAACGCGTAGGCTTTGCCTGCAGACCGTTTTTGTCTTTTTCTTTTCCATACATGTTTCCTATGTGGGATATCTCCCTATTTTTAAGCTGTACAAAATAAACCTTGAAGATTTTATGATACTGCATATAGAAGCTGGATCATGTTTTTTCATATGAAATGTTTGCACCACTTTTGTGTCATGATTGCACTTTGTCCAAAACTGTGCACCTAAAGGGGCCTGGTAGTGCTTACTTAGAGTTTGTGTCACATTTATTACTGCTGCGCCACATTTCTGTCTCAGCAATGTGAAGCAAAGTGATAAGAAAAGAAATGCAGCTCTGTGCAGCTTCTTAAAACAGACCAGATTTACTAAGAGCGTGCAACGCTATTGGATTATCTGGTGCAAACTGCTCATTAGTGAGACAAATTGCATTAAGATGGCACCACTATTTCTATATTTGGGTCATTAATGCTATTTCATTAAACCTGCTGCAATATTTGTTTTATAATATAAACCTGAGGACCTCGTCTTTTTCTTGTTCTTGATTTAAATCTATTTTCAAGGGAATAATCTTCCCTTTCAGTGTGGTTTATTAAAACGGTTACTCAGTCTACAGTCTCTTATGTCACCCATCACAAAATATACTTGAAAACTAGAAGAATGGCTTCTAACCACTCAACCTTTTGTTCAAGCTGCCTCTTTGCATCTACTTCTTGTTGTTTGCCTGTTCCATCACAAAAGGCTAGATATTATATTTGGAAAGGATTCACTCTACACTTAGATACCCCCAAACAGAAACAAAGGGAGAATGTACCTATGTGTTCTAGCAATAAATGATTCTTAGTAATGAGGTTTAAGAGGTAGAAACAAGTAGTAGAGAGCCTTCCTGAAATACTTTAAACTGTACATTTAATAGCAGAAGCTGAAGCTGAGCTCTATGTCTCTTTTTCAGTCCAAAGGCACATAAAGAGAATGTATTTGCTAATTGTTAGAGCGGGAGGTAGCAATTATAAAATAAGTGTTTGCACAGATATATATATATATATATATATATATATATTTAACATATTTAAAGTGTGTAGCCAAATTATCTTAAAAATAGCTATGAATTTGTAATACAATTTACATTATTGCCATTTCATTAGACATATATATTTATATACTGTATAATAATGTGTATATTACTTACAGTAGATGCAACAGATTTTGTTTTGAGAATTAATCTTTGTTATTGCCAACTGTTAAATACATTAGTTTATCAATTGTGTTTTGTGTTTTTTACAACTCTCTAAAAAGTTATGAAAATTATCTAGTCTACTGGTCAAGAAGTCACAAAAGTCATATTCATACTGTAGAAACATTTTCTAAACAAAATATTGGTGTGCTGCACAAAATCTTTTACATAAAAATGCATACATTAGAGATGGGCAAACTTTTCAAAAATTTGATTCGCCGAATCACATTAAAAAACTGTTATTTTCTGGCTGCAGAGAGCCTGTAGGGTGTTGTAGAACATTGTGCCATGCTTAAATATGCATAGGGAGGGTGATTTGGTCTTCAAACAATGCTGTGTTTTAGTATGACATGCACATAACAGCCACCGCTCTTAGAATCCCTTCACTCTCCAATTCTATGTGCACTTGGGGGCCAACTGCGCCAAATAAGTGAAGCGGAATGCAGCCTGAGAAGGTAACATCTGTGCCAGCTCTAAAGGACTGAGCTGAGGGCCAAGATCCCACTATAACATCAGTGCACAAAAGAGTGCACTCTTTTTACACTGACATCAGATAATTCCATAGATTACAATGGAACATGTTCTTTTAAACGCAGATACATGTAGAACCTTCCCAAAAGAGTGGAGAGGGTGTTGGCAGGGGCGCACCTGCCATCTTGCCTCAGGCGGCACACCTCCTGCTTAACGAGGTGGCGGCACCATGCTCCCACCGGCCAGCACTAAGATTCCGCATGCCGGACGGGACCGCGTTGCAGCCCTCCGTCTGCCACCTTGCTCCCTGATGCTGGCGGAACCTAGCGTCTGCCCCCCGCCACTGAACTTCCGCCCGTCCTTCCGGCCTGCATCAATCTCCTGAAAGCTGACAATGTGCTCCTGCCACCCACTCCCCGCATATCTCCACTCCTGGCTCCCCCTCTGCTCCGGTGTCAGCCCCGCTCCGCTCCCGTATCCCTCCCCATTTCCAGGCTCTCGGTTTCCTGGTCCGACCGCCCCCACTCAATCTCTGGGCTCCCTACCCCCCTCAGAAGACTATCGAGTCTTCCCACTCCCGGCTCCCCCACTGCACCACTGCTGCTGCAGGGCAAGGCACGAAACACAATAACACAACAGAGAGGTCAGGTTACTTTATCTTTGTGTATATATATATATACATATATACACACACATATATATATATATATATACATATATACATATATACACACACACACATATATATATATATACACATATATACACACACACATATATATATATATATATATATATATACACATATATACACACACATATATATATATACATATATACACACACATATATATATATATATATATACATACATATACACACACACACACATATATATATATATATACATATATACACACACATATATATATATATACATATATACATATATACACACACATATATATATACATATATACACACACAGCTGTAGCCCATCTGCTCAAAGTCGCGTCGACTGTGACGTTTAGAGATTTTAGAGATGACTCTTCTGCACTTGGCTTGGTTGTAACGGGTCGCTATTCTGTGAGTCAACTGTTGCCTTTCTATCAGCTTGACACCAGTCTTGCCCATTTCCTATGACCGTGGCATCAACAAGGCATATTTCCGCCCACAGAACTGCCGCTCACTGGATTGTTTTTTCTTTTTCGGCCCATTCTCTGTAACTCAGACCAGCCCTTCTGGCACCAACAACCATGCCACGTTCAAAGGCACTCAAATCACCTTTCTTCCCCATACTGATGCTCGGGTTGAACTGCAGGAGATTGTCTTGACCATGTCTACATGCCTAAATGTACTGAGTTGCCGCCATGTGATTGGCTGATTAGAAATTAAGTGTTAACGAGCAGTTGGACAGGTGTACCTAATAAAGTAGCCGATGAGTGCATGTGTGTGTGTATATGTATATATGTATATGTGTGTATATATGTATATGTGTGTGTATGTGTATATATGTGAGTGTGTATATGCTGCGTCTACTGTTTGTATATGTGTATATATGCTGCATGTATATGCAGCATTTGTGATATTTATCAGGGCTTCTATTTTGTACTATATGGCGGTACTCTATATGCATTTTATACTACATGTTGGTATGCTGTATCTATTTTATACTACATGGCGGTATGCTGTATGCATTTTATACCACATGGCGGTATGCTGTATGCATTTTATACCACATGGTGGTACGCTGTATGCATTTTATACTACATGGCGATATGCTGTATGAATTTTATATTAATGGCGATACGCTGTATGCATTTTATATTACATGGCGATACGCTGTATGCATGTTATACTACATGGCAATACACTGTATAGATTTTATACATTATGGTGGCACGCTGTATGCATTTTATGCTATATGGCGGTAGGATGTGCTTTATCTATCTTATACTACATGGTGGCACGCTGTATGCATTTTACATTGCTTTATTTTAACACCAAACCAATATGATGGATCTGGTCCTGATACTCCCTGATATGTTACATATATGGGCCGGGGTGAGGGGGGGGGGTCTCTCTATGGCTCGCCTCAGGCAGCAGACAGGCTAGGTAGACCCCTGGGTGTTGGCAGTAATTTTGCATTGACATCACTGATCATTGTGCCCTTCTTTTCATCCATCAGCATCCGCTTTCAATTGGTCAATAATCCATCAGTATTGCCAAAGCCAAAAATAAACATGATGACCAGTAAATGGGATATTTGCATGTCCTCTGTGTTCTGTATCAATCCTGAAGCTTTTCATTCCTTCTGGAAGATGAAATGAAGGGGAAAACCAAACATAGTGGCAACGTCATAGAATGGTGGAGGGTGAAAACAGCATTATGGAAATCACAGGGTGTTCCTGGGAGACAGCAGTCAGTTGGCAGCAGCATGAGTAGACCGCAGTGACAGAGTTTGGGGAAATTTGGAAATTTGGGGAATACAGAACCCCAAAAACGGAAAACCTGGCCTTTGAAAAAAAATCACTCAACCAGCTATGTGGATTTGACACGGATTTCTTCATATCTACTTTAGCAACAAAAAAGAATTGAAATTTGGGGAGCACAGAACCCCAAAAACTGACACCCTGGACTTTGAGCTAAAATCACTCCATCATGTCTTGACCAGTCTCACATGCCTAAAATGTACTGAGTTGCCGCCAGTGATTGGGCTGATTAGAAATTAAGTGTTAACGAGCAGTTGGACAGAGTGTACCTAATAAAGTAGCGAGAGTGCATGTGTGTGTGTATATGTATATATGTATATTGTGTTATATATGTAGATGGTGTGTAGGGTGTATATTGTGAGGGATATATGCGAGTCTACTGTTTGTATATGTGTATATATGCTGCATGTATATGCAGCATTGTGTGATATTATCAGGGTTCATTTGTACTATATGGCGGTACTCTATATGCATTTAGACTACATGTTGGGCGTAATCTATTTTATTACATGGCGGTTGCTGATGCATTTTATACCACATGGTCTGTGTAGCATATCACATGGGGGAGCTGTAGCATTTATACTACTTACATGGCGATATGCTGTATGAATTTTTAATTAATGGCGATACGCTTGTATGATTTTATATAATGGGCGATACGCTGTATGATGTATACACATGGCAATACACTGTATAGATTTTATATTATGGGTGGCACGCTGTATGCATTTATGCTACATGGCGGTGGATGTGTTTATCTATCTTATACTACATGGTGGCACGCTGTATGCATTTTTACATTGCTTTTTTTAACCCAAACCAATATGATGGATCTGGTCCTGATCTCCCTGATATGTTACATATATGGGCGGGGTGAGGGGGGGGGGTCTCTCTATGGCTCGCCTCAGGAGCAGCAGACGCTAGGTAGACCCTGGTGTTGGCAGTAATTTTGCATTGACATCACTGATCATTGTGCCCTTCTTTTCACCATCAGCATCCGCTTTCAATTGGTTCAATAATCCATCAGTATTGCCAAAGCCAAAAATAAACATGATGACCAGTAAATGGGTATTTGAGTCCTCTGTGTTCTGTATCAATTCCTGAAGCTTTTCATTCCTTCTGGAAGATGAAATGAAGGGGAAAACCAAACATAGTGGCAACGTACATAGAATGGTGGAGGGTGAAAACAGCATTATGGAAATCAACAGGGTGTTCCGGGAGACAGCAGTCAGTTGGGCAGCAGATGAGTAGACCGCAGGACAGAGTTTGGGGAAAATTGGAATTTGGGGAATACAGAAACCCCAAAAACGGAAAACCTGGCCTTTGAAAAAAATCACTCAACCAGCTATGTGGATTTGACACGGATTTTCATATTACTTTAGCAACAAAAAAGAATTGAAATTTGGGGAGAGCACAGAACCCCAAAAAATGACACCCTGGACTTTGAGCTAAAATCACTCCATCAGCTACTGAGCACAAGCAGCTAGACACAGAGACAGCACATTACAGTGTAAAATGACAGGATTGCAAATGGCCGTCTGTTTTAATAGGGCTGAGACATCACATAAGCCTGCCAGTTGCTGATTGGCTACATGTTCTCTGGTCCATGTAAATGTTGTGCTCGCAGCCATTTTATTATAAAGGGGGAGAAAAACTGTTTCCCAGGAATCACCATAAACATTTGCATGTTGTGTAGAACCAAAGTTTTCCTGAAATTCCAAACGAATTCCACTTAGTTAGAAGCAATTCGCCAATCTCTAATTATTATAATAAATGTTTGTTATACTTCTGAACTTATGGATTAGAGGGAGATTTTGGATTATGGTAACCTTCATAAAATGTTATTACATATTTTACGTGTTTTTGTAAATATATTTATTTACCCCTTAATGACCGGCCCTATCGGGAATCTACGTCGGTCATTAAGGGTACATTCTTCTGAGCAACGCCTTTCTACGCGGGATTTTGGGACATCGGGTCAGTATAGTGCCAGTGTCCGGCATGTGATATCACAGCCCAGACCCGGCCTAAACACCCGGGATCGGAAAAACATCAGATCCGGGTGTTTAACCCCTTACACGCAGCGGTCAAGTATGACCGCGGCGTGCAAGTGTGTCCCACGTGGATCGGACCCCCCCGGTGTGCTTACCTGGGGATCCTATCCCTCCTACGCTGCCCCCGGGTCCGGCGAGTGACCACGGGGTTCTGCTCTCTCTTCTCGCCGGGTTCATGCCTTCCTGGCAGGACCCGGCTGTATGTAACTGAGCATGCGCATGATCGCTTGTTCAAGCCAAAAGGTGAGAAAAGTATGTGAAAGTAAAAAAAAAAAGATTAAATCATTTTATAATAATAATTAAATAAATAAATTAAATAAAGTCCCATAATCTCCCCAGTTACACGTATAATGCAAATACAGTATATAAAACACAACATCACCGCGTCTGTATTATCTGTACAATAAATCTAAATCAATATTGAACCCGCTCGGTGAACGACGAAAAAAAAACTACGAAAAACTCCCGTAGTATACAATTTTTCATCAAATACCATCACAAAAAATGTTCAAAAGTGATCAAAAAAAGTTACGTTCCCAATATGATACGAAGAGAAAGAACAACTTTTTCGCAAAAATATCCCTCAACCAGGTCTGACAACAGAAAAATACAGAAGTTATAGCCCTAAAAAGTTGTCAATAGTAAAAACAATGCAAATTCCCATATATGGGTTTGCTCAGGAAAATTGAGCAAGATAAGAAAAACTATATAAAAAAAACTATATAAAAAAAAAATTCCATAGTTCTAAACGCAGGTCCATATTGTTTAACCCATGTGAACACTTAAAGGGTTTATGAACTTAATAGAAGTTGTTTACATACGTTGAGGGGTGAAGTTTCTATAGTGGGGTCATTTATGGGGTGTTACCTTATTTAGGCCTTTCAAAGTCACTTGGAAGCTGAGTTTCCCTCAAAATGTGAGTTTTGGCAATTTCATGAAAATGGAGAGAAAATCGCACCTAAAGTTCTGCCCTCCATAACATACTAGAAAAGTGAGAGGATGCATAAAAATATCATCCCAACATAAAGCAGACATTCCGTAAATGTTAATTATCAAGTCTTTTGGGTAGTTTTACTTCCTGTCTGGAAAGCAGAAACATTTAAACTTGGAAATGAGAATTTTTACAAACTTTGCCAAATTTTCACTTTTTTTCAGAACGAATCGCAAAATATCACTTAAATTTTATAATAACATGAAGTACAATGTGTCACGAGAAAACATTCCCAAAATCACCAGGATAGTTAAAGCATTCGAAGTTATAACCAATTATCGTGAGACATGTCAGATTTGAAAAACGAGTCTGGTCTTGGTCATTGAGCTGAAAACTAGTGTCGGTGATAAGGGGTTAATGAAATAAAATATTTGAGATTTTTTTTCTTTGAACACAATATTATATACTCTGCAATTATTTTTTTATTGCAAATATAATAAGGTAATACTTATTATAAGGAAAACTTACAAGGTGATAAGAAGACTTTTATGTAGAATTTGTATCTATTCCATAACAAACATACCCCCAACACCAGTGTAGGGAAATGGTTTAGCTAAGTGGAAGGCCAGATACTAGATCAGGGAAGTAAGACTTTTCTGCCATTGGTTCACCTGTTTCCTTCATTTTATGCTGAAAAGATAGACAATCACAGGCAGAAAATAGATGTAGAATGAAGAAAATCTATGCACCAGCAGACATTACCCTAAACTTGTGCAATGAGAAGATGATTTGCAGCAAGATAAAAAAAAAAATATTCTTTTAAATTTATTTTTGGGGAGCTGGGTGGTCGGGACTTCCTTTAAATATAGAACATTTAGAAAATATCATGACCACACTGCCAATATTTACTGAAAAAAATGTGTACAAATGCAGAAACAATCTGCTGCAAGTCAATTTTCTACTGCTGATGTGTATGAGATTCCTGTTTCCTAATTTGTTCTGAAAAATCCATCAAAATCTACATTAAAATTTGCGAAGAATGTAATAATCAACATGGTAACATACTTCATTTAGTAAAAATGAAATAATAAAAAATACTTTCCCTTGCAGAGATCAGCATTTCATAAAGTATTCTCAAGTCTATAATCAGCTGATTATGATAAATTGAGAAATATTTCAATTGATATTCAACTGTGAACAGAGTAGAGCTTGTCTGTTAACAGTAAAGTTAAGCGTTAATCAGCAGCTTTGTCAGCAGTCAGAGTAAGTACTGGAGAAAAAACATGATTTACATAAACTTTGAAAAGCAGGAAGGCAGGCATAAAAGAATGACATAAGGAATATTTTTATTTAATAAAGGAAAATACACATTTTATTTTAATTATCTGCACTATTTTTTATGAAAACAAGATGTGTTTGGACCATAATCTTTCATTTCATTGATTCCATAAACATCTATTAAAACAAATACAGTATGGACCCTTAGCAATCTAGAAATCTATACAGCATGACTGGGGCATAAAGATCGTGGTCACAGGTGGTACCACCTTTGACTGGATTAACAGAATAGATCAGGGAAAAAATGTCTACTCAGAATGTCTAACCAGAAGTTAGGCTACATGATAAGATGAGAAACAGACCTAAGCGTGGTATGTAACTTTAAGATGGGAGGAGGGACAATTAGGTGGGTCACCCAGTGTTGCCCCTGATGAAACTATATAGAACAAATTTGAAAAATGCACCTTCGATAGTACCTTACGCCAAAAAGACTTTTCAATGAAGCAGATTCTTACCTTTTTGATTTCTGGCGGGGGTATAAGGCTAAAGGTGACCTATTACATATGTGGTGGACTTTCCCAAAAGTTTCTTTATTTTGGAAAGAACTGTTTTCTTTAGTGTCGACGGCTACAAACTACACTACAATACACTACACATAGGTTCTGATAAATATTTGATAGATCAGAGATGGGTCATTACATATATATTGATAGCAGCAAAACAACTTATTGCATCACAGTGGAAGAAATTACATAATTTAGATCTTGCGGAAGTATACAATAGGGTAAATAAATATATGCATTGTGAATTAAATATGGCATCAAATTACTTCAACTACTTCAACGGGATGGGTCAACAGATAGGTTTGTAACTGTCAACACTAAAGAAAACACTTCTTTCCAACACTAAAGAAAACACTTCTTTACTCAATAGGGTAAATAAATATATGCATTGTGAATTAAATATGGCATCAAATTACTTCAACTACTGTCACTTGCTATTATATATGTGGTGGACTTGCCCAATAGTTTTTTTATTTTGGAAAGAAGTGTTTTCTTTAGTGTTGACAGTTACAAACTTATCTGTTGACCCGTTCCCATTGTTGGCCAAACTACACAAAGGTACTGATAAATATTTGATACATCAGATTTGGATCATTACATATATATTAATAGCAGCAAGACAATTTATTGCATCACAGTTGAAGAAATTACATAATTCAGATCTTGGGGAAGTATTGCAATGGGGTCAATAAATATATGCATTCTGAATTAAATATGGCATCAAATTACTTCAACTACTGTCACTTGCTAAAAAAAAAGTGGACCCTATAGAAAGAGTGCTTATATGCCCTTTTACGATGGACTAACTAGAAACTCAGTTGCGCTGCTACACAGGAAAAAACAAGGCGCCGGAATAAATTCGCATAAATCTACAAAGAAAAAGAAACCAACAACCAACAATATATAACCACACTTACAAAAAAAAACGTCGCATGTCTGTAGACGTAGAGAAAGCACAGGCCCTGGTGGCAAAGGCCACTGGATCCGCACCTGGAGGGAGACCTGACCGCCACTACATTGAGACCTCCATATTAGAGAATTGCTACATATTCCCCGCGTCCACCATACGACCCCTCACTACTTGTACGGCAGTTGACTTTTCCCTAGCCCCGGGGAACTACGACTCCGGCGTCCGGCCCACCATCGCTTCTGGCATAACCATAACACAGGAATCTACACACGTGCTCGGGCTGACGGGCGGCCAGCCCCACTCACACCCACCCCCCTTCCACTATTACCCGACCCGTAGGCTCCTTTCAGTCGCCAAGCGCGGCTTCCCGGTTATCTTTTATCTCGACCTGAGTTTCGCTGGTCCGGAATCGTATCCAACGACTCGTCACCTGACCGGCCTTTTAGAGATTGCAGGACATGTACAACACAGTCCCGTCCAGAGCAAATGAGCTGACCTCCTAACCCTACTCTATAATCCCGCGACCTACATCACTGCCGGATAAACGAGTACAGGGTTCTTTCCGTTCCCTGTCAGCGCGTAGCCCGCGCCCACAGATCTTCCGAGTCACCGAAAACCCCGCCGACAGCACGTCAAGAAGTCTCACGGAACACAATCCCCGCCTGAATCTCCTCAAAGCCTCTAGCTCTAGGGGCGGCCAGGGCGGGTCCCCCACAGGACATTGGTACAAACAGCCTCCCTACCTAAATTATGAGTCAAACCACAACCACAGGCGTCAAGAGCTCTAGGACAGCTTGCGGCTCGTCCAAACAGCTTAAACCAGATGCAAGTCCCCCCCCTCCCTACTCTTATTTGAGCTCAATAATACTCTCCCAGGGGAAACCCGAGAGAAGAAAGAGTGAAAAACAATAAAACAAAAAGAGGGATGCGTGTGAAGGAAGTTTGGTTGATGATTTGAGAATTTTTGTTGCGACCCCAGTTCTGTTTCTGACTTTGCTCCTTTGCCGTCTGCCCTGACCTGTTGCACGTCTCCGAACTCCGATCTGTGTGGCCCGTGCTGACCTCCTGCCTGTCCCCGACTATGAGATTGCCTGCCGTTCCTGTACCTTGACCTTGAGGACACTGAGGACAAGTCACGGCAGTGGAACGACCTGATGGTACAACGTTGCAGCAAGTTCAACCTGCTTTGCGGCAGGCACTGATGAATATTGGGTGCCACCTAGACTCTGATCCCAGGTAGTGGATTGTGTCATCGTCCGCAGTGCTTCAGAGGATCCACAACCTCTAAGCGTGACATCTCCCCTCCCAGCGCGTATGCAGAATATGTAGAATTTGTAGAAAATTGTGGAATGCAACAAAGTTGAAACATGTTGTATTGTGTCTTTTTGTGTTGTATTGATTTTGTAAATATATGTATTTAAACAAGTCTCACTACAAATTGCTCAGAATTGGCAAGTACATGCACTGCAGAAACTAAAGCCACCAGCAGATCAACCAGAAATCAAATATATAGAACGCTACTGTAGGCTTCAAGAAGCTGTTTGTATTCTCCTATGGCTATTTTCTAGCCAAGTATCAAAGGAAGCACACTACTATGCCAGATGAGATGACACTGAGTTATTGCCTAATAGAAATCCAACCCCTACTGAATTTTCCCACTTCGGTCTTTGCTATGGATATGTGTGCCACTAAGAGCTAAACACAACGGTAGCAAGTCCCCCTGCTAATTCCTCACAAAATGGTAAAAGATGCAAATTAAAATAAAAAAAGTAGAACGTTATTGTAGCCCTAAGAAGGGCTGTTGGGTTCTTTGAGAATCACTCCTGCCTAACAGTAAGCTAATAGAACACCCTAACGCTTTCCCTGACCAGCAGCAGCTCTCTCCCTAGCGGCATCCAGAGACAGAATGATCCGAGCAGCGCGGCCAGCGGCTAGTCTATCCCAGGGTCACCTGATCTGGCCAGCCAACCACTGCTATCGACGTGTAAGGGTACCACGTCATGCTGGGTGGAGTGCAGAGTCTCCTGGCTTGTGATTGGCTCTGTTTCTGGCCGCCAAAAAGCAAAACGGCGGGAGCTGCCATTTTCTCGAGCGGGCGAAGTATTCGTCCGAGCAACGAGCAGTTTCGAGTACCCTAATGCTCGACCGAGCATGTTCGCTCATCTCTACTCCTAAACTTTACATTAATAATAAGTGGGGGCCTTCCTAAAATCAGCATACATTTATAATGTATATTATATATGATGCATGTGTATATTTGTTTGTGAGATACATATATAGTTTATGTGTGTATATTTCTATGTGGCATATATGTGTATTCTGCAATGCAGGATATGGATGGTCATGAGGATTTTAGTATTTGGACCCTAATCCTAAATTTGTAACAGGGCCCATTGGAGTCTTGTTACAAGACTGCAGCAAGATGTATTATGATATCAGTGTATTTTGTACAGTATATATTTATCAAAAAACAAATAACATGTAATTCACAGGAATGTAAAATAATCCAGCTAGCGTATGAAACAGTGTGCTACAAGCCTTCTCTATAACAATAATCTATTTGCTTCATTTGAAGTAGGATACTAATTTACTGCTGTGTGCGTGCAAGTTGCAAATTTTACCACATCAATTCTTTGATCTCTTTCACAATTGCTGGAAGGATAATTTTCAAAACTCCATGTATAAATTACAATGTAGGATTTATAAATACTGGCTCTTACTTTTGCACATACGCAGCTGTTTATATAATAAGGGCAAAGAGAAATAAAAAGAAGTCTTGGTTAGTTCTAAATAGACAAGGATGCACTTCAAGGGGTTGTGCAGTATACAAACTTGGCTAAGAGTAGGCAATGAGATATGAATGGAAAAATAAACATCACTTAGTATTAGCCATTAAATGCAGTGAGCATGAGTAATAATGTTGCCATAAAGAACTTTTCCTATGTTGTGGGATAATGAAATATTATATGCATAATAAAACTGGAAATGAGGAGGGAAATATTAGAGGCTATGTTAGAAAATAAAGAAAAAAAGCAGGAAAGATGTATCCCCATGTGCACAATACATGTTTCTGGGGCTGTAATATGGCCAATATCTGGTGGCATTGCCCTTTAGATGCCTCTGGCAGTCCTATTGCTGGGAGATAAGCCAGCGAAGGTCAAAAACAAAATTCATCGACTAATTCAATTCATAGCATTGGCAAGTAAAATACACATAGCGGTGAAATGGAAATCGCCTGATCAGTCGTTACAGCGGTCAAAAATTTAATTAACCTACTGATGTTGTTTAAGAGAATTGAGGCGACCAGTACTTACACCTTCCAGCTGCTTGAAGGGATAGAGAACCCTTGGATTGAAGGGCTCCCCTAACCTTGAGAGGGCTTCTGTAACTCCATGATTCATATGAGTCCTCTACCATGACAAACTTCTTCACTTACTACACTTATACCTTGTGCTGAAGCCTCTCTCTCTCTTGCCCCCCCCCCCCCCCGTAATTCTGCAAAAATTATGCAAATACGTAAGACCTTAGTCTCTAGGGTTGGGGGAAGAGACAGGGATCCACCCTCACAAGTTCAAAACTAGCCCTGGGGTAGGCAAATATGCAATGGTTTGTGCCTGATTGGGCACTAAAACTTTAGCAACACCTTCAGTACTATGTCACTTAAACAAATTATGGAGGCCCATTTCTCGGGCCAACATTGGCAGACTTAAACATAACTACTTATGTTGTAAGTTAAGGCATTATTAAGCAAAGGCCACAGACAACATCCCTTGGTGGCTCAGACTCTTTGGGTAGTGGGCACAGAGAGTGATGTATTAAACCAATTATGATGTAATTCTCTCTGTAGATAGCACGTCACCGTAGAATGCTTTAGCAATGGTGGGTAATTGATCTTGGGGGATGGTTTCAGGCAGACCTTTCAGTCTAATGTCCTTCACCTGCTTAGGTTTTCATAGTCCTCTATAAGGAGCAGGGCCATAATGTGGCCGTCAGCTTGTTGATTAAAGTTATGTACCAGGGCCGCACTGTGATCTACAATGGTGGTTTGATTGTCCTCCATGTACCTCCTTATGTATAGCTCCTAACTCCTCCAGCACTGGTGAAAGCGCCTGTGCCAACAAATTTTTCAGTATAGAGCTGGATAGTGAACCGAGCTCAGATGAGGAGGCTTCCTCTGCCATGCTTTCTGCCTCCGAGTCTTCTGTTCATTCTCTGCTGCCAGCATGGCGGCCATCTTGTGGAGTTTTTTACAGGTGGGTGGTGAGTTTTTACAGAGCAATTTTTCCATATCCTGTTGTCCTTTTCTCTCTTGGGGGGTCTCTGGTCTGTCTAGTGTCTTTTCTCTTTGTGATATGCCCATATTGGAGTGATGCGTCATGCAGCTCCGTCGGGCTTCCCCTGTTTATTTATATATTGATTTTTGTATCATCAAACCATTTATTGGAAGAACAGGATAAATAAAACAGGCTGCAAACAACCCACTACATAGCACAATCCTATAAGAGAGCACAATAAGCAACCGCTACCACCAGATGTGCTGTCAGACTTCTAGATTCCATAACTCCTTCACTCCGAAAACAATCGAGCTTTGCAACCAAATAGTGGCTAAAACAAAGTACTAATGTTTGTACCCCTTAGCAACTCCCATAAGGATACATTATTGTATAGTCTTGTTCTTTTCTATGGTAACATAACATACTGTTATGTCTTATCTGCATTTAATTTTTCTGGAGGGCCACCGACCCGGTCCTCTGTTTTAAACAATTTTTGGGAGTGCCAGTATGTTAGGGCGGCACGGTGGCTGAGTGAGTAGCACATCTGCCTTGCAGCACTGGGGTCCTGGGTTCGAATCCCACCCAGGTCAACATCTGCAAAGAGTTTGTATGTTCTCTCCGTGTTTGTGTGGGTTTCCTCCGGGTACTCCGGTTTCCTCCCACACTTCAAAAACATACTGTTAGGTTGTTTAGATTGTGAGCCCCATGGGGACAGGGACCAATTTGACATGCCTGTGCAGCGCTGCGTAATCTGTGTGCGCTATATAAATAAAGAATTATTATTATTATTATTATTATCTGTGATATAAATGGGTTCTGTTGCAATGTATGTACAAATAATTTCCCTTGGGATAAATAAAGTTTTATTCTATATTATTCTATAATAAAAAAGTACTGATTTCTGAGTGACCACCCTACTGGATCCACGCTAGAAGGATAGTGTAGCATCTTTAATTCCACTGGTAGAGTGTGAATCAAAAATGAGGGAGTACAAGTGTGAATTGGTGCAGGCACTACTGGCAAAGTTCCCTCCGGACATTGAGAGCTCAGTGGCAGCATGGGGAGGAGGAGGAAGATGTCTTGGGAGAAAGCACCACCTCAGGACGGAGAGTGAGCAAGACCACAATGTAGAGTGTCATGTTCGATTCTCTTCAACCTCCACCATGGTCAGATACGGCACCTAGTAAAAAGTGGCAGCCTGTGACTCGCATGGTGGAAGAATTTCTGTCCACACATCTACAGGTACTGAAGGAGGTAGTTCTCCCTATTCAATATCTGGGTGGGAAAATTGGACATGTTCATTTAGATGAACCAGGCAGGATCTGATGACTGGTACCAGTGCCAGCATCTGAATATGTTTGTAGAGAGTGAAATACTGCAATACAAAACAACTTGAAACTGTCAAATTCTGCAATACATGAAATTTAACTGAAAATTTTCAAATACTTTGTTAATTGAAATTGAACTTGAAACTAGCAAATTCTGAGGTACCTGAAATTTAACTTGAAGCTGGCAAATTCCACATCACCTGAATTTAAATTTGAAAATAACAAATTGAATGAAAAATTTGATCTATCAAAATATAATAACGGTTTTTCACTGCATTTAACCCCATAACGGAAAATAGCGCCCAAAGTCGAAAATGGCACTTTTTTGCCATTTTGAAAAATTTTAAAATAATCAATAAAAAGTGATCAAAAGGTTGCACAGTCCTAAAAATTATATAATTGAAACGTAAAATGCAAACGCAAAAAATGACACCACCCATAGCTCCGTACAATGAAGTATGAAAAAGTTATTAGCGTCAGAATATGGCAAAATTTTTAAAAATGTGTGCAGGAGGTTTTAATTTTTGTAAATGTAAGAAAACATTATATCCCTTTAATCATACTGACCCAAAGAATAAAGTAGACATGTAATTTGGGGCATACAGTGAAATCCGTAAAATCCAAGCCCACAAGAAAACAGCGCAAATGCGTTTTTTTTCCATTTTCACTGTATTTGGAATTATTCTCCTGATTCCCACTACATGGCATGGGATATTCAATACCATCGCTATGAAGTGCAATTTATTACACAGAAAACAAGCCATCATATAAAAAATGAAAAAATCATGTAAAAATGAAAAAGTTATAGATTTTTGAAGGTGGGGAGTAAAAAATGGAAACGAAAAAAAACGAAAATGGGCCAGGTACTTAACCGGTTAAACTTAAAATTGACAAATTCTGCATTACAGCAACTTAGATTTCAAATTGAAACATTCTGCAGTACCTCAAAGTTAACTTCAAATTGACAAATTCTTCTGTAGCTGGATTTTAACTGCAATGAGAAGAAGAGTTTGTTTCACACTATCAGAATGCCTTTAACTGCAGTGAAAGGATTGTGATTTTGCTATTGCTTCATTTACCTCTATGTAAATAGCTAGGTCTGAATACCCAGGGTGCTTTTAACCCACTGTGACATTACCATCATTTTTAAATACATTTTTATAGTTTTATAATTTTATAATTTTTGTTTATTTTTTCATGTTATGTTAATACTTTCTCTAGCCAATTTTGGGCAGGGCAATTTTGCTGTTATTCCCATCATTTTTCAGCCCTGCTACTGCTATTTTACAGCCATTTTCAGGTGTTAAAATTTGGGTCCCCATTGACTTCAATTTGGCTTGTCTTCCACCCACTCAGCACTATTGTTGTCAGAATTACTTTGTATTTTGTTTAATAGTGTTTTTTCCCCTGAACCCTTGAACTTCTACTTGAATTTGCCTTATATATTTATTTTTGACAACACTTTTTTCAAAAGTTGTTTTGGTAGTCGGCAAAGGTTTAAAATTGCTTAGAATGCAATGTATAAATAAACTACTAAGTTATTAAGTATACAGTATACACATTATAAAGTTTTCTTATCCATTATATATTTGATTCCCTTACAGATTTCAAGATATCTGCTTGCATTCATTTAAAGAAAACATTTATTGTTTACTTCCATCGAATGAATATCTGTAATATAATAGGTTCAAAAACTCTGTCTTCCTAAAAGCTGTGCACTTATATTTCACCTATATTTCATAACAAGGAAATTACCCAGGATAATATTCTATTTTCCTTTCTAATTGAGTAAAATAATGTAAATATATACATATCTTTGCTGTAACTATTTAAGCCTTGCCATATACAATAATAATAATGTCACAGTCTCTGAGAATAGTCCCTTGGGACTAAAGTCTTGTGGACTCCCTGGACCACCGTGTGAGATAAAGATGCTAGCCACAACCCGGGAGCGGAGTCTAAGTGGACTCTTGGTCTTCGCCAGAGCCCGCCGCAAAGCGGAATGGTCTTGCTGCTGCGGGGAGCCACCAGGTCACTCCACGGGTGCGACTAGGCCCGCGGTGGCAGCCAAGGTAGGGACACAGGGCAGGCAGGGTCACAGGAAGGCTGGACCACAGGAAGGCAGGACCTCGGGAAGGCAGGACCTCAGGATGGTAAGACCTCGGAAGGATGGCTGGCAGGACCTCGGAAGGATGGCTGGCAGGACCTCGGAAGGATGGCTGGCAGGACCTCAGAAGGACGGCTGGCAGGACCTCAGAAGGACAGCTGGCAGGACCTTTGAAGGACGACTGGCAGGACCTCGGAAGGACGACTGGCAGGACCTCGGAAGGACGTCTGGCAGGACCTCGGAAGGGCGTCTGGCAGGACCTCGGAAGGGCGGCTGGCAGGACCTCGGGAGACCACTAGGATACCGGACCGCCACAGGACTACAGGACCACCACAGGATTACAGGACCACCACAGGAGTACAGGACAGCCACAAGATACGGGAACACCAGAGGAACACGGGAACACGGAGGCGTCTGGAACGCTCAGGAAGGCTTTCTCTTCAGAAGGGGGTATGCTGGGAGTCGCCAGGCTATATTGCAGAGCCGGGAATGCCAACACCAATAAGGAGAGCGGGGGCACGCACGTCCGAGTCTGCAAGCAGGAGCGGGACCGGAGCCAGGAGCCATCAGGATTCGGGAGAGGTAAGTAGTGACCCGGGGGAGCAGGGCAGCAGCAGCGCAGCGGGACGTGGGTGCCCCCGCGATCTGAGACATGGATGGCGGGGTCACCCGAGACAGTACACCCCCTTAGGGCCCCTCTTCTTTTCTTCTTCAGCCCGCTGTTCTTCCTTCTTTGCTTCCTCCAATTCTTCTTGGTGATGAGACACCTTAGGAGCAGAGCAGGCACCGGGAAGACTTGGGAAGCCACAGGCTGGGTCGGCTCCTGGCACACCGGAACGGCCTCAGGGGAGGCCAGCGGAGACTCTGGAGTGGCCTCAGGGGAGGCCGGTGCAGCCATGAGAACCTGCGGAGTCACCGGAGCGGCTTCTGGAAAAGCCGAAGCAGCACTGGCAAGCTGCGGAGTCTCTGGAGTAGCACTGGGAAGCTGCGGTGTCACTTGAACAGCTCTGGGAAGCTGCGGAGGCACTGGACCAGCTCTGGGAAGCTGCGAAGGCTGAGACGCCCCTGGAGCAGCTCCTATTTGCAACCTCTTCTACATTCAGATTTTTGGCTGGGGGGTGTTCTCCATCTCTGATGTTATCTTCTGTCTGTACAGACTTCACATGACGGACCACTGTTTCAGCTTTGCTCTACACCCCCTTTCTTTTCCATTTACACTACACAGCTAGTATTTCTATAGCAAATGCCAGGAGATTTTCATCTACCACTGGATTTGATTCTCCCTTGAATTGTACTGTTTAGCAGACATAGGAGGTGGTGAACGGTGCAGAGAAATGTGTATTACAAGCTACTTGACTTCCACTATTGACACTGCTACTCAAGTGGAAGGAATTAATGAACAATTCATGCCTTTCTGTTCTGTGAGTGCTACACAAAGGAGGGTAAAGGGGAGGAAACAAGCATTATGACTCGCTAGAGCTTGTAAAAGTCTGAGTCTGATGAGTGAGAATAGAGAGGTAATTGATCACCTCAAACTTTCTAGGCAGATCTGAAAGAAAGAAGTAGAAAGTAAGGTCCTTTTACATGCAAACTGAATGCCACCAAAGGTAAGAAATCATATCCATAATGTTTAAATTATATTAGTTTTTTGATAAATACAACAGGTAGAAAAGAGCCATCAAACAAAAACAAAGTAGTGTGTTACCGACATAGTTGTTCAAAAAGATATGAAATAAAATTTATTGACATCCAAAACTGAACACAGACATGAATATAAAATCAATTAAAATTGTACCAAAGTACATACAATTATATACCATGTTATATGCACTATGATCGGTGCAAAAACAAAACACCTCCTGAATGGGTGAAATCCACCCTAACCACTCCTAAGGGATAAGTAAACATTTAAAAAGTGCAAGTGCCTCTATCAAGCTGCCATAGAAGTAAGAACCATACAAGTTAATGCCTATGAAGTACATAAGGTATAAAAATCCCACCCAAAAATCAAGGGGGAATAAGGTAATGTGTCAGGATCAGTGGATCCTCTGGACCACTGCAGGAGATGGAACTAGCCGACACCTGAGCCCGGAATCCAAGTGGCACCTGGTTTTCACCAGAGCCCGGCGCAAAGCGGGTTGGACTTGCTTCGGCAGGATACCACCAGGTCGTTCCCAGGCGTGACCAGCCCGCGGTGGCAGCCGAGGTCGAGGTACCTTAGCAGAAGACAGTCTCGTAGTCAGGTCCAGGCTCGGGGTCAGGGCAGGCGGCAGAGATGCGAGGTCAAGTCCAAATCCGGGGTCAGCAACGGGAGGTCCAGACAGGAGGAACGGGAACACAGGCACACGCAACACAGCAACACGGAGGAACTCGGGTAACACGGGAACACAGGACTCGGGAGCGGAGACACACAGGAACGCAGGAATACACAGGAACGCAGATAATCACCAGGAAGCTTTCTTTTAGGCTGTGAGGCACAAAGATCCGTCAGGGAACACAGGAAGAGGCAGGATTCTTAAAGGTGAGGTGTTCAGCCAGTGCACCAATTAGCGGTGCGCTGGCCCTTTAAATTTTCGCAACTGGAGACTTCCTCCTCATCTATACCCCTGAGGAAGTCTCCAGTTGGAGACGTAACACGTGAGGAGCCCTCCACCTCCTGACTATTCTACCACCCTGCTTGAATGCTGCTACTTCACTGGTTTCCTTGCCAGACTATTTGTAATGTATACTAGGGTTTTGCCTCCATTACCTTATTCCCCCTTGATTTTTGTGTAGGATTTTTATACCTTATGTACTTCATAGGCATTAACTTGTATGGTTCTTACTTCTATGGCAGCTTGCACTTTTTACGTGTTTACTTATCCCTTAGGGGTGGTTAGGGTGGATTTCACCCATTCAGGGGGTGTTTTGTTTTTGCACCGATCATAGTGCATATAACATGGTATATAATTGTATGTACTTTGGTACAATTTTAATTGATTTTATGTTCATGTCTGTGTTCAGTTTTGGATGTCAATAAAATTTATTTCATGTCGTTTTGAACAACTATATCAGTGACACACTACTTTGTTTTTGTTTGATGGCTTGATTCAAGTGTGTCGACCATTACTTCTATATAGTCTGATATTTGGTTGTACAAGGTTCCACATTTTGTGAACCAGTTTGTGAACAGGTAGAAAAGAACAGTTGGCAAAGGTACGCACAGACTTTAAGACGTGTGGAATATGTTGCTTTCAATATTAAAATTTTTTATAATCAATATCTATTTACATATAAGTAGTCAACAAAATTAAGCTGTTTTGATCATTAGCAGAATAAAAAAAAACAAGAAAGTATTTTACTGAGAAGTAGATATTCCTCCCAGACCTCCTTTATACACTCCCTTCCCTTGCTCTCCTCCATCCATTTGCTCTCCTGTAGAGAGGCTAATGGAGCCTTGAGTTGAAAGAAACAGTAATTTTATTAAAGAGAAGAAAGTATCCTCTAAAGAGACTCTGTTAAAGACCTCTTCATATTTTCATAATGCAGAAGTTATACCCTTTCTACTTGTTCTATAAATATCTTTCTTGTCTCATGCATTTTCAGGAAGAATGGACTATAAAGGCAATGACGGCTCTGAAACTGAAAGAGAGAAAAAGAAAAGGATTTATTGACATCGTAATGAAAAATATTTGGCTAAAAGGTGTAGTCACATATGTTAAATGTATCTTTTTTGTTACTTTTTCTCCAAATGACACCAACTAGAAACCGAGATGCTGAGAAGTGTGATTTAGCAAAAATATGAATTCACCATAACAAATAATGCACAGAGCTTAGTTGGCAGTGCATGTGACTCTTTTAGCTTGAAGCTCAGTGCTGCACCTACCATGAAGCCAGTTGAGACTTTTGGCTGGGGCGACACTACAGAGCAGTTGCAGGGGGTGGCAGTGCAGGGTTCTCAGGTCTTCTTCACATTGTGTGGGAAGCCACCAATGTTGCGCTCACATTTTCCTTCAGCCTCCACTTCTGTCTGTCTTCAGCATGGGAAGCGATTCCAAACTGTAAACAGAGTAACAGCTTCTTCCTGTCACATGCAGATGGCCCAGTTCTGTAGTCAGAACCTGGTGAATTGGGAGGGTGGAGAGCTGTGTACAAAAGGAGTAGGAGTGCTGTGCTGCTGGGCTTATGCCATGTCCCAAGCTCTGGACCTTTCACCTTTCATGAGCTAAATGTAAATTACTGCATGTGTGTAAAATTGTGAAAACATTCATATGTGGAGTGTGCATGTGTTTATATTGTGTATATAGACATTACATAAAATTTGCTTCTATTTGTGTGTGTAATGTCGGTGTATATCATTTTGGTGTTCTTATAATGCACACTTTTGTGTGTATATACTAAATATGAAATCTGTATGTATTGTGAGAAAGTGAGAGGTGTCATTTGGGAAAACCGCTATCTGTCCTACAGGCAGATGAAATGCATGTGGTAAAAGCCCTGGGTTTGTCTGCAGTAACCCAAGGGTTAATGCAGACATGATGAGCAGGAATAGTCTGTTTTGTCTGTGTTGGCCTAGCTAACACAGACACATTTGTAATGTCCGTACTGGGCTGCTTATTATGGAGTAGGGGTAGGCTGGTAGTGGGACTCCTATTCCACCTGGGCTTCGGTCCTGGGCTTTTGTATAGCCCACAGGTGAGGGTCACAGGCCTCGTTAGGGTCTGATTTAATCTGCAGGCCAGAAGCAGTAGGAGAGGCCCTACCTGGAGAGCTGAAAGCGAGATTGCATTCTGACAGCAAAGGTAACTGAGGGCCTCCTGTCTTGCTGCTGGCCAAGAGCGGGTGCCAGGCAGCCTGGTACCCAGATAGCTAGGGTCCGTCAAATGTATTAGACAGCGCCTAGCCGGGCAGGAATTACTTTTGTAACGTTTTTGCATGTGCCTAAGCCGAGGCTGAATTTGTGTTCTGTTTTGCAAGTGTGAATAAAACACTGAAGTTGGACTTTAAACCGGCGTGTGTCCCTGCTTCCTGCACTGCTACCAGTCAACTACCAGAGCAATTCCCCACATATGGTGGATTGGAGCGGGCAAGGTGCAGTGAAGTATACACTAGTGCATGTCCTGGAAGTCGACAGCACTGAAGCTGCAAGCCACAGCCATGGAGGAGTTAATCAAGCAGCTTGTCCAGTCCAACGTGCAGCAGCAAGAGACAAACAGATTGCTGCTCCAGCAGGTAACGTCCCTGACCGCTGCTCAGCAAAGGACTGTCCCAGCAATGGCGGTGAAGGACGCCAGGAAAGAGGTCCGCAAAGCTATGACCAAGATGACCGCTGAGGATGATGTGGAGGCCTATCTGACAGGCTTTGAGAGGGTGGCCACCCGAGAGAGGTTGCCACAGCAACACTGGGCAGAGGTGTTGGCCCCCTTCCTCGTCGCTGATCCCCAGCAGGCATACTACAACCTGAGCGAGGAGGATGCCCGGGACTACTCCAAGGTAAAGGCAGAGATCTTGGCCCGACTAGGAGTGGATCAGCATCTACACGCTCAAAGAGTGAATAGCTGGAGATAGTAGGAGGCGCTACCACCGAGGGGGCAGATGCATCAACTTGTTCACTTGGTCCGCAAGTGGCTTCAGCCGGAGACATCAACCCCAGCCCAGATGGTCGAGAAGGTTGTTTTGGACCGTTTCCTGAGGGCCTTGCTGGGTGAGATCCAACAATGGGTGGGACTCGGGAACCCGTCTGATGCCGAGGCGCTGGTTTTGTGCCACCCAGGCCCTAACAAAGAAAGCCCCTTATACCCAGACGGGCCCTAAGGCACGGAAGGTCATGTCACCCACAATTTCCCGGTGCAGAACAACGCCCAATGTCCGGGAAGTTCCCCAGGGGAGGAGGAGGAGGGAGGATCCCACCTGTTGGACCTGCCAGGAGCCAGGTCATATTGCAGCCCATTGCCCAAATTCCTCAGAGCCCATGGACTGCAGTTCCACCAGAAGGGTTTCTCTCTATGCTGCCCCTGTCTACACAGCTACTAGCCCCAACTCTGCTGATGAGCGCCACCTGTGCCGGGTGACTGTGGCAGGGCATCCAGCGTTGGCCCTGCTGGACTCAGGCAGTCGGGTAACCTTGATTAATGGGACCCTCATAGACCCCAAGACAGTCACAGGGCACACAATTAGTATCCTGTGCATCCATGGGGACGTAAAGGACTACCCCACCACAGTTATTAACTTCCAGACCTCTTGTGGAGAGACACTACATGAGGCTGCGGTTGTCAAGAACTTGCCCCATGACCTTATCTTGGGACGGGACTTCCCCATGTTCTGGACTCATTGGCGGGGAAACCAAGAGTTGGGGGGTTGTTCTCCTGTGTTGTCTGGTCAGATCTCTGAAGCCGAGCCTGATGACCCAGACTCTGGAGTTCCTGCCATAGGGGTGACCGCCACAGAAGATGGAAGTGTAATGTTTCCCCTAGATTTTATGGCAGGCGAAACTGAGGAGGTAGTGACAGGACCGCAGTTGTCTGATTTGGAGGTATCCCGTGACAACTTTGGTACTGCCCAACTCCAGGACCCCACTCTGGTCCGCGCCAGAGAAAATGTGGTAGAGATTAATGATGTACCTCAGCACCCAGGTGCGGATAAGTTGCTCCCTCGTGTGGTGGTAAATCAGGAGTTATTGTACCGCATTGATAAGGTCCATGGTGAAACCCGGGAGCAGTTAATGGTACCTCAGCCATATCGTCAGATGGTGTTAGACCTTGCACATAAGCATGTGATGGGAGGGCACCTAGGTACCACAAACTCTGGAACGCATCTTGCAGCGTTTTTACTGGCCAGGAGTGTATGATAGGGTAAAAAGGTATTGTGAAACTTGCCCTGATTGTCAATTGCATGCTCCCATTGTACACTTCCGAATTCCGTTGGTACCTCTGCCCATTATTGAGGTACCCTTTGAAAGGGTTGCCATGGATTTGGTCGGTCCTTTGGTTAAATCTGCTCGGGGGCATCAGCATACCCTTTTAGTCATTGACTATGCTACCCGATATCCTGAGGCCATCCCACTACGGCACACCTCTGCGAAACTAATTGCTAAAGAGTTGTTTGCCATGTTCTGCCAGGTGGGACTTCCCAAGGAGATCCTCACAGATCAGGGGACTCCCTTTATGTCAAAAGTCACCAAGGAGCTATGTCGGCTCTTTAACATTAAACAGTTACGCACCTCTGTGTACCATCCTCAGACGGATGGATTGGTAGAACGGTTTAACAAAACTTTAACCGGTTAAGGACCGGGCCCTTTCCCGTTTTTTCATTTCCATTTTTCACTCCCCACCTTCAAAAATCTATAACCTTTTTATTTTTACACGTAAAAAGCTATGTGATGGCTCGTTTTTTGCGCAACAAATTGCACTTCATAGTGATCACATTGAATATTCCATGCCATGTACTGGGAAGCGGGAAAAAAATTTCAAATGCAGTGAAAATGGTGAAAAAACGCATTTGTGTCGTATTCTTGTGGGCTTGGATATTACGGCTTTCACTTCACGCCACAAATGACACATCTAATTTATTCTTTGGGTCAATACGATTACAGGGATGCCAAATTTGTATAGGTTTTATAATGTTTTCATACATTTACAAAAATTAAAACCTCATGAACAAAAAATGTTTTTTTATTTTGCCGTCTTCTTGTGATTATAACTTTTCCATACTTCGTTGTATATAGTAGAGGGTGGTGTCATCTTTTGAGACTTTGGATGATGTTTTCAATGATATTATTTTTAGGACTGTATGACCTTTTGATCACTTTTTATAGAATTTGTAATTTTTTTTTAAATGGCAAAAAAGTGCCAGTTTAGACTTTGGACGCGATTTTCCGTTAATAATTACAATAATAATTTCTGAGAAGATCCCTCTCTATATATCAGTGCATTAGTCTGTGTCACAGTGTAAATGGCTGATAACATGTCTTAGTTACCAGAAATCCTCAGCTCTCTATCACTGGGCTTATAGCTCAGTTAGTTAAGCTCCTGTCTATGGTTCGAATCTCAGCCTGGTCAAAACTTTATGTAATTTAATTATATAAAGAGCTTGCGTCTGGGAAAGCCCTGGAGACCATATATGGACAGATGCTGATCAGACCTGATGACGTGGTCCCTGCTCTCTCCGCTAAGCCGACACTTCTCTGAAAAGGATTCCCTGCCCGATGTCTGCTCTGGGGAACCCTAGGAGATGCAGTGACCATATATGGACAGATGCTAATCTGAAGCTGATGACGTGGTCCCTGCTCTCTCCGCTAAGCCCGACACTTCACTGAAAAGGATTCCCTCCCGATGTCTGTAGAAGCCATTCTGTACTGTGAGTTCAGACTTTCAAAGTATTTACTATGGGGACACTGCGGGACCTGGGGGGAGAATCCGTGACAATCTCATAGCTGCCCGTGACGCGGGGCAGAGGTACGAAAAACGGGAAAGTCCCGTCAAAATCGGGACGGTTGGGAGCTATGATAGTCTGTTTTGTCTGTGTTGGCCTAGCTAACACAGACACATTTGTAATGTCCGTACTGGGCTGCTTATTATGGAGTAGGGGTAGGCTGGTAGTGGGACTCCACCCGGGCTTCGGTCCTGGGCTTTTGTATAGCCCACAGGTGAGGGTCACAGGCCTCGTTAGGGCCTGATTTAATCTGCAGGCCAGAAGCAGTAGGAGAGGCCCTACCTGGAGAGCTGAAAGCGAGATTGCATTCTGACAGCAAAGGTAACTGAGGGCCTCCTGTCTTGCTGTTGGCCAAGAGCGGGTGCCAGGCAGCCTGTTACCCGGATAGCCAGGGTCCGTCAAATGTATTAGACAGCGCCTGGCTGGGCAGGAATTACTTTTGTAACGTTTTTGCATGTGCCTAAGCCGAGAGAAGGGTTTCTCTCTATGCTGCCCCTGTCTACACAGCTATTAGCCCGACTCTGCTGATGAGCGCCACCTGTGCCGGATGACTGTGGCAGGGCATCCAGCGTTGGCCCTGCTGGACTCAGGCAGTCGAGTAACCTTGATTAATGGGTCCCTCATAGACCCCGAGACAGTCACAGGGCGCACAATTGGTGTCCTGTGCATCCATGGGGACGTAAAGGACTACCCCACCACAGTTATTAACTTCCAGACCTCTTGTGGAGAGACACTGTATGAGGCCGCGGTTGTCAAGAACTTGCCCCATGACCTTATCTTGGGACGGGACTTCCCCATGTTCTGGACTCTATGGCGGGGAAACCAAGAGTTGGGGGATTGTTCTCCTGTGTTGTCTGGTCAGATCTCTGAACCCGAGCTTGATGACCCAGACTCTGGAGTTCCTGCCGTAGGGGTGACCGCCACAGAAGATGGAAGTGTAATGTTTCCAAAACTTTAAAGAGTATGCTAAAAAAGGTGGTAAACAAGGATGGGAAGGACTGGGATGTACTGTTGCCATATTTAATGTTTGCCATCCGAGAGGTCCCACAAGCCTCTACTGGGTTCTCACCGTTTGAGTTAGTGTATGGCAGACATCCCAGGGGTCTCCTGGACATAGCCAAGGAGACATGGGAACAAGAGCCCACCCCCCACAAAAGTGTAATAGACCATATCGCAGATATGCAGGACAGGGTGGTGGCCGTCATGCCCATTGTCAAAGACCATATGGAGGAGGCACAAAGGACTCAATGCCGAGTATATAACAGGTCAGCAAAAGTAAGGAGCTTTAGTCCCGGTGATCGTGTGTTGGTGCTAGTCCCCACTGTAGAAAGTAAGTTTCTCGCTAAATGGCAAGGACCGTATGAGGTTATAGAGAAAATAGGAGAGGTAAACTACAGGATACGTCAGCCCGGAAGGAGGAAATCCGAGCAGACTTATCATGTAAATCTGTTAAAGGCCTGGAAAGACAGAGAGAGTCTGCACACAGAGATGGTTCTGGCTGGTCCACCTCCTGCACTACCCTCACAGGCTGCAGATAAGCCTGTAGCAGATGCAGAGGTGCGAATAGCCGATACCTTTACCAAAGGACAACAGCGAGAGGCTCGAGAGTTTGTAGTAAGGAATACAGATGTTTTCTCAGAGTTGCCTGGTTACACATCTGTAATTAAACATGACATTGTCACTGAGCCAGGGGTAAAGGTAAGATTAAGACCGTACAGAGTCCCTGAAGCTTGTAGACAAGCCATATCAGAGGAGGTTCAGAAGATGCTGAAGCTAGGGGTAATTGAGGAGTCCAAAAGTGAGTGGGCCAGTCCAATTGTTCTAATTCCCAAACCGGATGGGACATTGCGATTTTGCAACGATTTTAGAAAATTTAATGAGGTGTCTAAGTTTGATGCCTATCCCATGCCCCCGGTTGACGAGCTTATTGAGAAAATAGGGGGAGCTCGGTACTTCACCACATTGGATTTAACTAAAGGATATTGGCAGGTACCCCTGACTAGGGCTAAAGAAAAGACAGCCTTTGTTACCCCTGAGGGCCTTTTTCACTATGTTGTGTTACCGTTTGGGCTTCATGGGGCCCCCGCTACCTTTCAACGGTTAATGGACATAGTGTTAAAGCCACATAGGAGATACGCCTCCGCCTATCTAGATGATATTATCATCTGCAGCCAAGACTGGGAGAGTCAATTGGCCAAGGTACAGGCCGTAGTGAGCTCGCTAAGGGAAGCGGGCCTGACCGCAAACCCCAAGAAGTGTGCGCTAGGAATGGAGGAGACACACTATTTGTGGTATGTGATCGGTCGAGGTATAATTAAACCTCAGGTCAACAAGATTGACGCTATACAGGGTTGGCCTCAACCAGTGAGCACAAAACAAGTCAGGGCGTTCCTGGGCATTGTTGGGTACCATAGACGGTTTATACCGAACTTTGCCACCGTGTCCGCTCCCTTGACATACCTTCTGAAGGGTAAAAGATCTGCCATGGTGCGGTGGAATGAACAAGCAAAAGGGGCTTTTCAGGCATTGAAGTGTGCGTTGTGTGGATCTCCCATCCTCATTACGCCAAAGTTCAAGAGAGAGTTTATTGTGCAGACGGATGCGTCAGATGTAGGGCTGGGAGCTGTCCTGCCTCAGGAGGTGAATGGCGAGGAACACCCCATTACCTACCTGAGCAGGAAGCTCAGTTGATCAACAACCCAAATATAACATCTGACAACCCCAGCCAAGAGTTTGTGAGTTCGTCAGATACAACAATTTGTTGGCATGGCCAAGAGCATGTTAGCGGCCCTCACCTGTCCTCAACCAACCTCTGTCCTGTTCATTTCCCTCAGCCAGAGAGCTACCAGTAGCTCTGGGCTCAGCGCCACTATACAGCGAGGATGAAGTCTTTGAGGACAATCAGCAGCTGCTTGGCAGTGAAGACATGGGGCAGACGTCTGCTGCATTGTGCAGTAGGAAGACTGTGCATACTGACACCATTGAGAGGAATAGCAGTGACAGGGAAATGCAAGTTGATGATGATGTAGTCGATCGCACTTGGGAGCCGGGTGTAGCAAGGGATTCATGATCGTCGGGGAAAGAGAGAGTCAGCTTGTGCGTCAGGCATCAGAGCAGGCAGCAAGTCGCTACTGTAGCCGTGAGTCAGCAGGGTGGCAGCAGTGTGAGCACAGGAGCCAAACAGCTGCAGGGTACAAACCCCATTTTGGAAGTCCAATTAAGCAGTGGCACATGGGGTTAGCGAGGCAGCGGCGTTAGTAGTTACTCAGTGCAGAGTGTTGGCAATAAAATCACCACCTCGGCGGTGTGGCAGTTTTTTTGTTAAGACACCAAAGGAGCCGAGCATGTGTATATATAGAATCTGTGGTCAGAAAGTGAAGAGTGGCCATAGAGCTTATGTTGGCACCACCACCCTGCGTCAACACATGCAGCATCACCATCCAATGGCCTGGTAGAAACGTGGAACAGATGTGGAGGTCCATCCTGCAGCAACAGCAGCAGCACCTAGTGGCATATATGCCATTTCAGCCAGTCAAGGCTCCAGCACCTCTGCCGAAGGGAGCTGTTTATTTTTGACATCACCTCTCGGTCAAGATGCTCCTCTTCCTTGCTACCCATGATGCCAGTAGTCGTTGAGTGAGGCGATTAAAAAGAGATGGCGTCAAGCCATCTTAAGATGCAAAAGCTGACCGTGCTCTTGTTGTTAGTGCAGTCCCACCCTTTCCAAGTTGCGGACTCTGCACTAGAGATGAGCGAGCACTAAAATGCTCGAGTGCTCTTTATTCGAGTCAAACTTTTTCCGATGCTCGAGTGCTCGTTTTGAATAATGAACCCCATTGAAGTCAATGGGAGACTTGAGCATTTTTCAAGGGGACCAAGGCTCTGCACAGGGAAGCTTGGCCAAAAACCTGGAAACCTCAGAAAATGATGGAAACACCATGGAAATGGGCAGGAAACAGCAGGGGCAGCATGCATGGATGCCTCTGAGGCTGCCTTATCGCACCATTATGCCAAAATTATTGGCAACAGCATGGCGATGACAGAGTGACCGAGTGAGGCGAGATAGCATCTAAAACACCCAATAATTGACCCTGACACTATAGGGGATGGCATGCGGAGGCAGCAGCGGCAGGCTAGAGAGTGACATGGCGACATACCCCAAATGGATTCAGGCTTCAAACCAATTTAAAAAAATTCCTTTTGGCAAGGATAACGTGTAGCACTGTACGTATCAGTATTTGGCCTGGTTATGGCGGCAGAGAGGAACCGAAGGAGGTGAGCAAGAAGCACTGAAATGATTTCCTATGTGAACAAAAGGTTGACGTATATTTAGTCGATAACACAGCATGGTGGTGACAGAGTGACCAAGTTCTATTAAATATCTGGTGGAACACCCGAAAAATTAGCCTGACACAGCTCGTTTGCTAAGGGGACGACATGTGGAGGCAGCTATGGAGATGACTTTTGGAGGCAGCTATGGAGACGACGTATGGAGATAGCTATAAAGACGACGTGAGGAGGCAGCTATAAAGACGACGCGTGGAGGCAGCTATAAAGACGACGCGTGGAGGCAACTATAAAGGTGACGTGTGGAGGCTGCTATAAAGACGAAGTGTGCAGGCTGCTATGGAGACAATTAAATTTGTGCCTGTATGTGGCAGTCCAAAAAAGTTTTCAAAACAGAGGACCGGGTAGGTGGCCCTCCAGAAAAATGAAATAGATAGAGTACCTGTATGTGGCACTCCCAAAACATTTGCAATACTGAGGACCGCGAATGTGGTCCTCCATAAAAATGTAATACATACAGTACTATAGCTAGAGCCAGTTGGCCCTGGCAAAAATAGCCAGTTGCCTCTGCTTTAGTGTACAAAGAGGAGGAGAATGAGGAGGAGGAGTGAATACATGAGAATTATTCAAGTTGAGCTGCTTTCACCTGGTGGAGAATGGAAATCATGAGAAATCCATGCTTGATTCATCTTGATCAGCCTGGCAGCTCTGTCAGTCGACAGGCATGTACGCTTATCAGTGATGATGCCACCAGCTGCACTGAAAACCCGCTCTGACAACACACTAGCGGCAGGGCAGGCAAGAACCTCCAAGCCGTACAGCGCCAGTTGGGGCCAGATGTCCAGCTTTGAAACCCTCCAACTCCTCTTCTTCTGCCCATACACGCTGAACAGTTAATAAGGACTGGCCCCCCCTTCTGTCTCCCCAACATTCTCCTCCTCTTCCTCTTCATCCTCCTCCACCTCCTCCGATATGAGCAGGCCTGAGAGACCGTGACCAAGGAAGGCCCCGCAATCGGTCTGCTCCGTGATGCCCTGTAATAGCTCTTGGCCGGTGTGCCTTTTATCACCGAGGCCAGTGGTGGCGAACCTATGGCACTGGTGCCAGAGATGGCACTCGGAGGCATCTCTGTGGGCACACAGCTTGTCTCACAGACATGGCATCTTCCTGCAGTCTCTGGTAGTCCAAGTAGTGCCCTGCTATTGTAAAGTGACCCATCCTGTGCTGCTTGGACCTGTCCAAAGAGTGAAAAGGTGTCGGATTGGAGCTCAAAGATTCTGGTAGCAATAAGTTTGTTACTACCTAAATTGCTGAGTTGGCACTTTGGGAAAAGCTAGTGGTTTTTGAGTCTCACTTTGGGCACTCGAACTCTCTAAAAGGTTCACTATCACTGACCTAGGCTCAGCAGTTTGAGCACCACCTGCTGTCGCTTAGCAACGGCACTGCTGCTGCGCCTAGAGCTACCGACTGATGGTGCCATGCCCAGGGATAGTAATTCGGAGGAGGAGGTGGAGGAGGGGTGGGAGGAGGATGAGGCATAGTAGACCTGAGAGACCGTGACCGAGGTAGGCCCTGCAATCCTCGGCGTCAGCAGTATATGACCCCAGCGTCAGACTCAGTCCCAGCCTCCACCAAGTTAACCCAATGTGCCGTCAGCGATATATAGTGGCCCTGCCCAGCAGCACTCGTCCACGTGTCTGTGTCCTTGTCAGAAACGGCGTTGGTCAGGGCACGGATGATGTTGTCTGACACGTGCTGGTGCAGGGCTGGGATGGCACATCGGGAAAAGTAGTGGCGGCTAGGGACTTACCATGAGGTTGCGAAAGGCCTCGGTCTTTACCAGCCTGTAGGGCAGCATCTCCAGGTTCAGTCATTTGGAGATGTGGACGTTGAGGGCTTGGATGTGTGGGTGGGTGGAACTGTATTTCCTCTTGCGCTCCAGTGTCTGGGGTATAGACAGCTGAACGCTGCGCATGGAGACATTGGTGGACACTGTGGAGGATCGTGGAGGCGACGGTGTGGTTTTCGAGCAGGAGGTGTTTGTGCCGGGGTCCTGGGCAGGGGGCTGACTAGCAGAGGCAGCAAATGACACAGGGGAAGGAGCAGTGGTGTGCCCGGCCGGAGGTGGACAGCCTTGGTTCCATTGAGTGGGGTGTTTAGCACTCATATGCCTGCGCATACTGGTGGTGGTTAAGCTAGTAGTGGTGGAACCCCTGCTTATCCTGGTGTGGCACAGGTTGCACACCACAGTCCGTCAGTCATCCGCTGTTTCTTTAAAGAACCTCCAGACTTGAGAAAATCTAGCCCTCACCACGGGAGCTTGACTTCGCGAAACATTTGGCGCTGATGCACCAGCTCTGGCCCTGCCTCTCCGTCTGGCCCCACCACTGCCTCTTCCAACCTGTTCTGGTATAGGACTCGCCTCCATCTCAGAAGCACTGTCTTCACCCGGCCTATCAACCCAGCTTGGGTCTGTCACCTCATTATCCTCTGAAACCTCAGTCTGATCCCCCCTCGGACTTCCTGCCCTGACAACAACTTCACCACTGTCTGTCAACCGTGTCTCCTCCACTTCTTCCACTACGTCAACAATGTCATCATCACCCACAGACTGCGACTGTTGGAAAACCTGGGCATCGGGAAAGAGCTCAGCAGCAACCTGACAAGTAGTTTGTGACTCTGGGAAGGATCCAGAAAACAGTTCCTCAGAGTATGCCTGATCAAATTCCAAATTTTCCTGGGAGGGGCAGACTGCGGGGAAGGAGGTTGAGGTGGAGGAGCTGGAGGAGTTCTCACTTGGGTAACATGGGCGGACTGCGTGGAAGACTGACTGGTGGACAAATGAGTTGAAGCATTGTCTGCAATCCACGGCATTACCTGTTCGCACTGTTCTGGCCTCAACAGTGCTCTACCACAAGTCCCAGTAAGTTGAGACATGAAGCTAGGGAGTGTAGCTCTGCGTCGTTCCCCTGCTTCCTAATCAGCAGGTAGTGTCTCACACCGCACAGGACCACGGCCTCTGACCCCTGCAGTAATTGGATGCCCACGCCCTCGTCCTCTACCCTTAGCCCTCATGTTCAACATTTTCCAAATAAATGTCTATTTTATAGACAAAAGAGAAATACTATAAATTTTGAGCTTGAGAAAGGCTCCAGATATGGGAGCTGAAACGTAGCACTTTAGGAATAAAAGAATTCCTTTTTCACAAGAACTTGGAGTGCCACCATTTTTTGATTTTTAAAATATGAAAACAGCTATAACCGGCGGTGACCTCCAGAACGGCAAATGGCGGCCCAAATGTCTGAAACGTGACTTTTACACCTTTTTACATGACATAAAAAAATGTAACATAAAAATGATCAAAATGTTGCACAGTCCTGGTAGCAATGGTAACAATGAGAACGTCGGCTCATTTCACAAAAAATGACACCTAACACAGCTCCGTACCTGTACGTTATTAGCGTCAGAAGATGGCAATTATTTTTTTCTTTTTTGTACACATTTGTTTAATTTTTGAAAATGTATTAAAACACAATAAAACCTGTATAAATTTGGTATCACCGCGATCGTACCGAATCAAAGAATAAAGTAGAGGTGTTATTTGGAGCTAAGAATGAAAGTCGTAAAAACTGAGCCCACAAGAACGTGACGCACATGCGTTTTTAAAAATGTTTTCCATATTTGAAATTTTTTCCCGCTTCCCACTACATGGCAGGATATAATAAATAACATCACTGGAAAGTAAAATTTGTTAGGCACAAAATAAGCTCTCACACAGCTCTGTACACGGAAAAATGAACAAGTTATAGATTTTTGAAGATGGAGAGGGAGAAATGAACGAAAATACCCTGTGTCATTAAGGTTAAAGTGGATTTAATTGAAATATGCATGCACTCTGTAGGTATACAGTGTAGGAAATGTGTTTACAAACTGAAGCTTCAGGAAAGAGAATATAAAACAGACCTCCACACTGAGATTCATTCTGAACAGGCGCTCTCATCTAACTGCCGATCAAATTTCAGGAGGCACAGAGAAATCTTTTTTTATAATGTGTGCAGCAGGATGGCGCTATCATTACAGAAATGTCACCTTACACCCACAAGACACTGATTAAAAGGTGGGACATCCAATTCTTGCAGGGAAAGGAAAACTGTTCAGTAAGCCATGCTTTGTAGAGTCAAAAATCTGATGTAAATACTTTTGTCTAAAGCTACAAAAGTGCTTAAGTAATGATACCTTTGTTGGCTAACCAGAAAAATTATTTTTGGTGCAAGCTTTCAGGGCACACAGGCCCCTTCTTCAGGCATGGATACAAATGAAGCACTGAGAGAAAAATACAACAATGGAGGGATGTTACACTAAGATAATTAGTACAGATGGTGAGACTCAATGAAGATAAGCTGGGGCAATAAAACTAGAGGTTATGTTACACAGAGAAGGGTGATGGGGAGGGGGGTGGCCTAGGATGGCAGGGGTGTGGAGTTAGTCTCTTGTGGGGATTGAAGCGAGTCCATGTAATGAGCCATAAACCCAGGTGCAATATTGAGGCCTTGTGTCAGTGACTGGAAGGTCATCATCAGTTTGAACTCCCAGGTTTTCCTTTCTCTGTTGTCCTTAACCCCTTAAGGACGCAGGGTTTTTTCACTCATTTCTCGCTCTCTACCTTCAAAAATCCATAACTTTTTAATTTTTACGTGTACAGACCTGTGTGAGGGCTTATTTTGTGCGTAACAAATTTTACTTTCCCGTAATGTTATTTATTTTAACATGCTGTGTACTGCGAAGCTGAAAAAAAATTCCAAATGTGGAAAAATTGAAAAAAAAAGTCACGCTCTTGTGGGCTCAGTTTTTACGACTTTCACTCTTCGCTCCAAATAACACGCCTACTTTATTCTTTGGTTCGGTGCGAAATTTATACAGGTTTTATTGTGTTTTAATACATTTTCAAAAATTAAACGAATGTGTACAAAAAAGAAAAAAAAATGTTTTGCCATTTTCTGAAGCTAATACCTTTTTCATACTTTGGCGAACGGAGCTGTGTGAGGTGTCATTTTTTGCGAAATAAGCCGACGTTTGCATTGCTACCATTTTGAGGTCTGTGCAAAATTTTGATAATTTTTTATTCCATTTTATATGTGATGTAAAAAGGTGTAAAAGTCACATTTCGGACATTTGGGCGCCATTTCCCGTCTCGGAGGTCACCGCCGGCCATAACCGTTTTTATATTTTGATAGATCGGGCATTTTGGGACGTGGCAATACCTAATGTGTCTGTAATTATTACTGTTTATTATGTTTTGTATCAGTTCTAGCGAAAGGGGGGTGATTTGAATTTTTTATATTTTGTTATTTTTTTTTATTTTTTAAACTTTTTTTTTCTTTTTTTTTTCACTTATTCTTAGACCATCTAGGGTACATAAACCCTAGATGGTCAGATCGTTCCTACCGTATACTGCAATACTTCTGTATTGCAATATATGGCATTTTTGCAGATGATTCATTATAATGAGCCACTGGCTCATTGTAATAAATAAAGATGGCCCGCGCGCCGCCGTCTTTTAAATGCCGCCGGCGTCTTTGCAAGCACTGACCGCGGTTATTAGCGGTGGGGGTTTGCTGCAATATGCAACAACCCCCACCTCTGTATGAAGAGGACTCAGCCCGTTAGCCCTCTTCATACTTCTTCTGTACCTCTGCGCCGTAGAGCTATTGCGCAGAGCGTTAAGGGGTTAAAGTCACCTTTCAGTATTAGGACCTTTAAATCCTTCTTGCTGTGGCCTGGTCAAGAAAACTGCTTTCCCACAGGTGTATCCATCCCTTCACTGTGTCTGTGAGAATTCATCCTGCTCTGAAGTTTTTGTTGAGTCTCCCCAATGTATATATTATTTTTGTGACACCATTATCATGTACACAACATTGGAGGATCTACAGGAGAATATGTGTGTTGGGGATGTGGACTGTGCTTGATGATAGAACATGGGTCTTGCATCTTTTGTTGTGGCAGGGAAAAGTGCCCTTCTGTGTTGGTGGTGAGAGGGCACTTCTTACCAGGAAATTCCTTATGTTTGGTGGCTGTTTGTAAGCAAGGAGGGGTAGGTCCGGGAATATGTCCTTTAGCCTGTTGTCCTTATGAAGAATGGCTCGGAGATCTGCTGCAATTTTCTTCAAAATCTTCATTTGTGGGTTGTACATGACCACCAGGGGTACTCTGCACTTGTCCTCTTTCTGTTGGTATTCCAGCAGGCTGCTCCTTGGAATCCTTCTAGCTCTGTGGATCTGAGTATCTATAACAAGGGGGTGATACCCTTGTTGTAAGAATGTTCTTCTTAGTGATAGAAGCTGTTGTTCTCTATCCTCACTTTCTGAGCAGATCCGGATGTGTCTCAGAGCTTGGCTGTAGACAACAGATTTCTTGATATGTTTTGGATGAAAACTGTTCCACTTTAGTTACGCTGGACGGCCTGTAGGTTTTTGATAAATTGTAGTTTGTATGCTATTGTCCTTAATGTATATGTATAAGGAAATATACCTTTGATTTAGAGTAGTCCTGGGAGAGTTTTATGGTAGGATGGAATTTGTTATAACTTCTGTGGAAAGACTGAAGTTTCATCCTCATCCTGGAGGTTCATCCTCAGATCCTGACCAGATAATAAGCAGGTCATCAATATAGCGGAAGTATGCTAGAGGTTTAGTGGTGCAGGTTGTTAGAAACTCCTCCTCTAGTTTGGCCACGGACAGGTTGGCATACTGTGGTGACATTCTGCTCTCCATGGCACTTCTTATACATTGCAAGTAAATGTCCTCACTAAAGGATAAATAATTGTGATGTGGTACAAACCTGACAAGCTGTAGGACAGGTTGTGTGGCCATGCTGTTCTTCTGCAGAAAGTATTTACAGGCAGCTATACCATTTTCATGTGGGATATTGGAGCAGAGGGATTCAACATCCATAGTTGCCAATATTGTGTAAACTTGCACTAAATATAATTTTTCTGGTTAGCCAACAAAGGTATCATTCCTTAAGCACTTTTGTAGTTTTTACACAAAAGTATTTACATCAGATTTTTCCTGGCTAACATGGTACGTCTACAATTTTTCAACATACTTTGTTTTGTAGAGGTAAGCATAGAGTGAATGCTACCTGCTGTGTGTGGCATTCAACACCAGGTGTTCAGAATAATAGTTTTAGTGAAGATTTCATTACAAGCTTTACATTTATAAGTTTCTGCTCCTTCTTGAAACTTTGCCACTTACTTTTATTCCATTTTCATAAATAGCCTTTACTATACTTTTATGTAATTACCCCATTTAAAGCAAACAGAACAATGCCATATTCTACTGCTCATCCTTTTCATTCCAGAATTATGATACTTTTCAGCTGCAGTGAAGTAGGCAGAGATTTACTCTGAAAGAAAGAGGTCAAATTTAGGTTGCCCATAGTTTCTTAAGTTTGTCTTATGTTTTCTCATTAATTAATTTAGCAGTAAATCCAATGAGATTTATCACATGTAGGAGCATGCATCATGTAATAAGTAGTATAAACCAGCAGTGAAACATTTACCGAAAATATGTAGTTTGTACAGTGTGAACACTAAGGGTTAATAGCTTCTTGGATGTGCTAAAAGGGAAGGTCTTTTGCCTCACTATTCTGTGTAGCAGATTCCTGCATCCACAGTGCTGAACACACTCAGCTACACAGACAGACACTGTCACATGACCTCACACTCCCACCTTTTGTGCAAGCAAGAAGTATCAGCCCCGCTACAATTTGAAATTGTACTGCTTAACAAGAGTATGGAATCACAGGAGAAAACAGCACATCCACAAGACACAGTTTCTGCAGAGCCAAGATAATCTGGGGAGGATAGCAAAGAAATTTCTCAACATAGGTAATCAAGATAGTAGACAAACTTATTCTACATCTCAACAGCTATTGGTTTGCGGGGAAAACAAATATTGGTATTGCTTTTTATCTTATTTGCGTTTGCACATTGTGAAAATAGATAGGATTGCAGTAACTTACAATAATACTTTAGTACTGAGAAATGTTGAGACCAAGTTGCTGACACACTATGAAGATTGAAAATAAACCACAGTGGCACACACAATATTTTCTACCTAAACACCAGAATTTAGAAAAATGCTAATGAGTGTT
Source organism: Engystomops pustulosus (assembly GCA_019512145.1). NCBI lineage: Eukaryota > Metazoa > Chordata > Amphibia > Anura > Leptodactylidae > Engystomops > Engystomops pustulosus. The sequence goes on along the minus strand of CM033642.1, from coordinate 114,213,217 downwards.
GTGTTTAGTTAGCACAACTTACATAGGTTCACAACTACAATGTGATGTGTATAAAATATATAACGTATTTGTTATATTTAAATGTCCATGTTGCTTCTTAACCTATAACCTCTTTACAGAGATCTGGGCTTTGCTGCAATGAATGACACAAGGCTGTTATCTCTCTGAGTAGTCCCACTCTAGATCATAGCTAGCCCAGGTTTTTAATACACAAATTATAATGATACTATTCTTCTGTTAGATAAATACTGTGGGTATAAGTAGATAAATAGTGGATTGATCTGGCTTAAAGGGAACCTGTGACCACATTTTCACAAATACAGCTAGTGACCGATTCCCATAAAGCCGTATTAACATTATCTTATATTACCTGGCTTCAGAGGGAGACGTGTACTGCTTGGCCAGCCCCACCCATCAACACATCCCGATGCTCCATGCCTCTTCTTAACATATCATGACCAGGGGGATATTATCTTGAGTCTTCACCCAGTTGCAACGTCTACCCCATGTATGTATCTGATCACAAGGAAGTATCATGTCATGATGGACTTCTACTCCTCCCCATGCTCCATGGAGTCATGTGCAACATCCCCCACCGGGGCCTAGCCTTTTCTCAGGGCCTGGAGTCAGCCGGGGCCCGCAGTACCTGAGTGGCTGGCAGTTGCGGCCTAGGCACGCTAGTGTCACGGTGCTTGGTATGGGGAACCGGAGGGCTGTCCTACGGCCTGGCAGGTCTCCAGCAGGGTGGTGTTGGCAAGAAATGATGAGGGAGAGGCTGCTATAGCGGTTCTCCCTGGGGCAACCCTTTGGTGTCTAGAGTATGAGTCTCTGTGTAGTGGACAGGGTGCCTGTGATGATGGCAGCCGTAGTAGCAGGGACCAGACGGAGGCAGAGGTTGAACAAAAACAACTTACAGTTCTTTATTGGAACCGACAGGAACCGCAGCAACGTGCCTTTAACAGAGTAGTGGAGTGCTGAGATGCAGTTGGAGGGAGCCACAGGATGTAGAGCGCCAGCCTGGATGCAGAGGGCAGGCTGGGAGGTAGCTGTGTCCTGGAAGGATGCTTCAGCTTGTCCTGGGTTGCTTCAGGTATCACCCTTAAAGGTAGGATGATACCCCTTTCCTCACTATACTAGCTATTAGTTCCACTCTTCAGGCAGGGGCTAGGCTCTTCCTGCTCTGGTCTGGTATGCTAGCTGTACAGAGTCTGTACTGGAGTAACTCCAGTCTGCTTCTGCAGACTCCTGGGTCTGACTGCTCTCTAGAAGTGTTCTAGTAGGATGTTCCTGGCCAGGGGTTTTGTTACTCCCCACTGGTCAGGTGGTGGCTACTCCTCCAATTACATCTCAGCTCACAGAAACAGAGTGTAACATATGTGATTGGCTGACACATATTACATCACAGGAAACAATTAACTCCTGCCTTACCAGGCAGGATCTACCACTGCAATGTTCCTCTGTGTCCTATAAGGACTATGTAGTGTGATGTAGTGACATGCTGTGGGGCTGACTAGACCCTACACAGGCTGCAAGCTACATGGTGGGAAGTATTCGCAACCACTCCTCTGCCTTGCATCGGCGAGGGTGTTGCACATGCTGTGATTTTATGTGATTAGATACATATATGGGGTAGACTTTGCAGTGAGACCTGACAATCAGGAGCAAGGAGGCAGGGCAATGCAGTAACCGTTGGATATGCAACCTCTAAGAGACTCCTGGCAGTTACAGCAACTGATTTCTGCACCCCAGGGGATCTGTGTAGGTACTGAGGTTGGGTTCATCTGACAATTTAAAACTGTGGTTACACTATAAGCCATGATGAACTTCTGTCTACCAACTTCTCTCCACATTCTTAGCACTTCATAAATATTAAAAAGCATTCACTATTATTTTCATAGACTTTATAATAAGTACACTAAGTTATTTACTGGCCCTGCAAAATACACAGCCAATTCTTTGAGAGCTGATCCTATCATTTTCTATAGAAATGATTGATTACTGACATTTGGAGCTGGAAATTAAGAAAGCCAGGCATCAAATTGACAGAAAGACATTGTTCAATAACAATGTTACCATCAATGATTTAATCTGAGCTTAACATTTGAAAGCTGCACAAACTGAAAAATAGTTCTCAATGTTTAAATAAGCAAGTATCAGTAAGATTTTACAACCTGGCGATACTGGTACAAAATCTGTGCATATATGACTATATATGTATATTTTATACTACTACTAATAAAAATATATCTCTTTATATAGTGCCATTATATTCTTCAGTGTGTTTCAGATAAGTTGTTAAATGAAACAATAGAAATAATCTATGAAGGTTGGGTGACCCAATACATAAAAGAGCTTGTACAATGGTCCAGAAATCTCTTTAGAAGATATCAACATAATTTATGCCACATGAACCATAACCAGTATCTATATTAAGGAATCTATGGTGCATGCGCAGTAACTTGTATAATTGTATAATGCTATAAGTGCTGAGGGATTAGATAGACTGGAGAAGCATCATTTAAGAGTGAAAGTTACATGAGACAAGGGAATGTGATACCAAAGGAGATAGTTTTTAGAGCTCATTTGAAAATTGGGTATTAGTCTGATAGTGTTGGGACTTTAAAGAATTGGTACAACTTGGTTAAGGTCCTGAAGGTTTGAGTGGAGGTTCAGTTTCGAGAACAGATAACTTTTAAATTGCTTACGTACATTAGAGCTCAGGTAAGTCGATAGACTGAGATAAAGGAATAGAGCTAGGTTGATGAAGCATTGTAGAGTACTTTGAATTTGGAACGCGATGGGCAACCACAGCAATGACCTGCACATACTAGAGGCACTAATATACCATCTGGACTAAAAGATGAGTCCGGATGCTGCATTAACCCCTTAAAGACAAGGCCCTTTTTCATTTTTGTGTCTTTATTTTTCACTCCCCACCTCTAACTTTTTTATTTTTCAATGTAAAGAGCTCTGTGATGGCTTGTTTTCTGTGTAACAAATTGCACTTCATAGTGATGGTATTTAATATTCTATGCCGAAGCAGGAAAAAAATTCTAAATGCAGTGAAAATTATGAAAAAACGCATTTGCGCCATTTCTTGTGGGCTTGGATTTTACGGCTTTCACTGTATGCCCCAAATGACAGGTCTACTTCATTCTTTGGGTCAGTACAATCAGTGAGATAACAAATTTGTATATTTATAATGTTTTTATACATGTACAAAAAATTCTTCATTTTGGCGTTTTCTGTCGCTAATAACTTTTTCATACTTTGGTTTACAAAGTTATGTGTGGTGTCTTTTTTAAAACGATTAGAGCCATGATGGAGGCGCCAAGATGGGCGCCGCCTGCTCGTTAATGCCTCTGTCAGCTTAACACCCTCGTTAGCGACGGGCATTTGCTTCATTGCGAAGCAAACACCTGGGAGTATGAAGTGGGCTCGACCTGTGAACCCACTTCATACACCACCATACGCAACAAGACGCATGGGTACGTTTTTTTGCACTATGGGGTTAAGGATGGTTTGTAGACAATACAGTTTAGTAAGTGAAAGACTAGATTTTATGAGGGCTTTGACATTTTCGTTGCTACCATTTTAAGGAATATAAGACCCGTTGATCACTTTTTATAAATTTTTATGTATTGCAAATTGGAAAAAATTGGCATTTCAGACATTTGGACTCTATTTTCTGTTACTATTGAATTTTAAAATTTTCCCATGTTAGCTATTTTTTTAAAAAAATATGTTTTACTGTACAGTATTTGCAGACCCCCTAGGGTACTTTAACCGATAGGATGTCTGATCGTTCCTACCATATGCAGCAATACAGCTGCTTTGCCAATGGCATTAAAATGGTTAACAGCCTCAGTCACTGCCAGCAATGATCGCAGGTGTTACTGCTGGATGTTTGCTGCATATTGCATCAAATACCCTAGTCTGTAGGAAAGGAGCTCAGCCCGTGAGCTCATTTCCGTGAGTTTACTAACACCTAAGTAGACAATGTTCTGCAAAGAAATGTAAATGAGTTCTTATGTTTAGGTAAACATTAAATCATTAAGAGCAATTAAGAGACAATTAAAAAAAAATACAAAAAATAGTCGGTAAGTACTTTATATAGCATTAAACAGGCTACTAATAAAATTAATTACTGAATACTTAACAAAGATGACCAACAGCATACAGCAACAACAGCAGGGAGCATATGTACCTATTGAAAGAAAAGAAAGGTGGAAGCTAGATCCATGTCCATGCCACTTTATGGCACTTAGTAAGAAGAAAGAACACAATCAATGGCATCCAAGTATTCTACATTCAACCAACTATATATTGTCTACTTAATTGAATTGCGCGCAAAACAGAACAGATCTACATAAATGGGTGCTATTATTTGTGTGAATTATTTTCATAACTTTGTGTTTGTGCAATTTGAGAGATTATCCAGAGCCATATTCAAACATCAAACAGGCTCTGTATGGGCTGTTACCTTGATTAAAATCAATTTATACAAAAATATATACATAAGTTATTTTAGAAATTAAATAATAATAATAATGCATAATTAGTTGAAGGTTAATATTTATTGCAGAAACAGTTTAAAAATCGATAGTTATAATAATGTTTTAGATAATAATTAGAGATGAGCGAGCACTAAAATGCTCCAGTGCTTGTTACTCGATTCAAACTTTTTCCGATGCTCGAGTGCTCGTTTCGAATAACGAACCCCGTTGAAGTCAATGGAAGACTTGAGCATTTTTCAAGGGGACCAAGGCTCTGCACAGGAAAGCTTGGCCAAACACCTTGAAACCTCAGAAAATGATGGAAACACCACAGAAATGGACAGGAAACAGCAGGGGGAGCACCATTATGCCAAAATTATGGGCAACAGCATGGCGATGATAGAGTGACCGAGTGAGGCGAGATAGCATCTAAAACACCCAATAATAATAGAACAAAACTTGCAGAAGAAATCAGACAGCAACCACAGAAGATGATTACTATGGCTAGTTTCTAACCTACACTGACAGCACACAAAAGGATTTTGTGCTGTGACTGAATGTGTCACTTTAACTTTTGAAAAACGCTAAGAATGATCTGAGCAGCGTGGCCAGTGGCTAATATATTCCAGGGTCACCTGATCAGGCCAGCCAACCACTGCTATCGACGTGTAAGGGTACCACGTCATGCTGGGTGGAGTGCAGAGTCTCCTGGCTTGTGATTGGCTCTGTTTCTGGCAGCCAAAAATCTAAACGCCGCGAGATGACATTTTCTCGAGCAGGCAAAATACTCGTCTGAGCACCGAGCAGTTGCGAATACACTAATGCTCGAATGAGTATCAAGCTCGGACGAGTATGCTCGCTCATCTCTAATAATAATGTTTCTACTTTGTGAGTATAATAAAAATAAGTTGAAAAGCCTGTGGAGAGGTACTCCTGAAGGAGTATGAGTGTTTCTGGAGTGTTGCTTTCTGTGTGGACACTGCAGACATAAGATAAGAGGTTCATGCTGTTTGTTCAGCAGTGTACCAACATGAACTATCAGTTGAAATTTTTACTTCAGAACTGGGGAGCACTGGCAAAGAGGTACTTACAACCACAATATCTTCATGCATCTATATAAATACAAGCGCTGTAATTGAGGCTTCATGTGACAGTTACCTGATTGTTTAATCACAGTACAATACTGTAGAATATCCCAGTACAATACAATGTCCTGTCAATGGTGCTGAATACAGGAACGCATCTAGATCTGTCTTCTAGATCTTTATTCTGACCTTACTGGTTGCAGATTTGCTAGAAACCCACCAAGGGTTTAGGCTCTGGGATTCTTTCTATTTCATGTATGTCTCATTCAGTGTCGGCCTAGGTTTCCTTAGGGCCATCAGAGAAAATCAATCTGGGGGAGCACTCTTCATTATCTCCCAGAAAATATACTCTAGCAGCCTCCAACTTTTGTTGTTTTCTGATGGGCCTCTGGGGTTCAGTATTGGGTTGAGCCAAGGCCCACCGGATGATCCTCTGGTACTCTGGTGGGCCAGTCCAATGCTGGTTTCATTGGTCGCCTAGTGCCGCTGGCATTAGTTGTAGCTGTTCAAAATAGAAAGAATCCCAGAGCCTAAGTAAGACCCCCTGATGAGTTGACGAAACTGGTCAGAATAGGGATCTCGAGTACAGAAATACAACCAAGGGAAGATATATACTAACCAGGCTGAAACATACCAACCACCAACAGCAAAAACACACAATAAGTGAGGGGTTCTGAAACTATGCAGAAACAAGCCAATTGCCTACAGCAGAAAGGGAAGCTAGCATAGCCCATCTATATTGTCAGCTCATCTGAATTGCCAAGCAATATAGCAGTATCCAGAGTATATCTGAAATGTATGTAGTTTGCCTGTGAATGTAAATAAGTATCAGTGCTGACCCTTTCATATGAAACCATTAAAGTTATGTTTTAGTATTTGTACCAGTGCCTCTACCTACTCAATAAATAGAGGCTATATGCATGTTAAAAATATAGCAAACTTATTGTAAAACTAGAAATATTTTGCAATTGTGGACAGAAGAAGTTATGGCAGGTGAACTAAGAGTACATCTATTTTTGATAAAGACGTATTTGTCAATGTACCTCAGCACTGCTTTAGTATCATGCCTGCTGCTTTTTCCATATTTGGTGAAGTTGCTGGTATCTAATCATCTACCATTACCAGCTTCTTGCTGCTGGAGACATTTGTAGATCATCCCTATATACAAATCAGCAGGAACAGCTTTTTATTTCTTTTCAGGCTACCTAGGGCAGCATTACTTTCAAGGCACCATGCGTTTCTACCATTGTACATGCCACCCATGGTTTCTTAATGGAGTATGAAACTAGTTTGATCTTTTGATAGTGGAGTGTGAGTACCTAGGAGCTACTACAATATAAAACTAAACTATTCCTATTGTAGAGCTTCACGCTTGGGTTTTTTTTTTCCTTAACCTTTTCAGCTTAAATATTTTGCTTCCTCTGATTGCCAGCTTTGAAATGTCTTTTCCTACCCACTACATTTTCCATCTCCAGGTTTCTGATTTTTCTGTTGAGCATTTTGTTATATTCTTTCTGGAGCTGATTTTCTGCTGCTTTAACTCTGTTGGCATAAATACTAATTCTTCCATTCTTTATCTGCACTACATTCTGTATGCAGTCTTTTACATCTTTCAGTCTGTATGTCTTTTCATTTTTACTCCATCTGCATCTCTTTCAGCCTTCTTACAATCTGTCTCTTCCTCTTTCATTCTGTCTTTAGCTGACACATTCTTTTCCTCTCTTTTTTTGCTTTTTTTTCAGCTTGTAATCTCCCCAGGGCAGACACTGGCAGTGCGATGCTGTATCTTAAGCTCTTTGCAGCGGCTGTGCTCAGTGTTCTAGCGTAGAACACTTATTATTTCATGTACTATGGATGCAAAGTGAATACCAAAGCAGGAGTTGCATTGAATTTGGCAAGAGGTAAAATGCACAGCCAGCCGGCCCTGCTCCTTCTGCATGCATCCAGAATAGTCTTACAGCAGTTTCGTTTTAATTAAAACACATTCTTCTATTGTTGGAAAAGACAGAAACACAGTGATAGATTAGTCACATGTGCACAGGTGATGGACTATATTCATGTAGACTGAAAGTTTCTAATTGGCACAGTTATAATTATATGACGAAAAATCAATGCCTCACTATCTCAAACAGTGAGTTTGTTTCCTAGGTGATTCAGAATTTCATGTGGGTATGTTTGTGTGTGCTTTACACATTTACACATTTTTTAAAATCTAAAATTGTAACTGAAACATATTGGAACATACAATTGTAGCATTTTCATGAAATAGGGAACCTATAATGCCAATGGCACCTCTGCTCGGCTATACAATAAATATGAAGAACATATATTATTTATAGCACTACAGTTGCATTGTTATTAAAGCAATGATGATACAATGGCATGCTTTACAAACTTGCAGGATGAAAGTGCTATTAGATTTTATCATGAATTAATAGGCAGCTTGGTGGCTCAGTAGTTAGCTCTGTTGTCTTTAAGTGTTGCCTATTCATATTTCACCAAGGACAACATATTTATAGAAATTTTATGTTCTCACTGTTTTTCTGAATGTTTCTTCTCTGACAGCTGCTTTTTTTCATTGAGCAATGATAATGCACTATTTATTTAGTTTAAATATACATTTGTCTTGTCTATCAAAATTTATTCAGAACAGGGTCGGCTTCAGGTTTCTGTAGGCCCCTGGGAGGCAGAGCCTCAGTGGGCCCCTTTGCAGTCAACTCACATGGCAGCATAGGGGCAGCACGGTGGCTCAGTGGTTAGCACTACAACCTTGCAGCGCTGGGTTCCTGGGTTCAAGTCCCATCCAGTTACGTAGACTGTGAGCTGACAGTGACTGATTTGGCAAGCTCTGTGCAGAGCTAAATAATCTGTGTGCGCTATATAAATAAAGAATTTAAATTTAAAGGGATGAAAAATTAAAAAACTAAAACAGTCTCCTGTTCCCTAAAATATTCCCTAGTTTGTCATAGCAATCAGCCCCTCATCATTATTTAATATAAAACCCCCTTGACCTATATGGATTCATTAAATCAGGGGTGCACAAGGACCGTGGGCAACAAGCGGCCCGCTGACCCTCAGGTTACACCGTCCGCCTCCCTCCCCCTGCACCCACCTGCTGCCTTCCTGCTTATAATGCAGCAGCAGGGCTGCAATTTTACTCAGTTTTTGCGATTTTGGGCAAAAAGGGAATAAAACTAGTGTGCTGTAAGCACAAACTCCTTGAGGACCTGTCCGCCTGTATAGAGGAGAAGATGTAGGACGTGTTATGATGTCAACAAGACATGACCCTCCGGCTTCTCTTTTATACAGTGGATGGAACTGGAGGCAGCAGGGGGAAAACTAAAACTGGGGAACTAGAACTGGGGTCAGAGGGGGGAACTAGAACTGGGGGCAGCAGAGGAACTACAACTGGGGGCAGCAGGGGGGAACTAGAAATGGGTGAAGGGGGGACTAGAATTGGCAGCAGCAGGGAGGAAAAACTAGAACTGGGGGCGGGAAAGGGGAACTAAAATCTTCTCCTCTGTTATTCCTGCTGGCAAAGGAATTGAACCATTTTCTCTTTATCCTAAACCTTTTTCTGAAATAATTCAACATAGTAAGATCTCACCATCCCCATGATACCCTCCCAAGATTCTTGTAAAACTCCCTGGGAGTCATCGAGACCTGTGATCGTTTCTTGGCCACACATTTCCGGCAATTTTCATTCAGATCAAGGATACCTAGTTTCCCAAAATCTTGTTCAATCACCAGGGACGTGTACTGGCTGTACTGATGCTGCTTTATTTCAGACTTCAGTCAGTCAATTTTTTGTTTGTCATCCCCACCTGCCGAATACAGTGACCTTAATTCTTTACGCAGCTTGAGATACTGGCTGTACTTACTCTTACCCTTCTTAACCGACAGTCTCTTTAAGAGGGACCTGATCTCCTCCTTGACCTTCTGCCACCAGTCAGATAAGTTTTCAGATAAGCTCTCTGGAGCTGGTCCGGAAAAAAGGGAGTGGACACAATTCTGGACATAGACATCATCCAGGATGCTGGAATTAAGTCTCCATAACCCCAAACAATATCACAGCAGTTAGAGGTTCCCATGGAAAACAATAAGGCCAGATGATCAGAATATAGGACGACCTTCTCACTCAGTTCCTGTCAGCACATGTGTAGGTATATTTAAGTTTCCTACCACCCAGGGTAAATACGTCACATAGATGGGCCTGTTATACGATGTTACATAGGACTTTTGAGTCTCTGATCCCTGCTTTGCTGGAGGACCTGTCACCTGACGTCAAAGTAACATTAATGTCACCCACCATTACCACAGGGATTGAGGTAAATAGATATTGCTTCACCTCAATAAACAGCTGGATTCTCTCTGTCACTGTCTGTGGGCCATAGATGTTGATTAGCCGGAGCCGCCTACCATGGATGGTCATTTCCAGCACCAGGCACCTCTACATAATGACCTCTGTCAGTCTATGCACCATCAAGTTTGATGGTGACCCCAGTGTACAGCTCCACAGCAAGTGACCAGTAAGAAGGACCATACTGACACTCACGCATACCCTCACAGAGATGCCCTTAGGTGGTCATACACGTCTCCTACAGGAAGATGACATCAGAGTCCAGATATCTCAGGGGGTCATACACAGCATGTCTAGCCCTTCTTACTTTAATACTATTGACATTGCTAGAAGCAACTTTTAGAGATAATCCAGCCATTACAACCAGAAAAAGCAGAGCAGCAACCCCCCAACATCATGTGTCATAGTCAAAGTCCTCCTGTCTACCACCTGTCTCCATGTCTGACTCCTTAGCAGCCTCTACAGTAGGGGTCTTCTTCTTAGTTGGAGGATCCATTGTGTCCACCTCATACTCATTGTCAATTCTTTTTAGTTCTTTTTCAAAGACCCTAGCTGACTCTGTCAGAGCATCCAAATCGGTTGGAAAGGACCATGACCTCGGCATCACCACCGGACTTTTTCCTGGTCTTAGGCTATGCACTGAAATCCTCAGGCTTAAGGGAGGATTTGTCTTTTTTCTTCCTTTTATTCTTTTTCACCTCCTCATATTTAGTAGGTGCTTAGGAGGTCGCTGCCTGAGACTGGTCTTGGGTTACAACCTCCACACTCCCCTGAGCGCTTACTAACTGCTGGGGTTCTGCATCACCTGACCCCTGCTGTACCTCCCGCCTAGTCAGAATTTGCCCTGACACCAAGGCCTCCTCCTCTAATGTATCTGCCTTCTGCACTATCTCATCATCAGAGAAGTCCCTGGCAATGTAATGCCAGGCCTCTGGGCAATCCTTGTGTTGGTGTCCAAACCAAGCAGAGGTTACATCTGAACATCTCACAGGTGGCACTGATATGGCCGACCTCCCCACACAGGTTGCATTTAACTACAGTACATATTTTGGCCATGTGACCAATCCTACCACATCTAAAGCACCTATGTGGTTACATATAGAAGCAGACACCTTTTTTCTCTACCTATATAGGAGTTGGGGAGGTGTAGGGTGATGTTGTTATATGTTGTTGTAAAGTCCAAATACCGTCTGTGTCTCTGTTCTTGGTGAGGGCAGACACAAGGTCACAATGGCACCTGAGCCACACCAGAATATCCTGAGTGGGAACAGACTCATTCCAGAAGATGATATTTACAACCACAGTATCTGGCCTAGATATGGGGACAAATATGAAATTACTCCAGCCATTAGTGTACCTGAACTGGAGGAATTTATCCCAAAACCTGTCCAGACTTAACATGAGCTTAAAGCTGGCATCATAGCCCTGTCTAGTAAGTTGATGACTGCCAGGATGTCATCTGGTCAGAAGCCCATCTGGCCACAGAGGAGATCCCACACCGCAAACCTCCTATTTTGGAGATCTTCCTTAACGCCTCTATTCTTAAAGTGCACCACTTTCCTCCTCTTAAATGCGTGTCCATAGTAGTGTGCGCCAGAGGTAAAGGAGGGAGCACCAGGTATTTCTGGGACGTTCCTGGCGGGGTTCACTCTGATTACTTGGTGGAGGATCTGATCTAGAGGGACCTGACTCTACTAGGTTCGATGTTTAAGGGGGGAAGTCAAACACATCATTCCGTACAACGCCCTGCCCCCCCCCCCCATCCACCTCTGTGTTATCCCCCGGTGGCTGAACATCCTAGATAGACTGAGAGTCCCCTCCATTCCCCAACTCATCAAGTACAGCAGAATGTCCAACAGTGTCCCCAGTCTCAAACACAACATTAGAGTTCTGATGGGTCACCGCATCACCCTGACCCATAGATGAAAGTTCACCATCCTGCTGCTGAACAGTCACTGCTGAGACTTGTGGTACTACAGGTCCATGCACCTGCTCAGGGACCACTGAAGAGATATGCAGCTGATCTGGTGTCTGTCCCTTCCAGAATGATAAGCTTGCAGGCTTGATATTCTGTGTAACTAGTGGGGGGGCAGGTCCTGCTTGTGCTGTAGGTGCCCGGGGTCCAGAGTCACAGCTCTGCCTCTGCTGGGAAAACTGCTGTTGGTTCCTGTAAGACTCAGCCAGGGGTCCCATCCTCTCCAGAACACAGTCCATATCCCTTACCACCTGTGCCAGCTCTGTGCTCAGTCCCTGCAGCTTGGTGTTATACAGTGCGTTGCTTTCACGGTGCGCAGTTTTAAGTGAATACATACAGTCAATATGCATTTGCAGGGAAGGTATCTCCTCCGGCAACTGCAGCTCAGGTGCCCGTGCGGTATCCTTCCCCTGTTGTGCTGGTCGGGGTAAAGCTTCAGGTGGTTTTGGTACACCCGTCTCCTTCAACGTTGCCTTCTTAGGGTTTTGGCTTGCACTGGCAGGGGCTGGTACACACTCAGCAGGGCTCATAGTGACACTCTGTGGCTTTACTGCTGACCTGGTGCTGAACACCTCGCTCTGCTGCAGGTTTTGTCGCAGGGTTTGTCTCTCCAGGGACATTCTCCTCTGTCTGGGTGGAGCAAGGCCTCAGAAAAAGCAATTCAGGACGAAACACATGGTTGGGTCAGAACATATAGCTGGCGTCCCATGTTGGAGTTTTAAATGCGCATTTTTATTGCTCTTTTGTGAGTACATTTTTAATCTAAATGAATCCTGAGCGTTAAACTGTACTACGCTATCTGCGGGTAAATTTCTTCCAGCGATACACTGCAACATTTGTTGCAAACGGAGGTCACAGGAGAAACACCGGAGTGTTGGTCTGAATAGTGGTATATTCCTATCGGAGGATTCAGAAATTTGTACTGGAGGAGTGTGAACTACTCTATTTTGTGAGTGACATATGGGAAGAAGAAGGACACACGGAAGCAAGAGAATTGGGAGCTTATTTTCTATGTTTTACAATTTAGGTTTACTGGATCAACCCTTGACTGTTTGTAGCTCCACAAGAGAGGTGTGCAGCACATAGCTGTTATTGCTGTATTTTCTGTGTAATCAAACTGTCCATACAGGGAGCTATACTGATTGACAATCAATTTTACATGGTGTAGTGCAAATGGAATAGACAAGGGGTGGAAATTGACAATTAGCAAAACACACTCAATAAAGGAGTGGCTCTGCAGATAGGGGCCACAGACCACTTCTCAGTGCCAATGCTTTCTGGTTGATTTTTTGGTCAATTTTAAACGTTGGTGGTGCTTTCACACTTGTGGTAGCATAAGATGAACTCTACAATCCACACAAGTGGCTCAGGCAGTGCAGCACATCCAGAATGGCACATCAATGCAAGCTGTGGCCAGGAGGTTTTCTGTGTCTGTCAGCATAGTGTCCAGAGGCTGGAGGTTCCACCAAGAGATAGGCCAGTACACCACAAGATGTGGAGGGGGCTGTAGGAGGAACATGTTGCACCACAGACTGCCCAGGAGTTGGTGGATGCTTTAGTCCAGGTCTGGGAGACCATCCCTCATGAGACCATCTGCAACCTCATCAGGAGCATGCTGAAGCATTGTAGGGAGGTCATACAGACACATGGAGGCCACACACAATAAGGAGCCTCATTTTGACTTGTTTAAGTCACAGTTGGATCAGCCTTTTGTGTGTTTTCCCATTTTAATTTTGTGGTTGACTCCAAATCCAAGAATCCATTGGTTAATACATTTGATTTCCTTTCATGATTTTTGAGGGATTTTGTTTTCAGCAGATTCAACTTGGTATGGAACAAAGTATTCAATGAGAATATTTCATTCATTCAGATCTAGTATGTGTTATTTGAGTGTTCCCTTTTAAGCAGTGCACATGCAGTGCCCCCAAATGAAACATATGTAGTGTCTCCAAGAAATATAGATGCAGCCCCTCCAAATAAAACCTACAGATATAGCCCTGGTTAAAGAGGCCTCTGCTCAAACTGAGAAGGCTCTTGCGTTGTCCATGTAAACAAATAGGGGCACAGCACAGAGGGAACATGCCGTAGGACACTGGTAGGGACTAAAAAGGCAAGTACATACTCATTTTTTTAAGCAGTCCCCCAGGCCACATCACTGGTTTTCATATCTCTCAGATGACCCCTTTAACATGACTTAAAGTGTGTTAATGAATTAGTTATCACACATGAGGTGGTATCCAGCACATCCAAATAAAATATGTGAAGTACCTCTAAATTAAATACATGCAGTGACTTCAAATGATTTACACAGAGTGTCTCCAAATGAAATGCTTGGTAAACTCTCATGATATCCATGCAGCGCCATCTAATGATATATGCTTAGTGCCCCAAATAATATACATGCAGTTCCACCAAATAAATTACCTGCAGTGCTTAGAGAATCACAGATCCATTCCTTTACAAACCTGTCCATCTGGCTTCCAGTCACCATCTAAATTTATTTGGTAGCAGTAAAGAGATAGGTCATGTTTCATACATAGTTTCTAAATAGTATTTTTTTTAAATTAATAATTACAGGATGTAATTTGTCATGCATTGGTTTTTACCTGAGGTGTAGAACCTTCTTAGCCCCCCTGCACACTATCGTTGTTTTTCTATGTCTGCAATCTACCATATTTGTGGGCCGTGTGTAATTCATATTGAACCTGTGTCATGCTGTATGGCCGCAAATTTGGTCTTTGTGTAATCTGTGTTTTCCAGGAAGCTATGTGATTATTGCCATCAACCAACCACAAAACAGCCATAACGCCTGGTACAACTGCATGCAATCTGTTTCTTCACAGCCCATTGACTTCCATGGGACAGTGTGAGCCTTCAACACAAATTAGAATAGGACATGCTTTAAGTTTTTCTTCATGGGTACTATGCTCAGACACGGTGCTGAGGAATCCGCAGCAGTGAGCATGAGCCCATAGAAATACATGGAGCAGTGAGACAGCACCTGAGGAAAAACAATTGTGTGAAGAAGGGCTAAGGGCTATTTTTTATATATGTACGGTGAACTAGGTCTATAGCTATCATTAGCTCTGTCAATCTAATTATCTATTGTATATACTGTGATTTTCTTTAGGGCTAGGACGTGTTTACAAATTGTCGCCTGACATCCTTCATAACATTTAAACTGCTCCATGAGATGGATTGCTTTAGTGGGAGAAACAATACTTTAGCTACATGATACTATTTTGTTTTATTTTATCAAATTAACCATAGGCAATAAGTTAAATGCCTACAACAACAAAGCGATGATGACCCAGCTCCACTCTAAAGCAGATGTAGGATCAAAACTACCCTGCAAATGCAGTCCATAGGTTACGTCTAATACACACTAACTGGTCATTGTAGTAGCTGGTAGTAGAAAAAAAGCTTTCTTTTTTACTACCTCTGTACATTTTGAATGGAAAAATTTGAAAAGCCATGTCCTTGAAAAACCTACCTTTGTATTAGCCTGTACAAATGCTTTAAGGCACTGCTCCCATTTCTCTTTATACATGAAACTTGCTGCCTACAGTATGACATAAAGCCTTTAACCTGTTTTATATTTCACTTTACACACACACAGCAAATAAACTAAGAATAAAAGCATTGCCAATGATTCCCCTAGGCTCCCACATGCAGCTCCGTTTACCAGCACCAGATAAAAGGTGGATGGAAAATAATAGCAGTGTTCAGTCCCATTAGCTGAGACGGCAATCTGACTCTATTCCCTTTTGGTTTGTCTCACTTACAAACGAGAGTTGATGCTTGAGTGATGTCTCTCTAATGCTCTTGTATATCTGAGCTCTATGTGTTTCTCTTTCTTGAGTCTGGTGTCTAACTCTCCCTAATCGTTACATCTCTGTCAATATGAGTCTCAAGTTGTGCAAGTGCTAGAAGTCCTGCGGCACAATCTGTATTCCCAGATGTCATATGGTCTTCATTATTCCTAAGATATAGATTCACATCATGCTCCTTTTCTGCATTGCAATGTTCCTTATCTGACTGGGAAAACAGTTCTGAGTAAAATCCCCCAAAAATTCCTAAAGAAAGATTGTGTCATTGTTTCCAGTGCATAAGATATTTGGATGAGAAGATGAAAAGTTCTTACTAGGTAGAATCGGCAGGGTAGTCTTTATAACAACTGCTTTATAATGGAAAATATTGACCTGTGACTTGTTAGTAATTTTAGAAGGCTTGTTAATATAGGTGGTAGAACTATTAAGTAAAGAAAGGACAATACAATTGGGTATAATTTATTATCAAGGTGGAGAATCTCCTTTTGAGGAGACCCCCTTTTTATGAGTTGTTCCTGTCCAAATTGGTTTATACCAAGTGCATGCATAAGGATTACACCAGACAAAAAAAAGTATTCCGGTATAAAAGTAAGTGTTGCCAGCTTTGTTCTGCATCTCTTCTTGAAAGGAAGATCCAAAATGACCAAGGCCTCAGGGTGGGCACATTCCAGTCTTATCTCAGATGCCAACGCTATCTTTGTGAGTAGTCGTCAAACAGAGACGCCATCTTTGTGAGTAGTCTTCAAACACAGACGCCATCTTTGGGAGTAGTTTTCAGACGCCATCTTTAGAACAGAGTAATTTCACAGTAGTTGTAGACAGTTATCTGATCACATAATGATGACTTAATAAATGTATTTTGTACTCACAAGCACCTTCTAAGCATAACCTTGAGATTTATCCCTTCACTCAAGTTGCATGGTAAATCTACCACAGCCTATATTACAAGACATAATTGATTGTAGCTCTTCCAACATTGTAAAAAAAAGGACAGCGTGATAATTTATACCCAGTTATCTGTTGCCTTACATTGCCAATACACTATAATACAGCCACAGGATTTAGTGGAACTTTGCTTTCGCTTCTATTGCACCACAGCTTACTGGTATATATACTCTCCACTTCAGAACATGCTTTCCAGGTTTTCCTTTTGCTCCACTGCTCAGTAATAGTAATGAGTGAGCCTGAACCACCAAATTTAATACTTTACAGAGTTTGGCGAGTCCAGAACCCACTACCCCAATGCTGAATGAGAAGCTATTCGGGCTTCAGGTTCATGTTTGTAGAATATGCAGCAAGTTGGTTGCTCAGTAGCCGATGAACCGGATTACAGCTCCTTAGCAACCACAGCTATGCAACAAAAATGAACAATTGCATTTTTTGGGCAGTTAGGTGGGGAGAAGGTTGCTGTTATTAGGGGCAAGTGGAAATCTGAAAAAACTGCCCTATTTAGTACACTCTAAAGAACCACATGTTGCCACTCATAGGCTGCTATAGTGCAGGTCCAAACAAGGACAGTGAGCCGTGACACTTAGACCCCCCCAATCTGTCCCTACCTACTTATTGGATCCCCCCTAAACAGAGGCCAATAACTGGGCGACATTCCCTCCATGGGTAAGGTGTGAACATGTAACAATACAGACAAACAAACACAATAAGGCAAGGTATACAATCTGAGTTGGCAACAGCGGGGAATAAAAATAACCAGATTACAATCCACATAGACTAGTCAATACACAGGCAAGAATTCAGAAACCAGAAGTCAGAAAATACAAGAGAGCTAGAGAACACAGCAAGATAGCAGTTTGACCAGCAAAGAGTCAAAGCTAAACTGGACACTTATAGGGAACCTAGGCCCTGCCACAGGTGCAAGGAGCAAGCAATTACCAATCCACAGTGTTAACTCTTGCAAGACAGAATCATTGAGGGGAGTGACAGACATTAGGTCAGCCAGCATAGGACCTAGTTCAGACTGCAGAATGACAAAAAACTCAGTGTCTTCTTATTCTACCAGCACAGATAGAGGGTACAGCAGGCGCAGACGTGACATTGGAGTTGCAGTATCGTAGTGCAATATCTTAAAGGAGCAGTTTTAGTTCTATTTGCAGTTTCAGCATCTTAGATAAACTACCAGTCTTAGAACATTTGCAGCAGTGTTTCTTTACAGTACAAATCTTATTAGTATTTGCATCATTGTTACCTTACACATCAGTCTTAGGCCTGGTCTAACTGTTACTGTTACTTTAAAATACTAGTTTTATTAGTATTTGCATCATTGTTACCTTGCACTTACAGTCTTATCTATTTACGTCAATGTTATCTTACAGTAATAAGTAGTATTTGGATGAGTGTTACCTAACACTACCAGTCTTAGTCCTATTAGGATCACTGTTACCTTACAGTACTCAGTTTGTACACCTCCCCACAAAAGGAGGATGTGATACCACTACCACTACTGAAGGAATCACTATTACCATTAAAAAGCCTGTCAGGTGTGAACAGTGGTTGAGAGCATGGGACTTTTTCAAGTGATAGGCTACTACAGCTCTGCTTGTATATTAAAATTAGCATCCTGCCCTATAAAATCTGTTTAGCAGAGCTTGAATTTTGTAAAGAATTTTAGGTACCCATTAAGCCAATTCATTGCATTATTGTTGAAATGTTACAAATTGCAATACAACCTTTAAGTGTTTTCAACAACTAATTTTATCATTACAAAATAACAGGACATGTCTGGACTAAAGAAAAGGTAATAAATACTTTTTTTGGGCTATTTCACATTGGCGTTCGTGCTCAGCTTCAGTTGCACATCTGTTGCGTTTTGTCCCCATTGTGTGTACATTTTTCTTCTGTTTTGTCTCTGTGTCCATAAAAAAAACTGAGGATTTAACTTTGCTTTGAAAACATCAGACCTGGTGTTTCAGCCTCATTAGTGAAAAAAATGGATCTTTCTTCAGTTTTTTTTTTTTTTGCGGACCCATAGATTTCTATTGCCTTCTGTGATCCCAAGGATATCATTTAATAAAAAAAAATTGGTCATTGTTTTTTCTACTGACTTCGGATCAGTAAAAATACAAGCCAATAGCTTTGTGATGCATCCAGGGAAATCACTGAACCACAGAAAGAGCCCATGTGAAAGAGCACCAACTTTTTTTTAACTATATCTGTTCCACCCCTCTTTTTTTTGGATACTACATGTACGTGGCTAGAAAATAAAGGGGGAAATTTATGAGACTGGCTAAAATAATATAATCAGATCAGATTACATTTCTAATATACAGTAAATCTAATATACTATAAGTATATATTTGAACACTGTCTTAACTAGAACCCAGTTATGTGCAGCCTGATAAAATTAACATAACTAATAAACTGACAATGACACATATTACAGTTGTATACTATAGAACTATTCAATAAAATAATGTTTCATGTGTCCTTTGGGAATGATACATGAAATTAACATTTCCATGTAGAAGGCAGCCAGCTTCCATAATGTAAAATCAGATTACTGTGATTTGTCCATTACTGTTTGTCTATTATAATATTACAAGAGATGAAGAATTTATGCAAATCACTTGTACCAAATATTCAGCACAATATCATTAATGTTCATAGCTTTTCTTTCTGTACCTTATTTTTTTTTTTAAATACCTTTGTGAAAATGGATTGAATTGGTAAATCAAATTATGACAATTTAACCCTGCTTATTTTTATTTATATTATGCATAAAGATGCATTCATTTTACCTATTACCGATACTGTAAATAATATGTTTGCATTTGCAATTATAAACAATTATGTTATCTTTTTGAATGTGTATTGATAAGTACTTTATCTGATGTTCGGCTTTATTAAGAGGACTGCATTACAAACTACCGTATATTCCGGCGTATAAGACGACCTGGTGTATATGACGACCCCCCTACTTTCCTGTTAAAATATAGAGTTACACATCATTACTATGGTAACAGAGCATGAAATCCTGTTACATCATCACTGGGAGCAATGCATAAGAGGGAGGAGGAGTTACTGAGAACTAAAGGATCATGGAACTTGTAGTTTCCAGTGGCGGCCATCTTAGTGATAACTCCACCTACTTTAGAGAGGCCATAAATTTTGTAAATCATAAAATCAAACTATTTAAGCTCTGTTTCGTGACTAATGACATTGAGTTTTGTTATATATTTATTTATTTATAGCATTATCAGTTTTTGTGTCAGACGTTCATATTCCTGGAATACCCCTTTAAGTATAATTATGCCGCTGTCTTAAATAGTTACTAACTTTACACAAATTCAGAAATGCAACAGTGTTTACATGAAATAGATTTTTAGAACTAGAATACAGTGTTATAAAGGGGTTGTATGGTCCCTGAACCTCCAAAACAAACTCCTGAGTGTGACAAATACACCCTCTACACCATCTACTACAATACCTTCCACTAAAATATTGTGTTAATTGCGATTTTTACAAATAATTACCTCTTTATTCCTGGCGGCATGAACAGAGGAAGCAAGATGGCCGCCACACTCTGCATTGAGACTACAACTCCCATGATGCTTCACTCCCACCAGGATACACAGCACAGCAGCGATTGGCTGCTAGAGCTCTGGGCTTGTGTTGTAGAGGAGGCTGAGGAGGGCACTGTCCATACAAGGAAGGAAGCTGCACAGAGAATTACGCTGTGTGCAGCACATATGCGGGCACACAGGATGATGAAGACTGCCTACCACGCATGCGCAGCGAGCGCTGAAGACTGTGAAGTTGTCGTTTCCCAGGAGATGAGGTAGTATAGACAAAAGCTGACCTTATAACTTCAGATTTCATTATCTGTAAATGTACCCAGAATTATTGATAACATTGAATTCATATAAGGAGTTACTTTTGTTTGTCTGCAACATGCAGGACAATGTCTGCCACCTTACAACCCCTTTAATTCATTTGTATGAGAGTTTATGTTTTTTGTTTTGCTATGTGTTAGAAAATATTTCCACCCATTACTGCTGTTTTTTAAAGTATTGCTATAACCTAAGGGCGCAAATATACACAATTACGTACATGAAATTTAAGGCAAGACTACACTTTCATGTTTTATTATTTTTGTAACCAATGTGTAAACATTGTATTGTAATTTTAATATTTTTCCTGCTTCTTGTGTATTCTTGCAGTATATATTTTCTATTAAGATGAATATATTACTAGTGTATATCCAAAGGACAATGCATTTTTAAATAAACAATATAAAAAAATTCTCTTCAAACATTCTTTTGTTCATAGCAGTTCCCTATAGTCCTCTCCTCAGTCACCCTTCCCAAGCACTAATGCATTTAGAATTATAAACAGAATGATAATGGAAGTGTCTGCCTGACATGAAGCAGTAGTTCTTCATTGTTCTAGCTCAGTGATTGTCCTCCTCTGTTACAGAGTGTACTTTCTCGAGAACTGTTGATGAAAATATTAATCAGCGCGTGAAATAGGAGACATACTTATATATTTCTTCAGAGTGTCTTAAATTGACAACTGTTTTATACCTAGAAGTAGAAATTTACTTTATTCTATATGTATGCTTATCAGCTTTTGTCTGTCAAATAATGTTAGAGAATCCGAACACAGGCCCAGACATACTGGGCTGCACCAGGTTCCTGTCCTACTTTACACTGGAAAGAAAGTGTAATCTGCTTGCACTTATATTTATGAAATGTTTGCACCAGTTTTGTATCGCTCCTGCACTACGTCCAAAACTTTAGAAAACTGTGCACCTAAAAGGTCATGTTAGTGCTTGGTGGGAATATGCAATACATTTATTACAGCGACTCGACTGAATTGTGTTGCACGCTGTGTATTAAAGGTGCACCAAAAAAGAGGCACACACTTCCCGTGCTGTCTAGGGTGCACCAGATAATTGAAAACCATGCACCGGTATCCTATTATCTAGCTAAGGTAGGTTGCCTCACTTTTGATATATCTGGGACACCGTTTTAAATACTTTCCTTTATAAGGCAAAAGTGTCAGTTGTTCTTGTTTTTCCAAAGGATTTGTTGCTGCAGCCAGTTGTTTATTTATTGAAATTTTTGCTTTTTATATCTCTAGTAGGCAGTCCCGTAATTGATTGGCAGCCTTTTCTATATAACTGTAGTTACACAAAGAGCTTTAAGCCTCTGTGCAGGAATGCCAAGTGTAACATAATATATATATAAAATAATATATAGACACACACACATAGAAAATAGAAAGAGAGTAGTAATATTTCAAGCAACCCAGAGCCATAGGTAGGGTTCATCCAATCCAATGATAAAAAAAAAAAGGAAAAAAAGGCAGAACATCAAGATTTCAGTTACAAAATCAATCAATCAATGTGCTTTTATTCCATGTGTAAGAAATGTTTCCACTCCTACCACACTGGAGCCTTTCTCAAACAAAAGTGAAAGTGCAACCAAATTAATATGAATAGTAAAGTAGCATAAAGTTACATCATCCCCGATGACATCATCATTTCATTTAGCATACAATACCGGTATACATGATCATGAAAAATGACAACAACATACAAAATGCATCACAATATTAGTGTAAAAATATAAGTATATTGTGCACATACTGGCATATTAGAGCTTACCATATTGATTAGCCATAGTACTATGAACATTCCAGCGTGCTGCTAGGGGCAAGTCTGCATTACCAGGTGTGTAGGCTGCTTTGCACACGTCCATATCAGAATGGAAAAGAAGATCAAACACAGTGAAAATGCAGATGCATTCATGAAACAGAATGACTGCATATGCGCCAACATATTAAAAGACTCCCTAGCCTCAAGAAACGTATAAATATTAAACTTGATAACGTTAATATAATGGGGGATATTTATCATACCCCATGCTCCAGCATATGATAGCCCCGCCGCTGCTCTTGTGCTGCCCGATACATCAAGTGTCTTCAGCCTGATTTTTCTACCCCCGCAGAATTCATGTCTATTGTCTGGAAACCCACATGACATGTAGGAACTCCATCATAAGGACTAAATGCGCAGAAGAAGCATGGATGGATATAAAGCCCAATGCATGCACATCTGCATCACGTATAATTCACCAAAAACTGTAGATATCTATACAAGGGCATATCCAGATCCAAAATAGTATCACCCAATTAATGTAAAACAGGACATTATGGCTAAATGGAAGGGCAATCCAGCCACACTAGTAATAGAATGATAAGTTATAGGTAGAGATGAGCGAACATACTCGTTCAAGCATTAGCGTACTCGAAACTGCTCATTGCTCGGATGAATATTTTGCCAGCTCGAGAAAATGGCCAATCACAAGCCAAGAGACTGCTGCAGTACACCCAGCATCACGTGGTACACTTACATGTCGATAGCAGTGGTTGGCTGGCCTGATCAGGTGACCCTGGAATAGACTAGCCCCTGCCCGCGGTGCTCGGATCATTCTCTGCCTGGATGCCGTTAGGGATAGATCTGCTGCTGGTCAGGGATAGCGTTAGGGTGCTAGTAGATTACTGTTAGGCAGGAGTGATTCTACAAGAATCCAACAGCCCTTGTTAGGGCTACAATAGCGTTATTTTTTTTTTGCTTGTGGCTGGGCTTGCTGGCACTAGTAGTGCAGCTACTACCGTATTGTGACAAATTTGCAGGGAGACTTGGGAATGGTATTTTTGGCTCTTAGTGACACACATATCTATTTCAAACAGCTAAGTGGGACAATTTATTGGGGGTTTGATTGAATTAGGCAGTCTGCCGATTTTTTTCAAAAGTGAAAGTCACAGCACAAAATCCTTTTGTGTGCTGTCAGTGGTGCAAATGCAATTTCATCTCGCTTAGTCTACCTGCTACTGTTTAGCAAGCTGGTCTCCAGAAATCCCAATCCACATTCTCTCTGCTGGTGAAGTGTACTGTACGTCACGTGTGGCGTAATCTAATACGTTTTTTTGTTCACATTAGTACCTGGACATTCAGCAATCCGCATTTCAGTTTGCTTTCTGATTTCTTCTGCATGTTTCGTTCATAAAGAAATTTTAAAAAACCTGCCGCTGCCTCCACATGCCATCCCATATAGTGTCAGGGTCAATTATTGGGTGTTTTAAATGCTATCTCGCCTCACTCGGTCACTCTGTCATCACCATGCTGTTGTCCTTAATTTTGGCATAATGGTGCGATTAGGCAGCCTTAGAGGCATCCATGCATGCTGCCGCTGCTGTTTCCTGTCCATTTCTGTGGTGTTTCCATCATTTTCTAAGGTTTCCAGGTTTTTGGCCGAGCTTCCCTGTGCAGAGCCTTGGTCCCCTTGAAAAATGCTTGAGCCTCCCATTGACTTCAATGGGGTTCGTTATTCGAAACGAGCACTCGAGCATCAGAAAAAGTTTGACTCGAATAACAAGCACTCGAGCATTTTAGTGCTTGCTCATCTCTAGTTATAGGTAATCACAGTTCTCCAACCATTCATAAGGGCAAAAGAGTAAACATTTCATTAATAAAAGACAACTTTTCCTTACAACAAAGAAAATAAGAAAAATAGTTAAAGGAACAGTATTCTAATCCAACCCAGGTAAAGCTGGTGAAGTTCTCCTCAAGTGATGCAGTGGAGCAGTATTCTATACATACACTCACCGGCCACTTTATTAGGCACACCTGTCCAACTGCTCGTTAACACTTAATTTTTAATCAGCCAATCACATGGCGGAAACTCAGTGCATTTAGGCATGTAGACATTGTCAAGACAATCTCCTGCAGTTCAAACCGAGCATCAGTATGGGGAAGAAAGGGGATTTGAGTGCCTTTGAACGTGGCATGGTTGTTGGTGCCAGAAGGGCTGGTCTGAGTATTTCAGAAACTGCTGATCTACTGGGATTTTCACGCACAACCATCTCTAGGGTTTACAGAGAATGGTCCGAAAAAGAAAAAACATCCAGTGAGCGGCAGTTCTGTGGGCGGAAATGCCTTGTTGATGCCAGAGGTCAGAGGAGAATGGGCAGACTGGTTCGAGCTGATAGAAAGGCAACAGTGACTCAAATCGCCACCGGTTACAACCAAGGTAGGCAGAAGAGCATCTCTGAACGCACAGTACGTCGAACTTTGAGGCAGATGGGCTACAGCAGCAGAAGACCACACCGGGTGCCACTCCTTTCAGCTAAGAACAGGAAACTGAGGCTACAATTTGCACAAGCTCATCGAAATTGGACAGTAGAAGATTGGAAAAACGTTGCCTGGTCTGATGAGTCTCGATTTCTGCTGCGACATTCGGATGGTAGGGTCAGAATTTGGCGTCAACAACATGAAAGCATGGATCCATCCTGCCTTGTATCAACGGTTCAGGCTGGTGGTGGTGGTGTCATGGTGTGGGGAATATTTTCTTGGCACTCTTTGGGCCCCTTGGTACCAATTGAGCATCGTTGCAACGCCACAGCCTACCTGAGTATTGTTGCTGACCATGTCCATCCCTTTCTGACCACAATGTACCCGACATCTGATGGCTACTTTCAGTAGGATAATGCGCCATGTCATAAAGCTGGAATCATCTCAGACTGGTTTCTTGAACATGACAATGAGTTCACTGTACTCAAATGGCCTCCACAGTCACCAGATCTCAATCCAATAGAGCATCTTTGGGATGTGGTGGAATGGGAGATTCGCATCAAGGATGTGCAGCCGACAAATCTGCGGCAACTGTGTGATGCCATCATGTCAATATGGACAAAAATCTCTGAAATGCTTCCAGCACCTTGTTGAATCTATGCCACGAAGAATTGAGGCAGTTCTGAAGGCAAAAGGGGGTCCAACCCGTTACTAGCATGTTGTACCTAATAAAGTGGCCGGTGAGTCTATGTATCTAGGAGACAATTAAAAAATATAATTAAAACGGTTTGTATACATCAATAATACTTATGATTATACATTATATGAAGCACTTACATTCCATGCATTGATAGACAGGATTGATACAGGTTTGAGGTCCCAGACTTTGTAGTCTTATCTGTCATGCAGACCTCTGCAGTTAGCTTTAGGAGTCAGAGAGGGAGCACTAAAACAAGTCTTATCCTTTTAAACACCTGCTGCAACCCAGTCCTGTTGTGGTTCCTGATCCGGACATTCCGACGAAAATGAAGAATTGCCACAGGCAATTGGGTATCGGCAACGGAAATAACAGTCCGGCCAGTTTGAGACAAGAGGCTTTGTTGCAGGCGGAGCATGATCCCACAAACTCCCGAACATCTTTGACTATGTCTGGCCATCAGTAGCAGGAGGTGAGGTCCATGATGCGTGGCACCCCAGGGTGCCCAGACACACGAGAAGAATGTCCCCAGGACAGAATCCTCTTCCGGAGAGCAGGTCTAACATATGACTTGCCAGGAGGTAGCTGCCGAAGATCCTACAGAGGTGCAACAACAAGCTGGTCAGGAGAAATTATGTGCTGAGGAGCTGGTTCTTCTCCAACAACATCCGAAGCACCGGACAGGGTATCAGCCTTGACATACTTGTAAGCAGATGGGCTTGCCTAGAGGTACAGTAAGTTCTTGTGGTCAGTGTACACACTAACGAGAGCTCCCACCAGAAGATATCCTTGCCACCCGTGATGAAGTACCACGTCCAATGTTGGGGTTAAAATAGCAGAGGTGCTTGGTTGGTGCCAGCTTTGTGTTAAACAGCACCACCCCACCCTAGAAAGGAGCCTTAAAGTATTGATACTAGGGATGAGCTGACCTGTTCAACCCCAAGAACCAGAAAGTTCTGTTTATGGAAATATGAAAAATACTCATGCAATACAGGTCTCCTGTGTGTTGCCTGTATTTGGGTATGTGTTGATAAGTAACATAATCATATGACACAATTGATTGGGACAAGCTAATTTTATCATTATCAATTTTATCAATTTTAACACCTAGCCTTTTCCAGGAGTGCTTCCTCATCTCTTTTATTTCCTTTGACAATCGTTTGCTTACCTTGAGTCCGGTCAGCGAGGACTTGCACCCACACTGGGACCCTAGTCCCCTCCTTCACAGTGCTGCTCTACCTTTACAGTTGTAGACATCATGGTCTGTGTGCAACCATTGTGCACACTATGATATCAGCCACTTGCTGACATCATATTGTGCATGTTCACAGCCAGCGAGCATGGAGCTGTCGCTGCCCACCCACAGGAGTCAAGAAAAGGACCTGTAGGGGGCGTCGGAAAGGTGAGTATTGAATATATATTTTTTATAGACTCAAGTATACGCAAAGCTTGTTTTTTTGCAGCACATTTTTTGTGTTAAAAAACTCAGCCTATAAATCGAGTATATACTGTAAGTGATTAATATAATAGGTTGATATTTTGCTGACATATTCACTTATATCGTCACAAGACATGATACCTCCATGTGTAGTATTAGGTAATCCAGTTAATACAGTTGACTAAATAAGTTAACATCTAAGATCATGTTAACCAATGCTTATACTACATTTGTAATCATTTTCATGAGAATAATTCGGATAAGTGACAACCCATTATTTACTTCTTTTCTCATAATAAATATTCTACTATATCACCTTAATGTAGTCCATATTAAATATGATTCATGACTGAAATGTGAAACATGACCATTTTAGACTATATCTCTAAGGTGTATTTAGCAAATAAGTTCATACGTCAAAAGAATTGACCAGTGACCACGAAACAGATTCAATGACAGATATGTGTTGTTAATGGCTGGTCAATGACTGGGGATTAAAACGCCATCATTTATCAACATGTTCATTACCCCTGCATTGCCAATATAAAGCCAGTCTCTCCTTATTACTCCTATGTTCCAATAGGTTCCCTCATTGGTATATAGGACACAGATAGGGATTAGCACATTTTTAAAAATCCTTCAATTTATTTCCTAAAATTCAATTCTGAAATAAGGTAACTAATAGAAAGAATGTACTATCTATACTGTAAGATGGTAGTAGTATGTATGCACGTGTCTCCAGGAATCATCCACAATATAGTGAAATATGTTATTTATGTATAGACTTATAATACACAGTAATACAGCATTGAGGTCCCAATTTGCTCTTGGCTTTCTGCTAGTTTATCCTGATAGCAGTCATACTGAGAAGTATGATATATACTTGAGTATAAGCCGAGTTTTTCAGCACAAAAAATGTGCTGAAAAAACCTAACTCGGCTTATACTGGAATCCCTGAAATAAAAAACTCTGTACTCACCTTTCCGACACCTCCTGCAGTGCTTATACTGGAGTCTCTGAAAAAAACTCTGTACTCACCTTTCCGGCTATCTACGTGGTTCTGTCACACACACTACAACGCCACTAAGCGACTAATGTCAAGGTGCACCAGAGCTGTGGCATGCTACCACCTAGTTGTTCCACAAGTGCGGCTTTGTCCGCAGTGGCAGCCAAGGTGAGGTACAGAGACGTTAGGCAGAATCATAGTTGTTGTAGTCAGGAACAGAATTAAGGTCACAACGGGAAATCACTATAAATGCAAAGAACATTGGAACAAAGCTTTTTCTAAGGCTGAGAGGCACAGAGATCTGGCAGGTAACAACGGAAGGGGCTGAAAATTTATCAGGAAGGGCAGCTGGCCAGCGCCAATTATCGGTGCGCTGTCCCTTTAAATCTAACAGAGCCTGCGTGTGCCCTAGGTGGCGGGAACATATGAGGTGAGTAGCGCGGCGAGCGCAGCGACCCACGCGGAGGTGCACAGGTGCGCCTGCAACCCGAGACAGGGGTCGCAGGGGCACCTGTGCCAGTTCAGCCCTAAGTTGTGGATGTCACATCAGTTAACAGAAAATCCAAACAGTGAGCAGAGATTAAACTGAAAACCAAACCCGAATTTTTTTTCCCCACAAATCAATAGCTCTTGGGCTATAAAACATATTTGCCTATTATCTTTGTTACCTAAATTCAGTTTCTTTTCTATCCAGCCCTGTGAGTCCGTAGCATAAACAAATCTACAAATTACATGGACTCCTGAGGGGGAAGGGGCTTCTGCTCCCTGCTCACAGAGGAGCAGATTAGGTGACAGTGCTCTCTGTGTATGAAGCTGAGCTGGATGTGTTACAAGACTGTAGATACAGATGTCTCCTGTACAGAATAGTGAGGTACAAGATCTCCCCTGTTTGCTATCAGTCCCTCCATCCCAGTCTTTGATTCAACAAAACTTTCTATGTCTCTCTCCTCACCTCATGCTGCTACCTTTCCACACCTTGTCATCGGCAGTATCAACTTTGTGCAGATAAGATATTAACCCTTAATGCTTACACAGCACAGGCATAGACTTCATGTATCAATGATTTCTACCACTTATTACATCTTTCCTGCTCCTCCATGTGATGGAAGCTCCCAGGCTAGTCACCATATACATCCTTTATGTGCAATGTGCAGTGTTCAGTGGAAACTAATTGGTTTTAATGCTAAATTACTTTGAGAGAGAACACAAGGCATCATGTGATCTGTAGGCAAGCTAACTGGCCTCAGCTTGAGGGCATACACTGACAGATATTAGTTTCCGCCCACTTCACCTCTAGTGAGAAAGATTTTTGTCAAACATTTTCAGAACAGAAAATGCCATAACTTTGAAAAGAAAAGGACAAGCAGCACAAAGTAGGCATTGTTCTGTTTGTTTTCAAAGGGGGAATCACATATAATAATTTGGTAAAATCATTATAACTTTACAGTTACACTTTAAGTTTCAAAACTCCGATAGATAAGCTGATAAAAAGGGTGTAACCAGGAACTAGATCAAATACAAGCAAACACATAAAAAAACAAGCAACACAGAAAAATAGGGCATATTTGAATATTTCAGAAATACCTACATAAGTATATCTAGGACTGTATTACAAGCAACTTATCATAAAGATGCTTATTTATTATCGATTTATACAGAGAAGGAGTCTTATGGAGTCTTATAAGATGTGATCGTGGCCTCTGCACTGATAGAAAGATGATTGAGCATATAGGAATCTACTATAGGTGTCCTCAAATATGACGTGAATTTTATATAGACGACTCACCTTGAATGTTGTTCGTATTTCTCAAAAATCATAGGTAAAGTAAGTCTATGTATCTCCTTAGGACAATACCAGAGATGATTCACCTTGGCCTGTGTGACTGTTGAGGAAGTCAATTATGGTCTTAGGTGAGGGGGGTAAAAATTCACAAAGGGTACATAGAGTGCAGAAAAGAAGGAGGGGGTGAATGATAGATATAAGTCCATCTGTAAGTCACATTGGTATGGTGAGCCTTTGGGCCCGCTATATCAATGATATCTTCCTGACTTGGGAGGGGCCCATTGACCACTTCAAGGAGTTGGTCAATGACCTTAACCATAACACTATGGGACTTAAATTCACTTACAAGATTCAACCATCAAGTATCCCCTTCCTGTCCTGATACAGAAAAACAGCAAGGGGGAATTAGACCCTACCATATTTAGGAAACCCACCTCTACAAATTCACTTCTTAGATGGGAATCCAACCATCCCCCCGCCCTCAAACGTGGTATCCCTTTTGGTCAATACCTAAGGGCTCGGAGGAATTGCTCCACACTAAAAGAATTTACCAGAGAAGCTAAAGAATTTTGTTCCAGATTCCTGGCATGGGGATATCCCGACTCTAGCCTCACATGCAGAACAACCTTGTTGACAGGCCTTGGCTGTGACAGCCCCAATGATTCAGACGCTGCTACAGTCGGGACCATGCTGAGCTGAGAAGAAAGGCGTCGGGACACTCCAGCAACCCTCTCTACTGCACGGCCAGAGACTTACATGGCCCACCACAGAAAATCAAGAGTGCACAACAGACCTGCAGGGCCCTGCAAACAGGCAAAATGGGAAGCACAATCCCAGCCCACCATCCAAAAGAACACTATTTAGTCAGGCACCGCTGAAAAAGCATCATAAAGTTGGGGCACAGCCTACACAGAGTGCACCGTGAACCCCACATGAGACACAGCAGCACCAAACAGGCTCCCTCCTGTCCGCAGAGGTCACTGCTTTTCAGCCAGATTCACCCCTACCAGAAGTAGCAGTATCTAGTCTGAGCCCACCCAGAGCTCCAGGCATTACTATCCCTACTTCCCTCCAATAGGGATATAGATATTCTAGCTACTTATCTATAGGGGGCCTGACGTCAAGATCTGCAGCAAGTACAGACCAAAATCTCAGTGCATAATAAATGAGTGGATGAGCTTGAAACCTTTAAATCTGAAATATCTGCTACCCTACTTGATGTCAAGGAGAGGACAGTAGCACACTCTGCAGCATCAACAATTGATGATGCTAATGGATGACCTGGAAAACAGGAACAAAAGCAACAATATACATGTCAGAGGTTTATCGGAAGCGCACAAGAAGACTGATGGACATTACAGGTAACAACACAATTGAGCTAAATAAACCTACAAATTGATCTTACACCTTCTTAATTTTTTATCTTTTGCTCCTGATTGACTTACATAACATGTCAATCTATACCAACCTACAAAGCTTTAGCTTGACTCATGGTCACTTAAAATTTATACTTGTACTCAGGTCCGCGTGCTTGTGGTGCGCCTTATGTAGCTCAGATTTCCTCCACACAACATGATATCACAGTCCCACATATTACCTCTTATTACGTACCCTTCCACCAGTATATGGCACGGTGGAGGCTATCTTCAGAGTTGCAGAAACCGATCCTCTTTCCCACAAGATAGTTTGAATCTTGGACGGTGCCCTCACTGGTTTGCTCATGCAACTCCCAATAGATACAGCTGTGATAAGATATCACAGTTTGTGTTTGCTTAATAGCATAATACCTCATAGTTCTTCCCAGGCCTTGGATCCCTCCCTTCATAGGCCAGCTCTCAATCCCTTCCACCCCAACCCTTCGACACACCCCAGGACAGCAGCGGGTACCTAGATGCCTGAATCCTCCTTAAGCCCCCCGAATGTTCACACAATTGCAGCCCTGACAATTGCATCCTTTAACGGCAAGGGTCTAAACATCCCTGAAAAACAATCTCAATGCTTTATTCATTCCATAAGCCAAAAGCCCAACTGTTGTGTGTATAGGAGACACATTTTAAGTGGGGACAGGAACCCAAGATCAATTGTAAATACTATCCCACTTCTTTTCATAGTACAAATCCACTAGTAACGTCAAAAGTGGTCTCTATCTGCATACACAAAAACGCACAATGTGAGGTCATCAAGGGGGAAACAGAAGCTGTATACATATTCTTGAAATGTGACATCCATGGGTCTGTTTATACTTTAGCAAATGCATAAGGCACCAATGTTGGCCACACCAACTTTTTGTTAATGGTTCTTGACCGTCTCTGTGCTTTCTATGGAGGCTCGCTTATTCTTTGTGGAGACATGAACATGGTAATTAATCCTCTGTTGTATACGTCCAAGGGTAGATCCTCCATCTCGTACAGTACATTGCGTCGGAAACTGTGTGATACATGGAACATCCAACACCCAGAAGATAGGGATTTCTTGTTATACTCCAATGTTCACAACTCTCACAGGAGGCTAGGTTACATCTTTGTACAGCATGAACTATTGACAGTAATGTTGGATACTAATATTGGGTATATATATTTATATGTGTGTGTCAGATCATGCCTCAGTCTTTTGTACACTCTCCCAGAGTCCCAACTCAGAGGAAGGCTTTTAATTGGAGACTTAACAAAACTCTCCTTCAGGACTGTCCATGTATCTCAGAGTTATAAAAACTATATCCAAAAATACAGGCCCATGCTGGAGACTCTACAGAGGAGACAAAATGTAAGATGTTAAAAACCAATTTAAGAGGTATCCTTATTAAATATGGTCTATATTAAATAACGAAACAGGGTTTAAAGTGCAGTCTCTCTTCTCACAACACAAGCAGGAATCCACATTAAGCCTGATGACATCAGTTCGCCAGGAGATGAATGCTCTACTAGAAGCTAAGCAACAGAAACTGAAACTCCTACGCTCACTTTCCTTCTACGAATGAGGCAACAAGTCAGGTAGACTGCTAGCAAGAGCACTCAAGGACAGGAAGGCAACTACATACATCCTGTCTATAAAAACAGGGGGGGAACAGAACAGTACATACTAC
Organism: Engystomops pustulosus; assembly: GCA_019512145.1. NCBI lineage: Eukaryota > Metazoa > Chordata > Amphibia > Anura > Leptodactylidae > Engystomops > Engystomops pustulosus. The sequence goes on along the minus strand of CM033642.1, from coordinate 114,180,377 downwards.
AGAAGAGTAGCCGCCAGTCTTTATGGGAAACCCAGAAGTGCATGGCGCCAATCAGCGGTGCGCTGGCCCTTTAAATCTTCGTGCACGCCCTGAGTGCGGGCCAGAACAAAGGGTAGCACCGCCAGGCCTCCCCCTCTTCTTGGCCTGGGGAAATGTTTGGAGGAGACTTTGGCCCTGGATATTATCCGCAGGCTCCCAGGATGTCTTCTCAGGCCTGAACCCCTTCCAATCAACAAGAAAGAACCTGCGTCTTGGTGCAATCAGTGGCTCGGAGGAGAAACTGGTGGGTTTGTTCCCAAATGGATTTGAGGTCCTGTACCAGAGCCTCTACTGCAGAGACATGGGAGGGAGTGGGCAGCGGAAGAGGGGGAAAAGGGATTCGACCGTAGACAACAAAGAATGGAGCTGCACCAGCATACCCAGAGCCCAGGGAATTATAGGAGAAATCAGACCATGATAGCAAATCAGACCAGTTATCTTGACGGGCTGAGAGGAAGTGGCGGAGGTAACAGCCCAAAGTCTGATTCACCCTTTCTACTTGACAATTCGACTGAGGGTGGTAAACAGAAGAAAAGTCCAGATTTACTTGCAGCTGGTTGCACAAGGAACACCAGAACTTGTGTTGCAGAAGTCCATACAGCCAGAAGATATGCTAGAAGAACAAACTGACAAGCCGTGGAGAAGACGAAAGACCTGGAAGGGGAACAAAATGGGACATCTTGGAAAACCAGTCCGTCACCACCTACATGACAGTATGGCCAGAGAAGAGAGGAAGATGCGTGTCTTCAAACACAATTTGAATTTGAAATCCTGCGCATAGTCCGAATCCGTCAGATCGTCCGATGACCCACCCCATGATCCGCATGAAAGTCAGCACGATTGTGCCAAAATCCGACCACTTGCGCCAAAAACCGCTTTTAAATTCCAGTCTCAGGGGCCAAAAACAGAAATCGTCAGGATGTCCGACGAAAGTGCGGTCCGCGGGGCCCTTAGTAAATGAGCCCCGATGTGTACCAGAAGACCATGCAGCCGGAAGATATGTTTTAAGAACAAACTGGCAAGCTGTGGAGAAGATGGAAGACCTGGAAGGGGAACAAAATGAGACAATTTGGAAACCGGTCCGTCACCACCCAGATGACACCACTGCCTGAGGAGACAGGCAGATCAGTGACAAAGTCAATAGCCACGTGGGACCATGGCGACTGGGTATCGGCAACAGAAGTAGCAGGCCTGATGGTTTGAGGTGAGAGGCTTTGTTACGGATACAGCAGGAGCAGGAACCTATGAAATCCCGGACGTCTTTGACCAGGTCTGGCCACCAGTAGAAGCCGGAGATGAGGGCCACGGAACGTTGCACCCATGGTTGCCCAGCCAATCGCAAAGACTGTCCCCAAGAGAGAATCCTCTTCCAGAGGGCAGGTCTGACACACCTCTTGCCGGGAGGTAGCTGCTGAAGATCCACCAGAGCTGCCACAACAAGTTGTTCAGGAGAGATGATATGCTGAGGGACCAGTTCTTCTCCAAACACATCCGAAGCACAGGACAGGGCATCAGCCTTGATATTCTTGTCCGCAGGATGGAAATGGATCAGCAGGTCGAAGCGTGAGAAGAACAATGACCAGCGGGTTTGCCTGGGATTTAGATGCTGGGCTGTCTGGAGATACGAAAGGTTCTTGTGGTCGGTGTACACACAAAAGGGATGGAGAACTCCCTCCAGTAGATACTGTCACTCCTCCAGAGCAAGTTTAATGGCTAACAGTTCTCTGAGTAATTTCTCTCTGTGGAAGAAAAAGTCCTAGAATAGAAACTGCATGTGAGAGTTCAGCCCTTAAGCCATTTTCTGGATGAGCACTGCTCCAGCTCCTACGGAGGATGCATCCACCTCAAGATTAAAGCGTCTTTGTCAAGCCCAGTGAGAACAAGAGATGAGGCAAAGGCGGAGTTCAACCTGTAGAAGACCTCTTTAGCTGCAGAGGGCCAGGCACAGGGATTGGCACCTTTCTTGGTAAGTGCCACGATGGGAGACACCATAGTGGAAAAATGTGGAATAAACTGCCGATAATAGTTTGCAAAACCTCTATATGGCTTGTAGATCTTCTGGGCGTTGCCACTATATAACTGCAGACAGTTTAGCAGGATCCATCTGGAGGCCTCTATCGGAGATAATGTAGCCGAGGAAAGGAAGGCTCCACTCGTGAAACTGACATTTTTCAAGCTTGGCGTAGAGATGATTAGCCCGCAGTCGGCCAAGAACTTGACATACATGTGACTCGACATTTGGAGAATACACCAAAATGTTGTCTAGGTAGACCATGACACATGTACTGTATACAGAAGGTCCCTGAAAATTTTATTCACAAACTCCTGGAAGAAAGTAGGAGCATTACAGAGTCCGAATGGCATCACTAAGTATTCAAAATAGGAGATCGCCCAGGCACGGTGCTTTACTTTCCGCCTCCCTCCTATGGATCCAGAGTCAGTCCTCATATCACCCCCGTAAACGTGGGGTACTGTAGATCCTATACCAGGGAGCAAATGGAAAGATAGTGCAGACCTCCAGGGTAAAGAAAGGATTTTTATTTGTGTATACTCACAAAGAATCAGTAAAAGCATGTAACGTCAAACACCTTGTCCGACCCAGGTTTCGTCTCTTCAGGCTCATCCTTATACCTAGATTGTGGAAAAGCCCCAGAATTCCTTGGATAACAGATTGATTTGGAGAATTAACTCTTTTACACAGATTGGAAGAACTGACAGCCACCTCCCATAATGCTGGCTTAACCCACTCCCTAGTCTGGGGCCCATGGCTGAGATTTAAACAATACACTTTTTATATTACATCACAGGTGCCAGGATTTATATGTATATTGTCATAGTAAATACATGTTCTCATTTTGTCTCATGTATGATTGCTTGCAATTGTATTTGTCAGCGAGTTGACCGGAGTCCATTGATGAGACTGGCCATATGACCCAACCCATTGCTTTATACTCTGAGATTCATAGCGATTTTCATTAGCCATGATTATAGATATATTTGTTATCCAAAACTCATAGGCGTTTACTGCGACTCTTTCATCCATGTCCGTTTTTAAGATTTGTATGTATCTTTGAGTATTTCAATAAAGTATATTTGGATTTTCTCAAATTTGGAGTGGAATCTACTCTGGATACTTGTTCTTGATGTTATACTCCACAGAAGCTGGTGAAATCCGTGCTCGAGGAACCCACCCCATTGATCAACTGCATCCCAGGTGAGTTGACAACACCCTTTGTTTTTTGGACTACTATCAGCTTTATGTCGTGCACACCGATAAGTTTGCAGCTGGTTATATGGTAATGGGTATGGAGGCGAATAATGTTTAATGGACTTTCAAAATTTGAATGAAAGAATAAATAAAGCCGCTAGTATCTTCGATACTAATGTTTCTGCCCCTAAGTCGAAGGACATTTTTAATTTGAGAACCTGTATGCACCAAGTGGAGGATCTTCTTACAAAGGAGCTTAAAATCTGGTGGGATTCTGAAGTCTTATGTCAATAAAAATATGGTCCCGAGAGGACTATGTCTAAAAAAGCTTCCCACTACGGTATATTCACCTGAATTTTTAAAGCAATGGAATGTTATCCTGTCAGAGTGTTTGTTCAGACTGATCCGTATGATTATTGAACATGAGGAAAAAGAACTGACTACCATAGGTGTACAGATTCAGTAGATTAAATCACACATGAAACAATGTACTAATTGCATGGAGTTTGATAATCTTGACGACAAAATCAAGAATAAAATTAATACATTGGAACACACCATCATGGGACACAAAGGATTATGCTTTGGATCGTGTTTATGATTGGAAAAGAGACAGAATTCCAAGTAGTAATACAAGGACCAGGTTCATATTAAAAAACAAAAATGGCAAAAAACAAACAAAAAGTGAGTTTTTCTGATAGTGAACAAGAAACCTTTTGTGGGATAATCTGTGATGATACTTCGGATTCATCTGTAAGCTCGGCTTCGTCAAAAAGAAAAAGAAAAAACAACAACAAAAACCATAAAAAAAATGAAGAAGAGCAGAACGGAAACACAAGAAAGACACAAGACAGGTGAAATAGAGGATTGTGATTAACCTTTCAAGTTACATCATTTCAGAAGACCAAAGTACGGTTCTTTCCAAAGGTTTAGTTTCTCACCATCTACATCGTTTAATCTTTTTCAGACTCTTCTTGATATTAATAAATTGGCTAGGAACATTACTTTGAAAAAACACATTCCGTGAGTACTAGATCTCATAATGACAGCATGCTATGCATGAATAATGACACCAATTCTTTTCAGGATCAATTGCAGATTTATTTGGTTAGGCAATTAACATCTGAATCCAAGAATGAGGAATGAATAATACCTTTAGAATGAGCAACCTTCTTTTATTCCAGTACAATCCCATCCACCACTTCTGGATATTTTCCAGGATAGAATTGAACAGGAATTGGTTACATTAAATAAGAGTACTGTACAGAATAGACAAACGTCTAGGGATAATAGTTAAGTCACTTCCAGGCTACATACGTGACACGAAACATGTTGTGTCATTGTTAGATGGATTTACCTGGGAGCAGACCTACTTTTGTCTGACATGTGATGTTGTTGGATTGTACCCTTCACTTTTGCATAATGTTGCTTTAAAATGTCTGATATATCTTCCTACAGTAATTATGATGACGTAGTTAAATAATTTATCTGCATGTCTATGGAATTTTTGTTAACCAACAATTATTTTTCCTTTGATGGTTCATTCTTCATACAGCAGTGTGGCGCAGCCAATTGGGGGGGGGGGGGGGGGGGGGGCATGCTCACCCTCCATGGCCAACATCTATATGGCTGTATGGGAGGATAATGTTCTTTTTTTTCTCCAGACAATCGGTTCCTCTCCCATATCAGGTTGTATGGTCATTATATCGACAACCTGCACCTGATATGGGAGGCGATGGAGTAGGAGGCTAATAATTTTGTCAAACACATTAATAAGAACGACATGAACTTGAAATTTACTTTCAGTTCCCATTCTCATGTGATTAATTTTTTGGACATTTCCATTTTAGGGGATGATAAAGTGCAAATTAAACATACCAAACATATAAAGAACATACAGTTGGTGAATTAATAAGATCTAAACGTAACTGTACCAATCCTGCTGGTTTTCATAAAGTCAATCAAACAGTGCATGCTGGATTATGTAAAAGAAGTTATCCCACATGGATGCTACATAGAGCTACTGAGATAGTGAACACTATTCCCATAGACAGACTCATAAGAATTGAAGGTAGGATGAGGAGTACAGATATAGCCAATATGGATTCCCGTGTAACATTTTCCACACCCTTCAGCGCCCAATATTATGAGATTGTCCACATTATTAAAAAAATACTTACCATTACTTTTCACAATCAGCTGCATCTCCAATTCTTTAAAATCCAATATCAGGTTTATATCCAAAAAGGAACCAACACTTGGCAGTATTCTGTCACCCAGTCTGTTTCTCTCATCACAACCAAATAAGGACACTTGGTTGTCAACCAAAGGTTTCTACAAATGTGGGCATAACAAATGCATCTGATGTAATCATGTGGTTCCATCAAAATATTTTCAATCTTCCCATAAAAAAACAATTCATTGTTAGGAGTTACATCAATTGCAACACTACATTAATGTTGATTATATGTGAGATCTGCAAATTAAAATATGTAGGATGCATGAGCGGTGGCCTTAAAACACATATCAGGCGGCACATATTCGATGCAAAAAACACAGAGACGTTGAACATCTCTATGGCTTCAAAACACTTTTGGTCGGTTCATGGTGGTGAATGCAGGTCCTTTTCTTGTGTTGGGATAGAGAGGATATTCATACCACCATGTGGAGGCGACGAAAAAGAAAGATGTTTAACTGAGAAACATACTGGATTTTTTGTTTGGAAACCCGTGTCGCGAATGGGTTACACAAACGTTTGGATGTTATATGCCAGTTATAACTATTGCTGGCATCATAAGTGCCAGGATTTATCTGTTTACTTTCATAGTAAATACATGTTTTCATTTTATCTTATGTATGATTGCTTGCAATGTAACTTGTAAAGTTTTAAATTGTATTTGTCGGCGAGTTGACCAGAGTTCATTGGCTGAGACTGGCCATGTGACCCAACCCCATTGCTTTATACTCTGCGATTCATTCATTGCGATTTTCGTTAGCCACGATAAGAATATATATGTTATCCAAAATGCATTGGCATTTACTGTGACTCTTTTCTGTTATCCATATCCGTTTTTAAGATTTGTATGTATCTTTGAGTATTTCAATAAAGTATATTTGGATTTTCTCAAATTTGGAGTGGAATCTACTCTGGAGCCGGATGCTTGTTCTAGATTTAAAAATCCTCTGCCTTTCTATCTAACTACTAGACCCACTTCTTCCCCCCTAGCTCCTAACCCATTTCTCTTTGCTAGCTAGCAGAATGGTGTGAGCCCTCTCTCGAATGGGAGGGCGTGGAATCCAAACAGAACATAAAAACACTGTTCCACCCCTATCCTTTACCAATTGTTCTATTCTGTTTGGTAATAAACTCCCCTTAATCAAATCTGACCTGATAAGCACCTAAGCTACCTTTGCCATGCCAATGTGTTCTTTGAATTACACATTGTTACTCTGCGAAATTGTATTAAAAATGCACAGGGCTCAAAGGGCTTTACTTACCTCCAAAAGTATACTTCTGGATATCACCGTTTTGTTTTTCTTGTTGTTCACTGTATCCCAGACCTGCAAGTCCACTATCAGTATATGCTTTAGATCAAATGAAAAAAATGATCTAAAAAAATTATTAGTAGGGAGAGAGCACAGTGTAGAAATTAGAATAAGAGAGGGTGCACAGCGTATACATTATTAGAAGAGAGGGGACATGGTATATAAATTATTAGACGCTCGGGGGCACAGTGTATAAAGTACAACACAAGAGGGGATAAAATATTAGCAGGGGAGGACAGTGTATAAATTATTAGAAGGCAGTGAGCACAGTGTATAAATTATTAGAAGAGAGGGGCACAGTGTATAAATTATTAAAAGGAAGGGAGCACAGTGTATAAATTATTATAAAGCAGGGAGCACAATGTATAAATTATTAGAAGGGAAAGAGCACAGTGTATACATTACAAGAGCAGAGGGGCACGGTGTATAAATTATTAGTCCATAGTTCAGTCAGAAGAAGGGAGTATTCCCGAAACGCGCCACTTTTTTTGGTCTTAATATGATTCTCTATTTATACATTGAAGTACTATTTATTCATCCAGTTTAGTTGTTTTTACTTGTAACTGTTACTTGTAACTATTATATTTAATTTATAAATAAATGTCCATTTCCTTTATGTACTAGTGTGAGGAGAATCAGAGTATTATTTAGCCACCCTGGTGTAGACACTCCGCTGTACTAGGCTGTTTAGCGTCCCACCCTTTAGCCCCTTGTTTTTGCACAATTTTTTGTGCACAATTTTCAGGCTATGAAATTATTAGAAGGCAGGGAGCACAGAGTATACATTATTAGAAGGCGGTGAGAACAGTGTATACATTATTAGAAGGCAGGAAGTATAGTGTATATATTACATGACCAGAGGGGTCACAGTGTATAAATGATTAGAAGGCAGGCAGCACAGTGTATAAATCATAAGACCAGAGGGGCACAGTGTATACATTATTAGAAGGCAGTGAGCACAGTGTATAAATTATTAGAAGTCGGTGAGCACAGTGTATACATTATTCAAAGGCAGGGAGCACAGTGTATAAATTATTAGATGGGAGGGAGACAGTAAATAAATTCTTATGAGGGAGGGGGAACAGTGTATAAATTACAAGAAGAGAGGGGGCACAGTACATAAATTATTAGAAGTGAGTTAGCACAGTGTATAAATTAGTAGAAGGGAGGGGCACAGTGTATAAATTATTTAAAGGTAAGCGACACAGTATATAAATTCTAATGAGGGAGGGGCCACAGTGTATAAATTGTAAGATATACTGTATAAATACGAAGGGAGGGCACTGGGTAATATGTAATGGGGAGCATAGTATAAAGAATGTACATATCATGTAAGGGGGCACTTTATTTAAATAAAAGTGGAGACTACTATATCTGAATGAAAGGAAATCTGCTGGAAATCAGCTGGGGTCACTCCGTAAAGCATCACCAATTTTTGTGGCATGTTATCTCCTTTTCTTATATCTACTTGTTATTGCACAGTTCCAACAATGAAAAAAAACATTTAGTGCACGTGGTAAGGAGCATGATCAAGTCAGGGAGGCAGTGAGCTGATTGCCACCAGCAAAAATGTCAGGAAACCAGGGGTGATAGTTATAACATTCCCAACATTAATTCCCTGATGTAACTTTACCCTTACAACCTCTGTGTAAAAATCAAGAGACATGTACTGGAAGGAAGAAGAAAGAGATTACTTGTACCCCCGACAGTACCTACAAGTGCCCAGATTCCCAAAATATAGATAATATTACTATGTAGCAGTAGGCTGGGCCCCAGAATCAATTTCCCTGCTGGGCCCCAGGTACCCCAGTCCAAACATGCCTCTGGGGGTACTGTGGTCTGCGGGTCAGTGTATATTATATATGATGCTCGGTAGGCGGTGCTAAAAAAAACTGCCCAATATCAGGTACTCACATTCATCAGTAGATGTTTAAATGCCAATATGCTGCAGCGCACGGGGCCAGCACTGGCAGTGCACCACATCCAGAAATTACCACAATGCATGCTCTTGTAGTGTGTGCATTATCAATGGCATCCATCACATCCTCCATGCAGCACCATCTTGGAATAGGGCAGTGTACCAGTGGAAACATATACAAAGTGTATCTAATAGTTATATCTAGGCATGTAACATTTCACCCAAATAGAATACTGGATGCGTAGGGAAAATTAATTGAATATTAAGCTAAAAATAATAATGTTGAGCCCAAACTATGATGGTATATACATATGCACTTCTAATATATAAAGCTGAGTGTGTGTGTGTGTGTGTGTATGCATGTATGTGTGTCTGCTCAAGGAATCTGCACCATTGCATTTACCGTCACAAAATTTTGCACAGTCACTCTATGTGATTCAGGGAAAGTAATAAACTAGGTTTTGACCCTAAATTTTCGCCCCACGCTTTCCAAAATCCACTTATTACCCACCATATAGAGGAGCCATTCATAGTATCATAGTATCATAGTATATAAGGCTGGAAGGAGACGCAAGTCCATCAAGTCCAACCTTTAAGAATTAAATAAATGTTTTATCCCCATAACCCGTGATATTTTTTCTCTCCAGAAAGTCATCCAGGCCTCTCTTGAACATGTACATAGAGTCCGCCATAACAACCTCCTGCGGCAGAGAGTTCCACAGTCTCACTGCTCGTACAGTAAAGAACCTTTGTCTATGGTGATGGTAAAATCGCCTCTCCTCTAGGCGTAGAGGATGCCCCCTTGTCCTGGTCACAGGCCTAGGTATAAAAAGATCTATGGAGAGATCCTTGTACTGTGCGTTCAGGTATTTGTACATTGTAATGAGGTCTCCCCTCAGCCGTCTTTTTTCTAAACTGAATAATCCCAAATTTTTAATCTGTCAGTGTATTCTAGTTCCCCCATTCCCCTAATAATCCCGGTTGCTCTCCTCTGCACCCATTCCAGCTCTACTATATCCTTTTTATACACTGGTGCCCAAAACTGTACACAATATTCCATGTGTGGTCTGACCAGGGATTTGTATAAGGGCAAAACTATTTCTTTATCATGAGAATCTATTCCTCTCTTGATACATCCCATTATTTTATTTGCTTTAGCAGCAGCCGCCTGGCTCTGGTCACTAAAATTAAGTTTACCATCCACCAATACCCCCAAGTCCTTTTCAGCTTCAGTTTTACTAAGTAATTGACCGTTTAGAACATAATTATACTTTTTGTTTCCATGGCCCAAGTGCATAACTTTACATTTATCTACATTAAACCTCATCAACCATTTCTCTGCCCATCCCTCAAGCTTCCACAAATCCCTCTGTAATGCTAAACTATCGACCTCAGTATTTATTACTTTACACAGCTTAGTATCATCTGCAAATATTGAAACTTGACTGTGTAAACCCACTACAAGGTCATTAATAAAAATATTAAAAAGAAGTGGCCCCAATACTGACCCCTGTGGCACTCCACTGGTAACATCAACCCAATCTGAGAATGTGCCATTAATGACCACCCTCTGTTTTCTATCACTAAGCCAATTACTTACCCAAATACACAGATTTTCTCCTATTCCCAGCAGTCTCATTTTATATACCAACCTTTTATGTGGCACGGTGTCAAATGCCTTTGAAAAGTCCAAATATACAACATCTACAGCGTCCCCCAGATCCAGTCTTGAACTTACCTCCTCGTAGAAACCAATCAGGACCAATCTCTCATAAACCCATGCTGACGCTGGGTTATAAGGTTGTGTACAGTGAGATACTCCAGGATAGCATCTCTAATAAACCCCTCAAATATTTTCCCCACCACAGCAGTTAGACTCACGGGTCTGTAGTTTCCAGGATCATTATTTGATCCTTTTTTGTATATTGGTACCATATTTGCTATGCGCCATTCCTGTGGAACATAACCAGTCCTCAGTGAATCTTCAAATATTAAAAATAACGGTTTGTCTATCACCGTACATAATTCATGCAGAACCCGGGGGTGTATGCCATCTGGCCCAGGTGATTTATCTATCTTAGTGGTTGCGAGGCGGCGCCGTACCTCTTCCTGGGTTAAACTGTTGACATTATAAAAAGAATTTACATTATTCCTCATTGTGTCTTCCACCAGGGGATTTTCCTGGGTAAAGACAGTTGAGAAGGCGACATTCAGTAGATTGGCCCTTTCATCATCTCCTTCCACCATGACCCCCATGTTATTTCTAAGGGGACCCACACTCTCTGTTTTTAGTTTCTTATCATTTATACACTTGAAAAATAATTTGGGATTATTTTTGCTCTCCCTGGCAATATTTCTCTCAGTCTCTATTTTTGCGGCCTTTATCTGCTTTTTACAGGATTTATTTTTCTCTCTATAATCCTGTAATGCCTCATCGCTACCTTCACGTTTTAGCACCTTAAACGCTTTATCTTTCTCGCTTATTGCTTTCCTTACAAGACTAGTTAGCCACATAGGGTTTTTCTTGTTCCTTTTATGCTTTTTCCCATAAGGTATGTGTTTCTCACAGGACTTTTTCAGAATATATGAGAAAAAGTCCCATTTTTTTGGGGGGGGGGGGCTTTTGTCTTTGAGAACATTATCCCAGTCTATGCCTTTAAGGTCTTCCCTTAGTTGCTGAAAATTTGCCCTCCTGAAGTTTAGAGTGTTGGTTGCCCCTTCACTAACGCTCTTAGTAAAGCGTAATACAAAATCAATGATATTATGATCACTATTCCCCAGGTTCCCCCCAACCTGTAGTTTTGATACCCTATCAGGTCTGTTGGTCAGGATAAGGTCCAGCAGTGCCCCCCTTCTTGTTGGCTCCAGGACTAGTTGCGACAGGTAATTGTCTTTTGTTGTTGACAAGAACCTGCTGCCTTTGAAGGACCTGCAGGTTTCTGCCCCCCAGTCGATATCTGGGTAATTGAAGTCCCCCATGATAAGTACTTCACCATGCTTTGAAGCCGCATCCATTTCACTTATCAGCATTTCCTCTGCTGCCTCCATTATATTTGGAGCCTTATAACAAACCCCTAGTAATATTTTATTATTCTTTTTCCCTCCTCTTATCTCAACCCATAGGGACTCCACATTAGCGTTACCGATGTCATCTCGCAGGATGGGCTTGAGGCAAGAATTCACATATAAACAAATCCCTCCACCTTTTTTATTTATACGATCCTTTCTAAAAAGACTATAACCATCTATAGTAACAGCCCAGTCATAGCTACTGTCCAGCCATGTCTCGCTGATACCCACTATATCATATTTCCGCTCCAACATCAAGAGTTCCAGTTCCTCCATTTTGTTTGTGAGGCTTCTGGCATTTGTGTACATACACTTTATATGGTTTTCCCTGTCCGTATTCCTTTTGTCCTTATTCCCCAATCTCATTCCAGCCCCCCTTCCTCCCCCATGGACTATGACTCTTCCCAGCTCTCTATGTACACTGTCTATTTGCCCTGCACAAGTGTAGTTGCCCTCCCCCCAGGTCTCTAGTTTAAACACTCCTCCAACCTTCTAGTCATTTTTTCCCCTAAAACAGCGGCCCCCTCCCCATTGAGGTGCAGCCCATCCCTACTGTAGAGCCTGTAGCCGACAGAAAAGTCAGTCCAGTTCTCCATGAACCCAAAACCCTCCTTCCTACACCAACTTTTGAGCCACTTATTTACCTCCTTGATCTCCCGCTGCCTTTCTGCTGTGGCACGTGGTACAGGCAGTATTTCGGAGAAAATTACCTTTGAGGTCCTTGCCCTGAGCTTATGGCCTAAATCTCTGAAATCATTTTTAAGGACCTTCCACCTACCTTTTGCTTTGTCATTAGTGCCAATGTGGACCATGACCGCTGGTTCCTCACCAGCCCCTCCCAGTAATCCGTCAACCCGATCCGCAACATGCCGAACCCGAGCACCCGGCAAACAACACACTGTTCGGTATGTTCCCCTAATAATCGAATCTCCCACTACCAGCACCTGTCTGACCTTGTCTGTGCTCCCATTACCCTTCTTACTGGAGCAGACAGTCCCCTGGTTGCTAGAGGCCATGTCTTTCTGCAGCATTGCTACCCCAGAGCTGATATCCCCCTCATCCGCCAGCCTGGCAAACTTATTGGGGTGCACCAGATCAGGACTAGACTCCCTACAACTCTTCCCTCTACCCCGCCTTCTACATGTTACCCAACTAGCTGCCCCCTCACTCTGCACCTCCATACTTTCCTCCCCACACCCATCTTCCCCAGAGAGTTTGTGCTCCAGGAGCAGCAAACTTCGTTCCATATTATCAATTGCCCGCAGCCTTGAAACTTGCTCATTTAGATCCAGAATCTGGGCTTCCAGATGAGCAATTTTCACACACCCCACACAGCAGTATTCCCCCTCAAACGGCTGTTCAAGGAAAGCATACATGGCACAGGATGTACACCGTGTAGCAATGCCACTTATGGAGTCCATTATTCTAATGGGGATTACAATAGAAATATGCACAGAAAGAAGAATCTACAGTCAGAGTAACACAAAACACAGCAGTTACCTGCTAAAGCCCCTCAAACTTAAGTCCCTTAAACCTAAGTCACACTTAAGTATAAATTATTAGAAGGCAGTGAGCACAGTGTATAAATTATTAGAAGAGAGGGGCACAGTGTATAAATTATTTAAAAGGAAGGGAGCACAGTGTATAAATTATTATAAAGCAGGGAGCACAATGTATAAATTATTAGAAGGGAAAGAGCACAGTGTATACATTACAAGACCAGAGGGGCACGGTGTATAAATTATTAGTCCATAGTTCAGTCAGAAGAAGGGAGTATTCCCGAAACGCGCCACTTTTTTTGGTCTTAATATGATTCTCTATTTATACATTGAAGTACTATTTATTCATCCAGTTTAGTTGTTTTTACTTGTAACTGTTACTTGTAACTATTATATTTAATTTATAAATAAATGTCCATTTCCTTTATGTACTAGTGTGAGGAGAATCAGAGTATTATTAAGCCACCCTGGTGTAGACACTCCGCTGTACTAGGCTGTTTAGCATCCCACCCTTTAGCCCCTTGTTTTTGCACAATTTCTTGTGCACAATTTTCAGGCTATGAAATTATTAGAAGGCAGGGAGCACAGAGTATACATTATAAGAAGGCGGTAAGAACAGTGTATACATTATTAGAAGGCAGGAAGTACAGTGTATATATTACATGACCAGAGGGGTCACAGTGAATAAGTGATTAGAAGGCAGGCAGCACAGTGTATAAATCATAAGACCAGAGGGGCACAGTGTATACATTATTAGAAGGCAGTGAGCACAGTGTATAAATTATTAGAAGGCAGTGAGCACAGTGTATAAATTATTAGAAGGCAGGGAGCACAGAGTATAAATTATTAGATGGGAGGGGACACAGTAAATAAATTCTAATGAGGGAGGGGGCACAGTGTATAAATTACAAGAAGAGAGGGGGCACAGTGTATAAATTATTCAAAGAGAGGGGGCACAGTACATAAATTATTGGAAGTGAGTTAGCACAGTGTATAAATTAGTAGAAGGGAGGGGCACAGTGTATCAATTATTTAAAGGTAAGCGCCACAGTGTATAAATTGTAAGATATACTGTATGAATATATACTATATAAATACGAAGGGAGGGCATTGGGTAATATGTAATGGGGAGCATAGTACAAAGCATGTACATATCATGTAAGGGGGCACTTTATTTAAATAAAAGTGGAGACTACTATATCTGAATGAAAGGAAATCTGTTGGAAATCAGTTGGGTTAACTCCGTTAAGCATCACCATTTTTTGTGGCATGTTATCTCCTTTTCTTATATCTACTTGTTATTGCACAGTTCCAACAATGAAAAGAAACATTTAGTGCACGTTGTAAGGAGCATGATCAAGTCAGGGAGGCAGTAAGCTGATTGCCACCAGCAAAAATGTCAGGAAACCAGGGGTGATAGTTATAACATTCCCAACATTAATTCCCTGATGTAACTTTACCCTTACAACCTCTGTGTAAAAATCAAGAGACATGTACTGGAAGGAAGAAGAAAGAGATTACTTTATTTTTGTACCCCCGACAGTACCTACAAGTGCCCAGATTCACAAAATATAGATAATATTACTATGTAGCAGTAGGCTGGGCTTATATTATATATGATGCTCGGTAGGCGGTGCTAAAAAACTGCCCAATATAAGGTACTCACATTCATCAGTAGATGTTTAAATGCCAATATGCTACAGTGCACGGTGCCAGCACTGGTAGTGCACCACATCCAGAAATTACCACAATGCATGCTCTTGTAGTGTGTGCATTATCAATGGCATCCATCACATCCTCCATGCAGCGCCATCTTGGAATAGGGCAGTGTACCAGTGGAAACATATACAAAGTGTATCTAATAGTCATATCTAGGCATGTAACATTTCACCCAAATAGAATACTGGATGCGTAGGGAAAATTAATTGAATATTAAGCTAAAAATAATAATGTTGAGCCCAAACTATGATGGTATATACATATGCACTTCTAATATATAAAGCTGAGTGCGTGTGTGTGTATGTATGTGTGTCTGCTCAAGGAATCTGCACCATTGCATTTACTGTCACAACATTTTGCACAGTGACTCTATGTGATTCAGGGAAAGTCATAGACTAGGTTTTGACCCTAAATTTTTGCCCCACGCTTTCCAAAATCCACTTATTACCCACCATATAGAGGAGCCATTGTCTTCTGCTGCTGTGGCAGTTGGAAGCTGAGCCATGGTTGGTTGCTGCTCTGCCACAGGTCATTGAGTATTAAACACTTATGTGTGAGGTGAGATGGATTGAGACAGAGAGAGTGGGATATGTATCAAAAGTGTCTGAGGTAAAACTATTCCAGTTGCCCATGGAAACCAGAGATCAGCTGTAATATTATAAACAGCTGTGGGAAAATGAAACTTGAGCTCTGATTGGTTGCCAAGGCCAACTAGAGCAGTTTTAGTCAGACACTTCTGATAACTCTCCACATAGAAAAAGTGACAGTCGGAGACACCGACAGTGATTGGAATGAGAGTGCCCCAGACAGAAAGTCACTGTAATGAGAGTGCCCGAGACCATCAGTCACTGGAATGATAGTGCCCAAGACCAACAGTCACTGGAATGAGAGTGCCCAAGACCAACAGTCACTGGAATGAGAGTGCCCGATGACCAACGTCACCTGGCAATGAGAGTGCCCGAGACAACAGTCACTGGAATGAGTGCCCGAGAGACCAACAGTCACTGGAATGAGAGTGCCCGAGACCAACAGTCACTGGAATGTGAGTGCCCGAGACCAACAGTCACTGGAATGAGAGTGGCATGGACAGATAGCCATTGAAAGAGACTGCTAGAGACAGACAGTCACTGAAAGAGACTGCTAGAGACAGAAGATCAGTGACAGTCACCTACATATAAAATATTTTTTGTTAACCCATTCTATTTTGTTATAGTGAAGAGCAGTCGTTAACTATCTTGTGCAATGCCGGGAGCTACAGCTGGTATACAATAAATATGAAACATTTTATATCTGTGAAATGCATAACTGGTAAAATAAACATACAATAGTTCTTTATAGCACAATACAGGGCTCTGGGGAAAACCGAGTGCCACTTAGATTCCGGTCCCAAGTGTCAGCTTATGTCATCGTCCGTGGTGCTCCAATGGGTCCACTACCCCTAAAGCCTGACAGCATGTTTTTAATTGGGCAATCTGAAACATGGGATGAGTCCCATGAAGCTGAGCCATGGTTGGTTGCTGCTCTGCCACAGGTCATTGAGTATAACACACTTATGTGTGAGGTGAGATGGATTGAGACAGTGAGAGTGGGATATTTATCAAAAGTGTCTGAGGTAAAACTATTCCAGTTGCCCATGGAAACCAGAGATCAGCTGTAATATTATAAACAGCTGTGGGAAAATGAAACTTGAGCTCTGATTGGTTGCCATGGCCAACTAGAGCAGTTTTAGTCAGACACTTCTGATAAATCTCCACATCGACAAAGTGACAGTCGGAGACACCGACAGTGATTGGAATGAGAGTGCCCCAGACAGAAAGTCACTGTAATGAGAGTGCCCGAGGCCGTCAGTCACTGGAATGATAGTGCCCAAGACCAACAGTCACTGGAATGAGAGTGCCCAAGACCAACAGTCACTGGAATGAGAGTGCCTGAGACAAACAGTCACTGGAATGAGAGTGCCTGAGACCAACAGTCACTGGAATGAGAGTGCCCGAGACCAACAGTCACTGGAATGAGAGTGGCATGGACAGATAGTCATTGAAAGAGACTACCAGACACAAACAGTCACTGAAAGAGACTGCTAGAGACAGAAGATCAGTGACAGTCACCTACATATAAATTATTTTTTGTTAACCCATTCTATTTTGTTATAGTGAAGAGCAGTCGTTAACTATCTTGTGCAATGCCGGGAGCTACAGCTGGTATACAATAAATATGAAACATTTTATATCTGTGAAATGCATAACTGGTAAAATAAACATACAATAGTTCTTTATAGCACAATACAGGGCTCTGGGGAAAACCGAGTGCCACTTAGATTCCGGTCCCAAGTGTCAGCTTATGTCATCGTCCGTGGTGCTCCAATGGGTCCACTACCCCTAAAGCCTGACAGCATGTTTTTAATTGGGCAATCTGAAACATGGGATGAGTCCCATGAATGGGCCCAGGTTATATTCTATGACGAAAAAAAAATCAATGCCTCATATCGTCAAACAGTGAGTTTGTTTCTAGGTGATTCGGTAATTCTCATTGTGGATGTTTGTGTTGTGCTTTAACTGTACACATTTTTAAAATCTAAAATTGTAAACCTGAAACATATTGAAAACATACTTGTCAGCATTTTCATTTGCAATAGGGGTAACCTTCTAATGCCAATGGCACCTGATCGGATATACAATAAAGATGAAGAACATATATTTATTTATTAGCACTTACAGTTGCATTGTATTAAGCAATGATGATTACATGGCATGTTTACAAACTTGCAGATTGAAAGTGCCTATTAGATTTTATCTGAATTAATAGGCAGTTGGGGTGGCTCGTGGTTTAGCTCTGTTGCCTTATAAGTTATTGCCTCTATTAGGTATCTCACCAAGGACAACAATTATAGAAATTTATGTTCTCACTGTTTTTCTGAATGTTTCTTATCGACAGATGCTTTTTTCTGAGCAATTGAACGAACTATTTATTTAGTTTAAATATACATGTCTTGTCTATCAAAATTTATTCAGAAAACAGGTCGGCTTCAGGGTCTGTAGGCCCTGGGGGAGGGAGAGCTCAGTGGGCCCTTGCAGTCAACTCACATGGCAGATAAGGGGCAGCACGGTGGCTCAGTGGTTAGCACTACAACCTTGCACGCTGGGTTCCTGGTTCAAGTCCGACATCCCGTTACGTAGACTGGTGAGCGGACAGTGAAGTGATTTGGCAGCGCTGGGCAGAGCTAAATAATCGGGGTGAGCTATATATAATAAAGAATTAAATTGAAAGGAATGAAAAATGGTAAAAAAAACAAAAAACAGTCTCGGTAATTCCCTAAACTATGCATATGGTTGGCAGTACCAATCACCCCTCCTTCAGTATTGAATATGAAAAACCACCCTTACCTATATGGATTCATTAAATCAGGGGTGCACAAGGAACGGGGCACTACAGCGCCCGCTGAACCCTCAGGTTACACCGTCCGCCTCCTCCCCTGAACCAACTGCTGCCTTCCTGCTTATAATGCAGCGCAGGGCTGCCAATTTACTCAGTTTTTGAGATTTTGGGCAAAAAGGGAATAATAGGTGCTGTGAAGCACAAACTCCTTGAGACCTGCCGCCTGTATAGAGGAGAAGATGTAGGACTGTTGGTATGATGTCAAACAAGACAGACCCTCAGCTTCTCCTTTTATACAGTGGATGAACTGGAGGAAGGCAGGGGGAAAAACAAAACTGGGGAATGAACTGGGGTCAGAGGGGGGGGAACTAGAAATGGGGGCAGCAGAGGAACTACAAACTGGGGGAAGCAGGGGGGGGGGGAACTAGAAAGGGTGAAGGGGGACTAGGGGGGGGATTGAGCAGCAGCAGGGAGGAAAACTAGAAATGGCGGCGGGAAAGGGGAACTAAAATATCTCCTCTGTCTTCCTGTGGCAAAGAGAACCATTTTCTCTTATCCTAAACCTTTTTATGAAAATAATTCAACATAGTAAGATCTCACATCCCATGATACCCTACCCAAAGATTCTGGTAAAACTCCCTGGGAGTCAGCGAGACCCAGCTATGTGATCGTTTCTTCGGCCACACATTTCCGGCAATTTCATTCAGATCAAGGATACAGAGTTCCAAAATCTTGTTCAATTCACCAGGGAAGTTGTACTGGCTCGTGTGTTACGGATGCATGCTTATTTCAGACTTCAGTCAGTCAATTTTTTGTCAACCCACCCCAATGGGCCCTCCAGTCCCCTCCCATCCCTTTACCTCCGTCTTTTCCCCCTCTCTATCCGCTTAAACCCCCATTACCCCCCTATTTTGTCATAAACACCCTGCCGAATACAGGGACCTCAATTCTTTACGAAGCTTGAGATACTGGCTGTACTTAACTCTTACCCTTCTTAACCGACAGTCTCTTTAAAGGGACCTGATTCCTCGTGAACCTTCTGCCGCCAGGCAGATAAGTTTTCAGATCAGCCTCTGGAGTGGTCTGGAAAAAAGGGACGAGTGGGCACAATTTGGATAGACATATCCAGGATGCTGGAATTAGTGCTCCATAACCCCCAAAACCCCCCCCCCACCCCCCCCCCCCATATCACAGCAGTTAGAGGTTCAATGGAAAACAATAAGGCCAGATGATCAAATATACGACGACATTACTCACTCAGTTCCTGTCAGCACAGGTGTAGGTTAATTTAAGTTTCTACCACCAGGGTAAATACGTCACATAGAGGGGCATGTTATAACGATGTTACATATGACTTTGAGTCTCTGATCGCGACTCTGTGGAGGACTGTCACCTGATGTCAAAGTAACGAGTAAAGTCACCCACCATTACAACGGGATTGAGGTAAATAATATTGCCTTACCTCAAAAACAGCTGGATTCTCTTGTTCACTGTCTGTGGGCCATAGATGTGATTAGCCGGGGAGCCGAATACCTGGATGGTCAGTTCCAGCACCAGGCACCTCTAATATGACCTCTGTCAGTCTATGCACCATCAGTTTGATGGTGACCCCAGGGTACAGGCCACAGCAAGTGACCAGTAAGAAGGACCATATGACAATCTACGCCCATACCCTCACAGAGATGCCTTAGGTGGTCATAAACGTCTTCCTACAGGAAAGGGAAGATGACATCAGAGTTCCAGAATTCAGGGGGCATTTACACGCTGTTCTAGCTTCTACTTTAATTACATTGGATGACATTTGCTAGAAGCAACTTTAGAGATATCCAGCAATTGCCAACCAGAAAAAGCAGAGCAGCAACCCCCCAAAAAATCATGTGTCATAGTACAAAGGTCCTCCTGTCACCACCTGTCTCATGTCTGACTCCTTAGAAGCCTATACAGAGGGGTATTCTTCTTAGTTGGAGGACCATTGTGTCTCCACCCTCAAATCATTGTCAATTTTTTTAGTTTCTTTTTCAAAGACCCTAGCTGACTCTGTCAGAGCATCCAAATCGGTTGAAAGGACCATGACCTCGGCATCACCACCGGACTTTTTCGTGGTCTAAGGTATTGAACTGTGTGAAATCCCTCAGGCTTATGGGAAGATTGTCTTTTTTCTTCATTGTATTCTTGTTAACTCCTCATAGTTAGTAGGTGATTGGAGGTCAGCTTGCCTGAGGCTGGTCTTGGGTTAAAACCTCCACACTACATGAGCGCTTACTGATGCTGGGGTTCTGCATCCACCTGACCCCTGCTGTTAACTCCAGCCTACCCTAGTGCAGAATTTGCATGACACCAAGGCCCTTTCCTCCTCTAAGGTATCTGCATTCTGCACTATCTTCAATCAGAGAAGTCCATGCAATGGTTTGTAATGGCCAGGAATATGGCGCAATCCGTGTGGTGTCCAAACCAAGCAGAGGTTACATTGAACATCTCACAGGTGGCACTGATAGGCCGACCTCCCACAAGGTTGCATTTTAACTACGTACATATTTGGGCCATGTGACCAATCCACCACCTCTAAAGCACTATGTGTTACATATAGGAAGCAGAACATTTTTTCGTCTACCTTATGAGGAGTTGGGGAGGGTCGGGTGATGTTGTTATATGTTGTTGTAAAGTACAAATACCGTCTGTGTCTCTGTTCTTGGTGAGGGCAACCACAGGTCACAATGGCAACCGAGCCCACACCAGAATATACTGAGTGGGAACAGATCCCATTCAAGAAGATGATATTTACAACCACGTATCTGGCATAGGATAGGGACAAATATGAAATTACTCCAGCCATTGTGTACCTGAAACTGGAGAATTTATCCCAAAACCTGTCCAGATGAAATGAGCTAAAAGCTGGCATCATAGCCCGTCTGTAAGGTGATGACATGCCCAGGATGCATCTGGTCGAAGCCATCGGACACAGAGGGATCCCACACGCAAACCTCCTATTTGAGAGATTCTTCCTTAACGCATCCGTCTTAAAGTGCACCACTTCCTTCCTCTTAAATGCGTGTCCATGTAGTGTTGCGCCAGAGGTAAAGAGGGAGCAAAGGTATTTCTGGGACGTCCTGTCGGGGTTATTCTGATTATTGGTGGAGGATCGATTAGAGGGACTGACTCTTACTAGGTTCGATGTTTAAGGGGGGGGAAGGTTCAAACAACCATCATTCCGTCCAACGCCCTGCCCCCCCCCCCACCCACCTCTGTGGGATCCCCCGGGGCTGAACTCTAGATTTAGACTGGAGGTCCCTCCATTCCCCAACTCATCAAGTACAGCAGACTGCCAAACAGTGTCCCGTCCAAAACACAACATTAGAGTTCTGATGGAGTCACCGCATCCCCTGACCCTAGATGAAAGTTCACCATCCTGTGCTGAACAGTCCATGATGAGATTGTGTATACAGGTCCATGCCACCTCTCCGGGGACCACTGAAGAGATATGAGCTGATCGGTGTCTGTCCCTTCCCAGAATGATAAGCTTGCAGGCTTGATATTCTGTGTAAATAGTGGGGGGGGGGGGGCAGGTCATGCTTGTGCTGTAGGTGCACGGGGGCAGAGTCACAGCTCTGATCTCTGATGGGGAAAACTGCTGTTGGTTTCCTGTAAGACTCAGCAGGAGTCCATCTCTCCAGAAAACAGTCCATCTTCCCGACCACCTGTGCCAGCTCTGTGCGCAGTCCCTGCAGCTGGGTTATAACAGTGCGTTTGATTTCACGGTGCGCAGTTTTAGTGAATACATACAGTCAATATGGCATTTGCAGGGAAGTATCTCCTCGGCAAACGCAGCTCAGCGTGCCCGTGCGGAATCCTTCCCCTGTTGTGCTTGGTCGGCGGTAAACGCTCAGGCGTTTTTGCTTACACCCGTCTCCTTAAACGTTGCCTTCTTAGGGTTTTGGCTTGCACGGGCAGGGGCTGGTACACATCCAGCCATGGCTCATAGTGACAGTCGGGGCTTACGCTGACCTGGTGCGAACCCTCGCCTCTGCTGCAGGTTTTGTCGCAGGGTGGTTTAAGGGTTTGTATATCAGGGACATTCTCCTCTGTCTCGGTTGCAGAAAGGGGATCAGAAGAAGCCATTCAGGACGAAACACATGGTGGGTCAGAAACATGTAGCTGGGTCCCATGTGGAGTTTTAAATGCGATTAATTGCTTTGTGTGAAGTACGTTTTAATCTAAGAATTCCTGAGCGGTTAAATTGGGTTACTACGCTATCTGCGGGTAAAATTTCTTCCAGCGTACACTGCAACATTGTTTGCAAACGGAAGGTCACAGGAGAAACAACGGAGTGTTGATCGAATATGGTTATCTCCTATCGGAGGATTCAGAAATTTATGGGAGAGTGTGAACTACTCATTTTGTGAGTGACATATGGAAGAGAAGAAGGACACACGGAAGCAAGAGAATATGGGAGCTTATTTTCTAGGTTTTACATTTAGTTACTGGAGTCAACCCTTGATGTTGTAGCTCCACAAGAGAGGTGTTGCAGCACCAAGTGTTATCGCTGTATTTTCTGTGTAATCAACACTGTCCATACGGGAGCTTAATACTGTGATTGACAATCAATTACATGGTGTAGTGCAAATGGATAGACAAGGGGATGGAAATGACAATTAGCAAAACACCACTCATAAAGGAAGGGGGCTCTGCAGATAGGGGCCACAGACCACTTACTCAGTGCCCAATGCTTTCTGGTTGATTTTTGGTTCAATTTAAAAAGTTGGTGGTGCTTTCACAACTGGTGGTAGCATAAGATGAACTCTACAATCAACAAAGGGTCAGGGCAGTGAAGCACATCCAGAATGCACATTCAATCCAGAGGTGGCCCAGAGGTTTCGTATGTCTGTCCGCATAGTGTACAGAGGCTGGGAGGTACCACCAAGAGATAGGCAGTACACCACAAGATGTGGAGGGGGATGTAGGAGGAACTGTTGACCACAGATGCCAAGGAGTGGTGGATGCCTTTAGTCCAGGTATGGGAGACCATCCCTCATGAGACCTCTGAAACCTCATCAGGGCATGCTGAAGAATTGTAGGGAGTCAACAGACACATGAGGCACACACAATAAAGGAGCTCATTGGACTTGTTTTTTTAAGTCACAGTTGGATCAGCCTTTGGTGTTTTCCATTTTTTAATTTTGTGGTGACTCCAAATCAAGAATCCATTGGGTAATACATTTGATTCTGTCATTATTTTTGAGGGATTTTGTTTTCAGCAAGATCAATGGTTGAGAACAAAGTATCAATGCGAATATTCAATCATTAAGATCTAGTATGTGTTATTGAGTGGTCCCTTTAAGCGGCACATGCAGGTGCCCCCAAAGAAACATAGTAGTGTCTCCAAGAAATATTAGATGCAGCCCCTCCCAAATAAAAACCTACAGATAAGCCATGGTTAAAGAGGCCTCTGCTCAAAAGGAAGGCTCTCTGCGTTGTCATGTAAACAAATAGGGGCCAGCACAGTGGGAACATGCCGTAGGACACTGGTAGGGACTAAAAAGGCAAGTACATTACTCATTTTTTAAGCAGTCCCCAGGCAACTTCACTATGGGTTTTAATCTCTCAGATGACCCCTTTAACATGACTAAAGTGGTTAATGAATTAGTTACACACATGAGGGGGGTCTTCCAGCACATCTAAATAAAAGTGAAGGACCTCTAATTAAATACATGCCGTGACTTCAAATGATGTACCACAGAGTGTCTCAAAATGAAATGCTTGGTAACCTCTCATGATATCCATGCAGCGCCATATAATGATATAGGATTAGTGCCCCCCAAAAAGTACATGCCAGTTCACCAACTAAATTACTGCCAGTGCTTACAGAATCAAGATCCTTCCTTTAGAAAACATGGTCCATCTGCTTCCAGTCACCATCTAAGTTATTGGTAGCAGTAACGAGATAGGTCTGTTTCATACATAATTTCTAAATAGTATGTTTTCAATTAAGAAGTACAGGATGTAATTTGTCATGCATTGGTTTTGACTGATGTGTAGAAACCTTCTAGCCCCCTGCACCACTATCGTTGTTTTCATGTCTGCAATTCCATATTTGGGGCCGTGTGTATTAATTGAACCTGTGGCATGCCTGTATGGCCAGAAATTGTATTTTGTGTAATGGTTTTCCAGGAAAGCTATGGATTATTGCCATAAACAAACCACAAACAGCCATTAACGCCTGGTTACAACTGCATGCAATCTGTTTTCTTCACAGCCATTGACTTCCATGGGACAGTGTGAGCCTTCAACACAAATTAGAATAGGACATGCTTTAAGTTTTTCTAATGGGTAATAATGCTCAGGGACACGGTGCATGGGAATCCGCAGCAGTGCGCATGAGACCTTAGAAATACATGGAGCAGTGAGACAGCACCTGAGGAAAAAAACAATTGTTGTGGAAGAGGGCTAAGGGCCTATTTTTATCTATGTAGGTGAACTAGTCTATAGCTATCTTAGCTCTGTCAATTAATTATCTATTGTATAGACTGTGATTTTCTTTAGGAGAGGCGGTTACAACATTGTCGCATGGAATCCTTCATCAAATTTTTAAATGAGCTCATGAGATGGATTGCTAGTGGGAAGAAACAATCTTTAGCTACAGATACTATTTTGTTTTATTGTATCAAATTCACCAAGGCAATAAGTTAAATGCCTACAACAACAAAGCGATGATGACCCAGCTTCCACTCTAAAGAAGATGTAGGATCAAAACTACCCGGCAATGCAGTCATAGGTTACGTTTAATACACACTAACTGGTCATTGTAGTAGATGGTAGTAGAAAAAAGCTTTCTTTTTTAATACCTCTGTACATTTTGAATGGAAACATTTGAAAAGCATGTCCTTGAAAAACACCTTTGTATTAGCCTGTAACAAAATGCTTTAAGGCACTGCCAATTTCCTTTAACCTGGAAACTTGCTGCCTACAGTATGACATAAAGCCTTAACCTGTTTTAATTCACTGTACACAACACAGCAAATAAAATAAGAAATAAAAGCATTGCCAATGATTTCCCCCCTAGGCTCCAACATGCAGCCCTGTTTACCAGCAACCAGATACAAGGTGGATGGGAAAATAAGCAGTGTTCAGTACATTAGCTTTGAGACGGCAAATGACTCTATTCCTTTTGTTGTCTCATTACAAACGAGAGTTGATGCTGAGTGATGTTCTCTAATGCTCTTGAGATCTGAGCTCTATGTGTTTATCTTTCTTGAGTTGGTTAAATCTCCCAATCGTTAATCTCTTGTCAATATGAGTCGCAAGTTTGCAAGTGCTAGAAGTCCTGCGGCACAACTGTCTTCCAGATGTCCATTATGGTCTTATTATTCCTAGATATAGATTCACATCATGTCCTTTTCTGCTGCAATGTTCCTTATCTGACTGGGGAAAACCGTTCTGAGTAAAATACCCAAAATTCCTAAAGAAAAGATTGTGTATTGTTCCAGTGCATAAGAAGTTGGATGGAGAGATGAAAAGTTCTATAGGTAAGAATCGGCAAGGGTAGTCTTAAAAAACTGTTATAATGGACAAATAGTGACTGTGAATTGTTATAATTTAGAAGGCTGTTAATCTAGGTGGTAGAATATGAATTAAAGAAAGGACAATACACTGGGTATAATTTATATCAAGGTGGAGAATCTCTTTTGAGGAGACCCCTTTTTATGAGTTGTTAGTCAAATTGGTTTATACCAAGGCATGATTAAGGATTACACCAGACAAAAAAACGATTCCGGTATAAAGTACGGTTGCCACTTTGTTCATGCATCTCTCTAAGGAAGATCAAAAATGACCAAGGCCTCGGGTGGGGCACATTCAGTCTTATATCAGATGCCAACGCTATTTTGTGAGTAGTCGTCAAACAGAGACGCCATCTTTGGAGTAGTCTGCAAAAACAGACGGCCATCTTTGGAGTAGTTTTCAGACGGCCCATCTTTAAGAACAGAGTAATTTCACAGGAGTGTGACCGTGATTGATCA
Organism: Engystomops pustulosus; assembly: GCA_019512145.1. Taxonomy (NCBI): domain Eukaryota; kingdom Metazoa; phylum Chordata; class Amphibia; order Anura; family Leptodactylidae; genus Engystomops; species Engystomops pustulosus. Next base: position 114,153,992 of record CM033642.1, on the reverse strand, counting down.
CATAATGATGACTAATAAATGTATTTTGTACGCACAAGCACCTTATAAGCATAACCTTGAGATTATCCCTTCATCAATTGCATAGGTAAATCTACCACAGCCTAATTACAAGAACATAATTGATTTTAGCTCTTCAACATTTGTAAACAAAAAAGGCAGCGTGATAATTTATACCCAGTTACTGTGCCTACAGTTGCCAATACCACTATAATACAGCACAGGATTAGTGGAAATTTGCTTTCGTTCTATGGCACCAACAGGCTTACTGGTATATATACTCTCCACTCAGAAAAATGCTTTCAGGTTTTCCTTTTGCTCCAATGCTAGTAATAGTAATGCGTGAGCCTGAACCACCAAATTAAAAACTTTAAAGAGTTTGGCGGGGTCCAGAACACACTACCCCAAGCTGATGAATGAGAAGCTATTCGGGCTTCAGGTTCATGTTGCGAATTATGCAGAAAGTTGGTTGCCTGCAGTAGCCAATGAACGGATTACAGTCCTTAGCAACCAAAGCTATGCAACAAAAATGAACAATTGCATTTTTTGGGAAGTTAGGTGGGGAGAAGGTTGCTGCTAGTAGGGCAAGTGGAAAATCTGAAAAAAAAAAACTGCCACTATTTAGTACACTCTAAAGAACCACATGTGCACTCACTAGGCTGCTAATAGGCAGTCCAAACAAGGACAGTGAGCCGTGACACTTTAGACCCCCCCAATCTGTCCTACCTACTTATTGGACCCCCCAAACAGAGGCCCAATAAACTGGGCGACATTCCTCAATGGGTTAAGGTGTGAACATTAACAATACAGACAAACAAAACAAATAAGGAAAGGTAGACAATTGAGTGCAACAGCGGGGAGGGAATAAACTAACCAGGAGTACAAATCCCATAGACTAGTTCCAATACACAGGCCAAGAATGCAGAAACAGAAGTCAGAAAACATACAAGAGAGCTTAGAGAACACAGCAAGGATAGCAGTTTGACCAGCAAAGAGTCAAGCTAAAACTGGACACTTATAGGGAACCTAGGCCCTGCCACACGGTGCAAGGACAAGCCATACCAATCCACAGTGTTAAACTCTTGCAAGACAGAATAATTGAGGGGAGTGACAGAACCTTAGGTCAGCCAGCATAGGACCTGTTCAGACTGAGAATGACCAAAAATCAGTGTTCTTCTTATTATACCAGCACAGATAGGGCGTACAGCAGGCGCAGACGTGGACATGGAGTTGCAGTATCGTAAGTGCAATATATTAAAGGAGCAGTTTGAGTTCATTTGCAGGGCAGCCTATTAGATAAACTACAGTCTTAGAAAATTGGCAGCCAGTGTTTCCTTACAGTACACATCTTATTAGTATTTGCATCATTGTACCTTACAACATCAGTTTAGGCCTGGTTAACTGTTACTGTTACTTTAAAATACGAGTTTATTAGTATTTGCTCATTGTTACCTGCACTTACAGTCTGATCTATTTACGCAATGTTATCTTACGTCATAAGTAGTTTATTTGGATGAGGTTACCTAACACTACCAGTCTTAGCCTTGAGGATCACTGTTACCTTCAGTACTCAGTTTGTACACCTCCCACAAAAAGGAGGATGTGATACCTAATACCATACTGAAGAGAATCCTATTACCATTAAAAAAGCCTGCAGAGTGTGAACAGTGGTTGAGAGCATGGGACTTTCATAGTGATAGGCTACTAAGCTTCTGCTGTATATTAAAATAGCATCCTGCCCTATAAAATATGTTAGCAGGAGCTTGAATTTGTACAAGATTTTAGGTACCCATTAGCCAATCATTGCATTATTGTGAAATGTTACAAAGTGCATAAAACGTTAAGTGTTTCAACAACTAATTATCATTCAAAATAACAGACATGTTGTGGAAAAGGTAATAAAGGTAATAAAACTTTTTAGGGCTATTTCATATTGGCGTTCGTGCTCAGCTTTCAGTTGCACATCTGTTGCGTTTTGTCCAATTGTGTTGTACATGTTTCTTCTGTTTTGCTCTGTGTCATAAAAAAAATGGGATTTAACGTGCCTTTGAAACCCTTCAGACATGGGTTTTCAGCTCATTAGTGAAAAAAATGGATCTTTCATGAGTTTTTTTTTTTTTTGGGACCCATAGATTCTATGCCTTATGTGATCCCCAAGGTATCATTTAATAAAAAAAAAATTGGTCATTGTTTTTTGCTATGACTTCGGATCAGTAAAAATACAAGCCAATAGCTTTGTGTGATGCAATCCAGGGGGGGAATCATGAACCAAAGAAAGAGCCCAGGTGAAAGAGCACCAACTTTTTTTAACTAATCTTGTTCCACCCCTCTTTTTTTTGGATAAACTACATGGACGTGGCTAGAAACTAAAGGGGGAAATTTATGAGACTGCCTAAAATAATTAATCAGATCAGATATACATTTCTAATATTACAGTAAAAGCTAAGATACTATAAGTATATATTTCGAACACTGTCTAACTAGAGAACCCAGTTATGGGCAGACCTCCCTGATATAAAATAACAAACTAAATAAACTACATGAAAATATTACAGTTGTATACTAGAGAAACTATCTCAATTAAAATATGTTTCATGTGTCCTTTGGGAATGATACATGAAATAACATTTCCATGTAGAAGGCAGCCCAGCTATCCATAAGGTAAAATAGATTACTGTGATTTTGTCCATTACTGTTTGTCTATTCAATATTATAGAGATGAAGAATTTATGCCAAATCACTTGTACCAAATATTCTCAGACAATAGCATAATGTTCATAGCTTTTTCTGTACCTATTTTTTTTTAAATACCTTTGTGAAATGGATGAATTGGTGTAAATCAAATTATGACAATGGAACCCTGCTTAGTTTTATTTATATTAGCATAAAGATGCATCTTTACCGATTACCGATACTGTAAATAATAGTTTGCATTGCAATTAGAAACAATTATGTTATCTTTTGATGGTATTGAGAAGTACTTTATCTGATGTTCGGCTTATTAAAGAGGAATGGCATTACAAACTACCCGTATATTACCGGCGTATAAGGACTGACCTGGTGTATATGGACGACCCCCCCCTAATCCTTTAAAATATAGAGTTACAATAATTATATGGTAACAGAGCTGAAATTCCTGTTACATCATCACTGGGAGCAATGCATTAAGAGGGAGGAGGAGTTACTGAGAACTAAAGGATCATGGAACTTGTAGTTCCAGTGGCGCATCTTAGTGATAATCACTACTTTAGGAGAGGCCAGACATTGAATCATAAAATCAACTATTTAAAGCTCTGTTTGTGACTAATGAAATGAGTTGGTTAGAGATTTATTTATGTATAGCTTATCAGTTTTGTGTTAAGCGTTTAATTTCCTGGAATACCCCTTTAATATAATTATGCCGCCTGTCTTAAAGTTACTAACTTTTAACAAATTCAGAAAAATGCAAACAGTTTTACATGAAATAGATTTGTAGAACTAGAATACAGTGTTATAAAGGGGTTGGATGGTCCCTGAACCTCCCAAAAAAAACTCATGAGTGTGAAAAATACACCCTCTACACCATCTACTACAATACCTTCCAATAAAATATTGTGTTAATTGAGATTTTTACAAAGAATACTCTTTATTCCTGGCGGCATGAACAGCGGAAGAAGATGGCCGCCACACTCTCATTGAGATAACAAGTCCCATTGATGCTTCACTCCACCAGGATACACGAAAAGCAGCGATGGCTGCTAGAGCTATGGGCTTGTGTTGTAGAGGAGGTGGGAGGGCATTGACAACAGGAAGGGAAGCTGCAAAGAGATACGCTGGTGCAGCACATATGCGGGCACCTAGGATGATGAAGACTGCCTAACACGCATGCGCGGCGAGGCTGAAGACTGTGAAGTTGCATTCCAGGAGATGCTGTAGTATAGACAAAGATGACATTCATAACTTAAGATTGCATTATCTGTAAATGTACCCAGAAATACGGATAAATGATTTCATATAAGGAGTACTTTTTTTTCGCAACATGCAGGAACAATGTCTCTTCTGCCACACACCCCTTTAATATCTTGTATGAGAGTTGTTGTTTTGTTTTGTATGTGTATAGAAAAATATTTCCACTCATTACTGCTGTTTTTAACTGTATTGTATAAACGGAAGGCGCAAATATACTACACAAATTCGTACATGAAAATTTAGGCAAGGACTACACTTTATGTTTTATCTTTTTTGTAACCAATGGTAAACTGTATGTTAATTTTAATATTTTTCCTGCTCTTGTGTATTCTGCAGTATATATTTCGATTAAGATGAATATATTATAGTGTCATATCCAAAGGACAATGCCATTTTTAAATAACAATATAAAAATTCTCTTTAAACATTCTTTTGTTCATAGCAGTTCCATATAGTCCTATCCTAGTCACCCTTCCCAAGCACTAATGCATTTAGATATAAAACAGAATGATAAGGGAAGGTCTGCCTGACATGAAGCAAGTAGTTCTCATTTTCTAGACTCAGTGATTGTCCTCATCTGTACAGAGTGGACTTTCTCGAGAACTGTTGATGAAATAAATCAGCGCGTTGAAATAGGAGCATACTTATATATTTCTTCAGAGTGTCTTAAATTGACAAAATGTTTAACTAGAAGGAGAAATGTACTTTTACCTATGTATGCTTATCAGCTTTTGTCTGTCAAATAGGTAGAGAATCCGAACAAGGCCCAGACATACTGGCTGCACAGGTTCCTGTCCTACTTTACCCTGGGAAAGGAAAAGTTGTATATGCTTGCACTTATATTAGGAAATGTTTGCACCAGTTTGGATCGCTCCTGCACTACGTCCAAAAACTTTAGAAACTGTGCACCTAAAAGGTCATGTTAGTGTTGGTGGGAATATGCAATACACTTATTACAGCGAATCGACTGAATTGTGTTGAGCGTTGTATTAAAGGTGCACCAAAAAAGAGGCACCACTTCCCGTGCTGTCTAGTGTGCCACCGATAATTGAAAACCAGGCACCGGTATCCGATATCTAGCAAGGTAGGTTGCCTCATTTGATATATCTGGGACACGTTTTTAATACTTTCCGTTATAAGGCAAAAGTGTAGGTTGTCTGATTCACACAGGAGTTGTTGCGCAGCAGTCGTTTATTTATGAAATTTTTGCTTTTTATATCTCTAGTAGGCCGTCCCGTAATGATTGGAAGCCTTTTCTATATAACTGTAGGTACACAAAGAGATTGAAGGCATTGTGCAGAATGCCAAGTGTAACATTAATATATATATAAAATAATCTATAGACACAACACATAGAAATAGACAGAGCGTAGTAATATTTCAAGCAACACCAGAGCCATAGGTAGGGTTCATTCCAACAATGATACAAAAAAAAGTAAAATAAAAACAAAAGGCAGCAGAACATCAAGATTCAGTTGCAAAATCATCAATGTGCTTTTAGTCCATGTGTAAGAAAGGTGTCCACTACTACCACCACTGCGCTTTCAACAAAAGGAAAGTGCAACCAAATTAATATGAATAGTAAAGGTAGTATAAAGATACATCAGTCCCCTCCTGACATCATCATTTCATTAGATACAATACCGGCTTAAATGATCATGAAAAATGGAAAAACAACATACAAAATGCATCCCACAATTTAGTTGTAATAAAAATCTAAGTATATTGTGCCAACATTCCTGGCAATTAGAGCTTTACCATATTGATTGCCATAGTACTATGAACATCCCAGCGTGCTGCTAGGGGCAAAGTCTGACTTACCAGGTGTGTAGAGCGCTTTGCACACGTCCATATCAGAAGGGAAGAAAAGAAGATCAACACAGTGAAAATGCAGATGACATTCATTGAAACAGACAGAATGATGCATATGCGCCAACATATTAAAAGGACTCCATAGCCTCAAGAAACGTATAAATATTAAACTTGATAAACGTTAAATAAATGGGGGATATTTATCATACCCCAATGCTCTAGCAATGATAGCCCGCCGCTGCTCTTGTGATGGCCCGATACTCAAGAGTCTCAGCCGATTTTTCTACCCCCGCAGGAATTCAGTTATGTGGAAACCACAAGACATGTAGGAACTCCATCATAAGGAACTAGAGGCGCAGAAGAGCATGGATGGAATAAAGCCCAATGCATGCACATCTGCATCACGTATAGTCACCAAAAACTGTAGAATCTATACAAGGGCATATCCAGGATCCAAAATAGTATCACCCAATTAAGTAAAACAGGGACTCTATGGTAAAGTGAAGGGATCCAGGCCACACGAGTAATAGGAATAACAAGTTATAGTAGAGCTGAGCAAACATACGCTGCGAGCATTTAGCGTTACTGAAACTGCTCATTGTCGGAAGAATATTTTGCCAGCTCGAGAAAATGGCCACATCACAAGCCAAGAGACTGGCAAGTACACCCACATCACGTGGTACACTTACATGTCGATAGCAGTGGTGGGCTGGCCTGATCAGGTGACCATGGAATAGACTAGACCCCTGCCGGGTGCTAGGACATCTCTGCCTGATGCCGGTAGGATAGAGTTGCTGCTGGTCAGATAGCGTTAGAGGTGCTAGCTAGATTACTGTTAGGCAGGAGTGGATTTACAAGAAATCCAACAGCCCTTTTAGGGCTAAATAAGCGTTATTTTTTTTTATTTGCTTGTGCTGGGCGCTTGTTGCTGGCAACTCCTAGTGCCAGTACTACGTATTGTGAACAAAATTGCTAGTGAGACTGGGGAAATGGATTTTTGGCTATAGTGGACACACTATCTATTTCAAACGCAATGGACAATTATTGGGGGTTGGATTGACTGAATAGGCAGTCTGCACGAATTTTTCAAAAGTGAAAGTCACAGCACAAAATCCTTTTTTGGTTGCGTCAGTGGTGCCAAATGCAATTTCATCTCGCTTAGTCTACTGCTACTGTTTAGCAAGCTGGTCTCCAGAAATACCAATCCACATCTCTTGCTGGTTGACGTGTATGTACGTCAGTGTGGCGAATTACTACGTTTTTTGTTCACAGAGGACTGGACATTCAGCAACCGCATTTCGTTGCTTTCTGATTTATTCTGCAGGTTTCGTTTCATAAAGAAATTTTTAAGAAAAAAAACTGCCGCTGCCATACGCTGCCATCCATATAGGTCAGGGTCAATATTGGGTGTTTTAAATGCTTCTCGCCTCACTCCGGTCACTCTGTCAATCACAAGCTGTTGTCCTACTTTTGCATAATGGTGCGATAGGCAGCCTTTAGAGGCATCCATGCATGCGGCCGCTAGCTGTTTCTGTCCATTATGTGGTGTTTCCTCATTTTCTAAGGTTTCCAGGTTTTTGCCGAGCTTCCCTGGTGAGAGCTTGGTTCCCCTTGAAAAATGCTGTGAGCCTCCCATTGGACTTCATGGGTTAGTTTATTCGAAACGAGCACTCGAGCATCAGAAAAAGTTTGACTCGAATAATTAACAAGCACTCGAGCATTTTAGGCTTGCTCATCTCTAGTTTAGGTAATCACAGTTTCCAAATTCATCAGGGCAAAAAGAGTAAACATTTCATTAAATAAAAGACAACTTTTCCTTACAACAAAGAAAATAAGAAAAATCGTAAAGGAACAGTTTCTAATCCAAACAGGTTTAAAGATGGTGAGTTCTCCTCAAGTGATGCAGTGGAGCAGTATTTCTATACCTACACTCCCGGCCCACTTTATTGCACACCTGTCCAATGCTCGTTAACACTGAATTTTATCAGCCAATCCACATGGCGGAAACTCAGTGAATTTAGGCATGTAGAAATTGTCAAGACAATCTCCTGCAGTTCAAACCGAGCACAGTATGGGGAAGAAAGGGGATTGAGGTGCCTTTGAACGTGGCATGGTTGGTTGGTGCCAGAAGGGCTGGTCTGAGTATTCAGAAAACTGATGATTCTACTGGGATTTTCACGCACAACATCTCTAAGGGTTACAGAGAATGGTCCGAAAAAAGAAAAACATCAAGTGAGCGGCAGTTATGTGGCGAAATGCCTTTTGATGGCCAGAGAGTCAGAAGAGAATGGCCGAACTGGTTCGAGCTGATAGAAAGGCAACAGGACTCAAATCGCCACCGGTCCACCAAGGTAGGCAGAAGAGCATCTCTGAAGACAGTACGTCGAACTTTGAGGCAGATGGCTACAGCAGCAGAAGGACCAACACCGGGTGCCACTCCTTTCAGCTAAGAACAGGAACTGGGGCTACAATTGCACAAGTCATCGAAATGACAGTTAGAAGATTGAAAAAAAGTTGCTGGTCTGGTGCAGTCTCAATTCCGCTGCGAAATTAGGATGGTTAGGGTTCAGGAATTTGGCGTCAACAAAATGAAAGCATGGATCAATCCTGCCTTGTATCACGGTTTTCAGGCTGGTGGTGGGGTGTCATGGTGTGGGGAATATTTTCTGGCATATTTGGGCCCCTTCAGTACCAATTGAGCATGTTTTTGTGCACGCCACAGCCTACCTGAGTATTGTTGCTGACAATGTCCATCCTTTATGACCAACATGGTAACCGACATTTGATGGCTACTTTCAGCAGGATAATGCGCCATGTTCATAAAGATGGATCATTAAGCACTGGCTTTCTTGAACAGGACAATGAGTCATGTACTCAAATGCGCCCCTCACAGTAACCAGATCTCAATACAATAGAGCATCTTTGGGTGGGTGGAATGGGAGTTCGCATCATGGATGTGCAGCCGACATCTGCGGCAACTGTGTGATGCCATCATGTCATATGGCACAAAAAATCTCTGAAAATGCCTTCCAGCACCTTGTTGAATCTATGCCACGAAGAATGAGGAGTTCTGAAGGCAAAGGGGGTCCAACCAGTTACTAGCATGTTGTACCTAATAAGTGGGCCGGTGATGGTCTATGTATCTAGGAGACATTAAAAAATATAATTAAAAGGTTTGTATACATCCATAATATTATGATTATACATTATATGAAGCACTTCATTCCATTGCAATTGATAGGAACAGGATTGATACAGTTGAGGGGGTCCCAGGACTTTGTTATGTCTTATCTGTCATGCCGACCTCTGCAGTTTAGCTTAGGAGTCAGAGAGGGGAGAGGCACTAAAACAAGTCTTATCCTTTCTTTAAAACCACCTGCTGCAACCCCAAGTCAGTTGTTGGTCCTGATCCGGACGTTCCAATGAAAAAGAAGAATGCCCCAGGCAATTGGGTATCGGCAACGGAAATAACAGTCCGGCCAGTTGAGAAAAGAGGGCCTTTGTTGCAGCATAGGAGAAGGCATGATCCCACAAACTCCTGAACATCTTTGACTAGTCTGGGCCACCAGTAGCAGGAGGTGAGGTCAATGAGGCGTGGCACACCAGGGTGCCCAAGACACACGAGAAGACGTCCCCAGGACAGAAAGAATCCTCTTCGGATGGAGAGCAGGTCTAACCTATGACTTGCCATCGAGGTAGTGGCCGAGATCCTAAGAGGTGAAAACAAGCTGGTCAGTTTAGAAAATTATGTGTGAGGAGATGGTCTCTCCAACACATCCGAAGCACCGGACGGGTTATCAGCCTTGACATACTTGTAAGCAGAGGGGTTGCCTAGAGGTACAGTAAGTTCTTGTGGCAGTGTACACACTAACGAGGAGCGTCCACCAGAAGATATCCTTGCTACCCGTGATGAAGTACCACGTCCATGTGGGGTTTAACTAGCAGAGGGGCTTGGATGTGGTGCCAGCTTTGGTTAAACAGCAACCACCCACTAGAAAGGAGCCTTAAAGGATTGATATAGGATGAGAGCTGACCCTGTTCAACCCCAAGAACCAGGAAAGTTCTGTTTATGGAAATAATGAAAATACTCATGCACATACGGTCTCCTGTGTGGTGGCCTGTATTTGGGTATGTGTGATAAGTAACATAATCTATTATGACCACAAGTGATTGGGACAAGCTTTTTATCATATAATTTATCAATTATCAATTTAACACCTAGCCTTTTCCGGGGGGAAAGTGATTCATCATCTCTTTTATTTCATTTGACAACGTTGCTTACCTTGAGTCCGGTCAGCGAGGGACGTGACCCACACTGGACCTCTAGTCCCCTCACTTCACAGTGCTGCTCTACCTTTCAGGTGTAGAACATATGGTCTGTGGCAAACCCATTGTGCACACTATGAGATCAGCCAAGTGCTGGACATCATATTGTGCAGTTCACAGACAGACGCGCATGGAGCTGTCGCTGGCCCACCCACAGGAGTCAAGGAAAAGGACCTGTAGGGGGGGCGTCGGAAGGTGGGAGTATTGAAGATAGATTTGTTATAGACTCAAGGATACGCAAAAGATTTTTTTTTGCAGCACATTTTTGTGTTAAAAAACTAAGCCTCTAAATCGAGTATATCTGTAAGTGATTAATATAATAGGTTTATATTTGCTGAAAGATTCACTTATATCGTCACAAGACATGATACCTCAATGTGTAGTATTAGGTAATTACCGTTAATACGTGACTAAATAAGTTAACATCTAAGATCATGTTAACCAATGTTATGAACACATTGTAATCATTTTCATGAGAATCATTGGATAAGTGACAACCCATTTATTTACTTCTTTTCTCAGAATAAATTATCCTACTATATCACAGTAATTGTAGTCCATATAAATATGATTTCATGACGAAAAAATGTGAAACATTACCATTTAGGGACTATATCCTCTAAGTGATTTAGCAACTAAGTTCATTACGTCAAAAAATTGACCATGACCACGAAACAGATTTCAATGACAGAATTGTGTGTAATGGCTGGTCAATGATGGGGATTAAAAACGCCTCATTTATCAACTGTTCATTACCCCTGCATTGCCAATATAAAGCCAGTCTCTCCTTATTACTCCATGTTCCAATAGTTCCTCATGGGTATATCGAACCACAGATAGGATTAGCACATTAAAAATCCTTCAATTATTCTAAAAATTCAATTCGAATAGGTAACGAATAGAAGAATGTATACTATACGTAAGATGGTAGTAGTATGTATGCACGTGTTCTCCAGGAATCATCCACAATATAGTGAAAGATGTTATTTATGTTGATAGACTTATAATACACAGTACTACAGCAGTGAGTCCCAATGCTCTTGGCTTTATGATAGTTTATCACGCGATAGCAGTTCAGATGAGAAAGTATGAAGATACTTGCAGTATAGCCGAGGTTTTCAGCCCAAAAAATGTGCGAAAAAACTAACTCGGCTTTCTATACTGGAATCCCCTGAAATAAAAAACTCTGAACTACCTTTCGACACCTCTGCAGGCTTATACGGAGGTCTCTGAAAAAAAACTCTGTACTCACCTTTCAGGCTATTTACGTGGTTCTGTCAAACACACTACAACGCCACTAAGCGACGATGTCAAGGTGCACCAGAGCGCGGCATGCTACCCCCTAGTTGTTCCACAGGTGCGGCTTTGTAGCATGGCAGACAGGTGAGGTACAGAGACGTTAGCAGAACATAGTGTTGTAGTCAGGGACAGAATTAGGTCACACGGGAAATCATATTAAATGCAAAGGAAATTGGAACAAAGCTTTTCTAAGGCTGAGCGGCCACAGAGGATCTGGCGGTGGTAACAACGGAGGAAGGGGCTGAGAATTATCAGGAAGGGGACAGCTGGCAGCGCCAATTATCGGTGCGCTGTCCCTTACATCTAACAGGCCTGCGTGTGCCCTAGGTGGCGGGGGAACATATGGTGAGTAGCGCGGCGAGCGCAGCGCCCCACGCGGAGGTGGGCACAGGTGCGCCTGCAACCCGAGACAGGGGTCGCAGGGGAACCTGTGCCAGTTCAGCCCTAAGTTGGGATGCAATCAGTTAACAGAAATCCAAACAGTGAGCGAGAGTTAAACTGAAAACCCAACCCGAATTTTTTTTCCCCACAAATCAATAGCTCTTGGGCTATAAACATATTGCCTATTATCTTGGTTACCTAAATTCAGTTCTTTTCTATCAAGCCTGTGAGTCCGTAGCATAAACAAATCTACAAATTCCATGGGGACGCCTGAGGGGGGAAGGGGGCTTCTCGCTCCATGTCACAGAGGAGAAGATTAGGTGACAGTGCTCTCTGTGTATGAGCTGAGCTGGATGTGTTACAAGACTGTAGATTATGGATGCTCCTGTACATGAATAGTGAGAGTAAAAGATATCCCTGTTCGTATTCAGTCCCTCCATCCCAGTCTTTGATCTACAAAACTTTCTATGTCTTCTCTCCTCACCTCATGCGCTACTTTCCACACCTGGCATCGGCAAGAGTACAACTTGTGCAGATAAGATATTAACTTAATGCCTTAACAGCACAGGCATAGACTTCATGTATTAATGGATTTCTAACATTATTACATCTTTCCTGACTCCTCCTTGTGATGGATAGCTCCCAGGCTAGTGTCCACCATAAACATCCTTTATGTTGCATGTGCAGTGTTCAGTGGAAACTAATTGGTTTTAATGCGAAATTACTTTGAGCGAGAAACACCAAGGGCATCATGTGACCTGTAGATGCTACTGGCTCAGCTGGAGGCATAACACGAAGAGATTAGTTTCCGCCCACTTAACTCCGTGAGAAGAGTTTTGTCAAACATTTTCAGAACAGAAATGCCCATTTAACTTTGAAAAAAAAGGAACAGAAGCACAAAGTAGTATGTTCTTTTGTTTTCAAAGGGGAATCACCTTATAATAATTGGTAAACTCATTATAACTTTACAGTTACACTTTTAAGTTTTCAAACTCGTAGATAAGCTGATTAAAAAGGGTTTGTTATTTTGTAACAGGAACTAGATAGAAATACAAGCAAAACCTAAAAAAACAAGAAAACAGAAAAAATAGGGCATATGTGAATATTCGAATACCTACCAATGGTAGATATAGGACTGTATTACAAGAACTTCTTATATAAAGATGCTTATTTATATCGATGTATACAGAGAAGGAGTTCTTATGGAGCTTAGAAGATGGGTGATCGGGCCTCTGCACTGCTAGGAAAGTGATTGAGCATATAGGATCTACTATAGGTGTCCTCGAATATGACGTGCATTTTAATAGGACGTCTCGCCTTGAATGTTGTTCGTATTTCTCAACATCATAGGTAAAGGTCAGTCTATGTATCCTCCTTAGTGGGAACAAGACAGAGATGATTACCTTGGCCGTGGATTTGAGGAAGTCAATTATGGTCTTAGGTGAGGGGGGAAAATTCAAAAGGGTTACAATAGAGTGCAGGGACAGAAAAGAAGGAAGGGGGGTGAAGGATAGATATTAAGTGCATCGGTAAGTAACATCGGTTTTTATGGTGAGCCTTTGGGCCCACTATATCGATGATATCTTCATGCTTGGGAGGGGCCCATGACCACTTCAAGGAGTTGGTCAATGACCTAACCATAACACTATGGGACTTAAATGCACTTACAGATTCAACCATCAAGTATCCCCGTCATGTACCTGATACAGAAAAAACAGCAAGGGGAATTAGAACCCTACCATATTTAGGAACCCACCTCTAAAATTCACTTATTAGATGGGAATCCAAACCATCCCCCCGCTCTCAAACGGGTATCCCTTGGTTCAATACTAAGGGCTCGGAGGAATTGCTCCACACTAAAGAATTACCAGAGAAGCTAAAGAATTTCGTTACCAGATCCTGGCATGGGGATTTTTATCCCGACTCTAGCTCATCAGGCAGAACACCTTGTTGACAGGCATTGGCGTGACAGCCCCCAAAGATTCAGACACTGCTACAGTCGGGGGACCAGTGCTGAAGCTGAGAAGAAAGGCGGGGGGACACTCCAGCACAACCCTCTTACTGCACGGCCAGAGACTTACATGGCCCACCACAGAAAATCAGGAGTGCACAACAGACCTGCAGGGGCCCTGCAAAAAGGCAAAAATGGGAAGCACAATCAGCCCACATCAAAAAGAAAAAGAACACTATGTAGTCAGGCACCGCTGAAAAAGCATCATAAAGTTGGGGCAAAGCCTACACAGCGTGCACCGTGAACACCACATGAGACACAGCAGCAACCACAGGTCCCTCCGTCCGCAAGAGGTCACTGCTTTTAAGCCAGAAGATCACCCTACCAGAAAGTAGCAGTATCTAGTCTGGACCACCCAGAGCTCAGGCATGTACTATCCCTATGCACTCCAATTAGGGCTATGATATTCTAGCTACTTTCTATAGGGGGCCGGAAGTAAGATCTGCAGCAAGACAGAACCAAATCTCAGTGCAATAAAATGAGTGGATGAGCGTGAAACCTTTAAATCTGAAAAGATCTGCTACCTACTTGATTGTCAGGAGAGGGACAGTAGGCACACTATGCGCCATAAACAAGTGATGATGGCTAATGGATGACCTGGAAAACAGGAAAAAAGCAACAATTACATTTGTCAGGGTTTAGCGGAAGCGCACAAGAAGACTTATGGGACATTACAGGTATACAACAATTGAGCTGAATTAAAACCTCAAATTTGATATACACCTTCTTAATTTTTTATCTTTTGCTCCTGATTGACTTACATAACATGTCAATCTATACCCAACCTTAAAAGCTTAGCTTGACTCATGGCACTTAAAATTTATACTAGACCTCAGGTCCGCGAGATTTGTTGGTGCGCCTTATGTAGTCAGATTTTCTCCACACAACATGATACACAGTCCACATTATTACTCTTATTAAGTGACCCTTCCACAAGTATATGGCACGGTGGAGGCTATCTTCAGAGTTGCAAAACCGATCCTCTTTCCAACACGATAGTTTGAATCTTGGAGGTGCCCTCACGGCGTTCGCTCAGCAATCCCAATAGATACAGCTGGATAAGATATCACAGTTTGTGTTTGCTTAATAGCAAATACCTCCATAGTCTTTCCCAGGCCTTGGATCCTCCCCTTCATAGGCCAGCTATCATCCCTTCCACCCCAAACCTTCGAAACTACCCCAGGACAGCAGCGGGTAACCTAGATACCTGAATCTCCTCCTTAAGCCCCCCGGATGTTCACACAATGCAGCCCCGACCATTGCATCCTTTAAAGGCAAGGGGTCTAAAACATCCCTGAAAACACTCTCAATGCTTTATTCATCCAGTAAGCCAAAAGCCCAACTGTGTGTGTATAGGAGACACATTTTAAGTGGGGACAGGAACCAAGATCAATTGTAAATACTATTCCACTTCTTGTCTAGTACAAATCCACTAGTAGTAGTCAAAGTTTGTCTCTATCTGCATACACAAAAACGCACAAATGTGAGGTCCTCACAGGGGTGGAAACAGAAGCTGTATATATATTTTGAAATGTGACTCCCATGGGTCTGTTATATTTGCAAATGTATCGGCACCAAGGTGGCCAGACCGACTTTTTGTTAAAGGTTCTTGACCTTTCTTGGAGGATCACTTTATTCTTTGTATGGAGACATGAACATGTATTAATCCTCTGTTGTATACGTCCAAGGGTAGATCCCATCTCGTCAGTTAAATTGCCTCGGAAACGGTGATACGTGGAACGAACACCAACACCCAGAAGATAGGGTTTCTTGTTACTCCACTGTCCAACTGCTCACAGGAGGCAGCTAGGTTACATCTTTGTATGAGCATGAACTATGCAGAATGTTGGATATAATATTGGTATATATTTTATATGTGTGTGTACAGATCATGGCCTCAGTCTTTTACACTCTCCAGAGTCCCAACTCAGAGGAAGGCTTGTTAATTGGAGACTTTAACGACAACTCTCTCAGGACTGTCCTGTATCTCAGCGTATAAAAAATTATATCCAAAAAAATACAGGCCCATGCTGAGGGGACTCTACAGAGGTGACAAATGTAAGATGGTTAAAACAAAACCATTAAGAGGTATCTTATTAAAATAAGGTGTTATATTAAAGAAGAACAGGTTTCAAGTGCAGTCCTCTTTCTCACAACAAACAGCAGGAATCAACATATAGCCTTATGACACTCAGTTCGCCAGGATGATAAATGTCTACAGAAGCTAAGCACAGAAAAACTGAAACTCCTAACGCTCACTTGTCCTTCTACGAATGGCAAACAAGTCAGGTAGACCTCAGCAAGAACACTCAAGGCAGGAAGGCAACTACATACATCCTGTCTATAAAACGGGGGGGGAACAGACAGTACAACTACAGAAGAGTAGCGCAGTTCTGTTGGGAAACACAGAAGTGCATGCGCCAATCAGCGGTGCGATGGCCCTTTAAATCTGCGTGCACACCCTGAGTGCGGGCCAGAATAAGCGGTAGCACCGCCAGCCTCCCCCCTTCTTGGCACTGGAAAAGTGTTTGAGGAGACTTTGCCCTGGATATTATCCAGCGCTCCCAAGATGGTCTCCTCAGCCTGAACCCCTTCCATAAACAAGAAGAACCTGCGCTTGGTGCAATATGGTCTCGGAGAGATAACCTGTTGGTTTGTTCCCAATGGATTTGAGGTCCTGCTACCGAGGCATTACTGCAGAGGACACTGGGAGGGAGTGGGCAGCTGAAGAGGGGGACAAGGATTCGGACCTGTAGACAACAAAGAATGGGAGCTGCACCAGCATACCAGAGTCCAGGATATAGGAGAATCAGAAGACCATGATAGCAATCAGCACAGTATTCTTGACGGCTGAGAGAAAGTGGCGAGGGAACAGCCCAAGTCCTGATTTACCCTTGCTACTTGACAATTCGACTGAGTGGTCGGTAACAGAGAAATGCCAGATTTACTTGCAGCTCGGTTGCACAAAGGAACACCAGCAACTTGTGTTTGCAGAATCATAACAGCCAGAGATAGCTAGAAGGAACAAACTGACAAGCCGTGAGAAGAGACGAAAGACCTGGAAGGGGCGAAAAAAAGGGACATCTTGGGAAAACCAGTCCGTCACCAACTACATGAACAGTATGGCGCATGAGAAAAGAGGAAAGATCCGCTGTCTGTCAACACAATTTGAATTGAAATCCTCGCGCGTAGTCCAATCCGTCAGATTGTCCCGATGCCCACCCGGCTTGTCTTTGTCGCATAAAGCCAGAGCGATTGTGCAAATCCGACCACTTGCGCAAAAAACCCCGCTTTAAATTCAGTCTCAGGTGGCCAAAAACCAGAAAATCGTCAGGATGTCGCCCGAAAGTGCGGTCCGCGGCGGGCCCTTAGTAAAATGGCCCCGATGTGTACCAGAAGACCATCGCAGCCGGAAGATATGTTTTAGAACAACTGGCAGCTGGAGAAGTTGGAGGACCAGGAAGGGGAACAAAATCAACGACATTTGGGAAAAACCGGGTCATCACCCCCAGATGACCACCACTGGCCTGAGGCGACAGGCAGACAGTGACCAAAGTCAATAGCCGGCGTGTGACCCATGGGGACGGATCGGAAACAGAAAGTAGCAGGCTGATGGTTTGGGTGTAGAGGCTTTTGTTACGTACATGCTAGGAGCAGGAACCTACGAAATCCCTGGAACGTCTTGACGTCATGCGCCACCAGTAGAAGCCGGAGATGAGTGGCCAACGGACGTTGCACCCATGCGTTGCCCAGGCCAATCGCAAAGACTGTCCCAAGCGAGAATCCTCTTCCGAGGGAAGGAGTCGACACACATCTTGCCGGGAAGGTAGCTGCCTGAATATCCACCGGATCTGCCAACAACAGTTTTCAGGAGAGATGATATGCTGACGGACCCAGCTCTTCTCCAAACACTCCGAAGACCCAGGTCAAAGCGTGAGAAAAATGACCAGCAGGTTGCCTGGATTTAGATGCCTGGGCTGTCTTGAGATACAAAGGTTCTTGTGGTCGGTGTCACACAAAGGGCATGGAGACCTCCCTCCAGTAGATTACTGTCACCCTCCAGAGCAAGTTGAATGGTAACAGTTCTCTGAGTAAGTTTCTCTACTGTGGAGAAGAAAAAAGTCCTAGATAGAAACTGCATGTGAGAGTTTCAGCCTTTTAAGAGCCATTTTCTGGATGAGCACTGGCTCCGTCTCCGAAGGGATGCATCCACTCACGAAGATAAGCGTCTTTGTCAAGCCCTATGAGTAACAAGAGACGAGGCAAAGGCGGAAATCAACCGTGAGAGACCTCTTCACTGCAGAGGAGGCCAGGCACAGGGGATTGGCACCTTTCCTTGGTTAAGTGCCACGATAGAGCAGACTCCGCGAAGAGCCAGAGAAGTAAGGGAGGAAAGAGGACAAGGGAAACCGAATAACTGCCGATAATAGTTTGCACAAACCTCTATATGCCGCTTGTAGACATTCTGGGCTTTCCACATATAACTGCAGACAGTTTAGCAGATCCCCATCTGAGGCCTCTATCGGAGATAATGTAGCCCAGGGAACGGAAGGCTCCACTGGTGAACTGACATTTTCAAGCTTGGCATAGAGATGATTAGCCCGCAGTCGACCAAGAACTGATTGTACATGTGACTCGCATTTGGAGGAATGCACCAGATTTGTCGGTAGTACCTAGACACATGTACTTGTATACATAAGGTCCACTGAAAATTTCATTCACAAAACTCCTGGAAGAAGAGCAGTCATTACCAGGTACTGAATGGCATCACTAGTACTTCAAAATAGAAGATACGCCCAGGCACGGTGCCTTACTTTCCGCCTCCCTCCTATGGTCCAACCAGTCCTCAAATCACCCCCGTAACAGTGGGTACTGTAAGATAAGTCACCAGGAATCAAATGGAAGATAGTGCAGACTCTCCAGGGTAAAGAAAAAAGGTATTTTTATTTGGTATCTCCAAAGATAGTAAAAACGCAGTAGCTCAAACACCTCGTCCGACCCAAGTTTCCTCTTCAGGCTGCATCCTTACTAGATTGTGGAAAAGCCCAGAAATTCCTTGGATAACAGATTGATGTGGAGAATTAACCTCTTTTACACCATTGGAAAGAACTACAGCCACCTCCCAAATGCTGGCTTAACCCCACTCCCTAGTCGGCCCATGGCTGAGATTTAACAATACCTTTTTTATTACGCATCAGGTGCCAGGATTATATGTATATTGTCATAGTAAAATACATGTTCTCATGTTTGTCCTCATGTACTGATTGCTTGCAATTGCATTGTCAAGCGAGTGAACCGGAGTCCATTGATGAGACGGGCATAGACCCAACCCATGCTTTATACTTGAGATTCATAGCGAATTTTCATTAGCCATGATTATAGATATATTTGTTATCCAACTCGTAGGCATTTACCACTACGCACTCTTTCATCCATGTCCGTTTTTTTAAAGATTTGTATGTATCTTTGAGTTTTCAATAAAGTATATTTGGATTTCTCAAAATTTGAGTGGAATCTACTTCTGGATAACTTGTTCTTGTAGTTAATACTCCAAAGCTGGGAAATCCGCTTCGAGACCCACACATTGTATCAACTGCATCCAGGTGAGGTGCCACACACCCTTTGCTTTGGATGGACTCCTACAGCTTTATGTCGTGCACACCGCGATAAGTTGCAGCTGTTATCTGGTAATGGTTAGCGGGCGAAATTGTGAACATGTTTATGGCTTCAAAATATGAATGAAGAATAAATAAGACGCTAGTAATCTTCGATACTAATCTCGATATTTTGCCCTAGCGTAGGACATTTTGAATTGAGAACCTGTATGCACCAAGTTGAGATCTTCTAACAAGGAGCTTGAAATCTGGTTGGATTCTGAAGTCTCTATGTCAATAAAAAATATGGTACGAGCGGACTATGTCTAAAAAAGATTCCCACTAAACGTATATTCACCTGAATTTTTAAAGCAATGGAATGTTATCCTGTCAGAGTGTTTGTTCAGACTGATCCGTATGATTATGAACTGAGGGAAAAGAACTGAACTACCATAGTGTACAGATTCAGTAGATTAACATCCCACATGAAACATTACTAATTGTCTGGAGTTTGATAATACTTGACGACAAAATCAGAAATAAAAGTAAGTACATTGGAACACACCATCATGGACATTAAAAAAATATAAATTTCATTGAGACCCAAGGATATGATGGTCTGTGGATGTGTTTATGTTGGAAAAGAGACAGAATTCCAAGTAGTAATACAAGGACCCAGTGTCTATTAAAAAACAAAATGGCAAACAAACAAAAAAGTGAGTTTTTTTGTCTGATAGTGAACAGAACCGTTGTTGGGTAATCTGCTGATTACTTCGATTTCTGTAAAGCTCGGCTCGTTTAAACATAAACAACAACAACAAAACCATCAACAAAATGAAGAAGAGCAGAACGAAACACAAGAAAGACCAGACAGAGACTGTGAAATAGATGGATGGTGATAACCTTTCAAATTACATTATTTCAGAGACCAAATACGGTTCTTTCCAAAGTTTTAGTTTTCTCACCATCTACATCGTTTAAAATCTTTTCAGACTCTTCTTGATATAATAATTGGTAGG
The DNA here is from genome assembly GCA_019512145.1 of Engystomops pustulosus. Taxonomy (NCBI): domain Eukaryota; kingdom Metazoa; phylum Chordata; class Amphibia; order Anura; family Leptodactylidae; genus Engystomops; species Engystomops pustulosus. The sequence continues at coordinate 114,133,605 of CM033642.1, read as the reverse complement.
AACATTACTTTGAAAAAACCATCCGTGAGTACCTAGAATCTTCATAAGACAGCAATGCTACATGAAATCTGAACCACAAATCTGTTTCCAGGATCATTGCAGATTTATTTGGTTAGGCATTAACACATCTTGAATCCACAAATGAGGAATGGAATAATACATTTAGAATGCGCAACCCTTTTTTATTCAGCGACAATCCCTCCACCCCACTTCTGGTATTTTCCCAGGATTAATTGACAGGAATTGGTTACATTAAAATAAGAGTACTGTACATAATAGACAAACGTTCCTAGGGATAATAGTTAAGTAACCTTCCAGGCTAACAATACTGACACGCAAACATGTTGTGTCAGTGTTAGATGGATGTTACTGGGAGCAGACCTACTTTGTCTGACATGTTATTGTGTTGGATTGTACACCTTCACTTTTGCATAATGTTGCTTTAAAATGTCTGATTATCTTCCTACAGTTATTATGATGACGTTATTTAAATAATTTTATCTGCATTGTTATGGAATTTTTTGTTAACCAACGAATTATTTTTTTCCTTTGATGGTTACATTCTTCATACAGCAGTGCGCGCAGCCAATTGGGGGCGGGGGGGTTGGGGGGGCATGCTCACCCTCCATTGGCCAACACTATATGGCTGTATGGGGGAGGAATACTTCTTGTTCTTTTTTTCTCATAGCAACATCGGTTCCTCTTCCATATCGGGTGTATGGTATTATATCGACAACCGCCACCTGATATGGGAGGCGATGGAGTAGGAAGGCTAATAAGTTTGTGTCAAACACATTAATAAGAACGACCATGAAACTTGAAATTACTTTCAGTTCCCATTCTCATGTGATTATTTTTGGACTTTCCATTTTTAGGGGATGATAAGTGAAAAATTAAACATACCCGCACAATATAAAGAACATATCGGTTGGTGATTTAATAAGCATTTTAAACGTAACTGTACGCAATCCTGCGGTTTTCAATAAAGTCAATCAAACAGTGCATGCTGGTATGGATGAAAGAAGTATCTCCACGAGCGCATCATAGAGCTAACTGGTAGGGACACTATTCCCATAGACAGAACGACTCATAAAATTGAAGGTAGGATGATGAGTACAGATTATGCCAATATTGATTCGCCTGTAACATTTTCCACACCCTTCAGCGCCCATATATGAATGTCCACATTATTAAAAAAATACTTACGCATTTACTTTTCACAATCAGCTGCAATCTCCAATTCTTAAAATCCAATATCACGGTTTATACCAAAAACGGAAACACACTTGGCTGAGTATTCTGTCAACCCAGTCTGTTTCTCTTTCCTCATCAACCAATAAGGACAACTGTGTCAACAAAGGTTTCTAAATGTGGGGCATAACAAAATGCCCTGATGTAATCATGTGGTTCCATCAAAAATAGTTTCAATCTATCTCCATAAAAGAAAAAAATTCAGTGTTAGAGTTACAATCAATTGCAACACCTAATATGTTTATTGATTAATGTGAGATTGCAAATTAAATATTTTATGTAGGAGTGCCTGAGCGGTGCCTTAAAACACATACAGGCCGGCACAATATCCATGCAAAAACACTAGAAGTTGAACCTCTATGGCGTTTCAAAAACACTTTTTGGTCGGTCATGGTGGTGAATGCAGGTCCTTTTCTTGTGTGGATAGAGAGGATATCCATACCACATCGTGGAGGCGACGACAAAGAAAAGTTTACGTGAGAAACATACTGGATTATTTGTTTTGGAAACCCGTGTCGGCGAATGGGTTACACAACGTTTGGATGTTATATGCAGTTACTAACCTATTGCTGCATCATAATGCCACGGATTTATCTGTTTACTTTCATAGTAAATATTGATTTTCATTTATCTCTATGTCTGATTGATTGCAATGTAACTTGTATAAGTTTTAATTGTATTTGCGGCGAGTTGACCAGAGTTCATTGGCTGAGGGACTGGCCATTGTGACCCACACCCCATTGCTCTTAACTCTGCGATTCATTCATTGCGTTTTCGTAGCCACGTAAGAATTTAATGTTATCCAAAAATTGCATAGGCCATTACGTGACTCTTTTCTGTCATTCCATATCCGTTTTTAAGATTTGTATTTCTTATATTATTTCAATAACAGTATATTGGATTTTCTGGCATTTGAGTGGAATCTTCTCCCTTGGAGCCGAGGCCTTTTCAGATTTAAAAATCCTTGCCTTTCTATCTAACTACTTGACCCACTTCTTCCCCCCCTAGCCCTAACCCATTATCTTTGCTACTCAGCAGAATGTGAGAGCTCTCTCTCGAATGGAAAGGCGGGGAACCAGAACAAAATTAAAAGATCACTGTTCCCACCATATCCTTTACAATTGTTCTATTCTGTTTGGTATAAACTCCCCTTAAATCAATCTACCTGATAAGCCCTAAGCTACCTTTCCATGCCAATGGTTTTTGAATTACCATTGTTACTCTGTGAAATTGTTATTACAATGCACAGGCTCAAATGCTACTTAACAGAAAGTATACTTCTGGATATCACCGTTTTGTTTTTCTTGTTGTTCAACTGTATCCCGGACCTGCAAGTCCACTATCAGATATGCTTTAGATCAATGAAAAAAAATGATCTAAAAAATTATAGTAGGGAGAGAGCACAAGGTAGAAATTAGAATAAGAGAGGGTGCACAGCGTATACATTATTAAGAAGAGAGGGGACATGGTATATAAATTATTAGAAGCTCGGGGGCACAGTGTATAAAGTACACACAAGAGGGGATATAAAATATTAGAGGGGAGGACGAGTAGTAAATTATTAGAAGGCAGTGAGCACAGTGTATAAATTATTAGAAGAGAGGGGCACAGTGTATAAATTATTAAAAGGACTAAGGGAGCACAATGTAATAAATTATTAGAAGGAAAGAGCACAGTGTATACATTACAAGACCAGAGGGCACGGTGTATAAATTATTAGTCCTATTCAGTCAGAAGAAGGGAGTTATTCCCGAAACGCGCCACTTTTTTTGTCTATATATGATTCTCATTTATACATGAAAGTACTATTATTCTCAGTTTAGTTGTTTTTACTTGTAACTGTTACTTGTAACTATTATATTTAATTTATAATAAATGTCCATTCCTTTATGTAACTAGTGTGAGAGAATCAAGTATTATTGATAGTGTAGACACTCCGCTGTACTAGGTTGTTTAGCGTCCCACCCTTTAGCCCCTTGGTTTTTGCACAATTTTGTGCACATTTTCAGGCTATGAAATTATTAGCAAGGCAGGAGCACAGAGTATACATTTTAGAAGGCGGTGAGACAGTGTATACATTATTAGAAGGCAGAATTACAGTGTCATATACTTACATGACCAGTAGGGGTCTACATAGTGATATTTTTAAGTGATTAGATAGGTCAAGTCACGACAGTGTAGTTACAATCATAAGACCGAGGGGCTACTTCGGAGACATACAGTTAAACCCATTATAGAAGGCCAGTGAGACCTACAGTGATATAAAATATTTAGAGGCAGTGAGCACAGCTGTATAAAATTATTAGAAGGCAGGAGCGACAGATGTATAAATTATTAGATGGGAGAGGGACACAGTAGTAAATAAATTCTAAGAGGGAGGGGGCACAGTGTTATAATAAATTCAGAGAGAGGGGGCACAGTGTATAAATTCAAGAGAGGGGCACAGGTACATAAATTATTAAGTGAGTAGCCACAGTGTATAAATTATAGAAGGGGGGGCACAGTGTCAATTATTAGTAAGCGGCACAGTGTATAATTAAGGATACTGTATAATATATACTATATAATACGAAGGAGGGCATGGGTAATATGTAAGGGGGAGCATATAAAAGCTGTACAATCATTTGTCAAGGTAGGCACCCCCCCCCCCCCCCAACTTTTTTAAATTTTTTAAATAAAAGTGGAGACTACTATGCTGAATGAAAGGAACTCTGCTGGAAATCAGCTGGTTAACGCCGTTACAGCATCACCAATTTTTGTGGCATGTTATCTCCTTTTCTTATATCTACTTGTTATTGCACAGTTCCAACAATGAAAAAAAACATTTAGTGCACGTGTAAGGAGCATGATCAAGTCAGGAGGCAGTAAGCTGATTGCCACCAGCAAAAATGTCTTGAAACCAGGGTGATAGTTTAACATTCCCAACATTAATTCCCTGATGTAACTTACCCTTACAACCTCTGTGTAAAATCAAGAGAATGTACTGAAGGAAGAAAGAGATACTTTATTTTTGTACCCCCGACAGTACCTACAAGTGCCAGATTCCCATAATATAGATAATATTACTATGTAGTCAGTAGGCTGGGCTTCCCATCCATATGCCTTCTGGGATCGTCTGCTCGGGTATGCGGCGGGCTAAAAAAACTGCCCAATATAAGGTACTCACATTCATCAGTAGATGTTTAAATGCCAATATGCTGCCAGCGCACGGGCCAGCATGGGGTTGCACCACATCCAGAAATTACCACAATGCAGCTCTTGTAGTGTGGCATTATCAATGGCATCCATCACATCCTCCTTGCAGCGCCATCTTGTGAATAGGGCAGTTGTACCAGTGGAAAACTATACAAAGTGATCTAATAGTTATATCTAGGCATGTAACATTTCACCCAAATAGAATACTGGATGCGTAGGGAAAATAATTGAATATTAAGCTAAAAAAATAATGTTGAGCCCAAACTATGATGGTATATACATATGAATTCTAATATATAAAGCTGAGGTGGTGTGTTTATGATGTGTGTCTGCTCAAGGAATCTGCACATGCATTACGTCACAATAATACCTTTGTCAGCAACAGATTTTGCATCAGTCCATATAGAGGAGCCATGTCTTGCTGCTGGTGGCAGTTGGAAGCTGAGCCATGGTTGTGTTGCTGCTCTGCCACAGGTCATTGAGTATAAGACACTTATGTGTGAGGTAGATGGATTGAGACAGAGAGAGTGGGATATTTATCAAAAGTGTCTGAGGTAAAACTATTCCAGTTGCCCATGGAAACCAGAGATCGGCTGTATATTATAAACAGCTGTGGGAAATGAAATTGAGCTCTGCATTGGTTGCATGGCCAACCTAGAGCAGTTTTAGTCAGACACTTCTGAATAAATCTCCACATAGACAAAGTGACAGTCGGAGACACCGACAGTGATTGGGAATGATGAGTGCCCCAGACATAATGTCACTGTAATGAGAGTGCCCGAGACCGTCATCACTGGAATGATTAGTGCCAAGACCACAGTCACTGGAAGAGTGCCCAGACCAACGCACTGGAATGAGAGGCCCAGACAAAGTCACTGAATAGAGTGCCGAGCAACATCACTGGAATGAGAGTGCCCGAGACAACAGTCACTGGATGAGAGTGCCCGATGACCAACCAGCTCATGGCATGAGAGTGCCGAAACCAACAGTCACTGAATGAAGTGCCCGAGAGACCAACAGTCACGGAATGAGAGTGCCCGACCGAGACAACAGTCACTGGAATGTGAGTGCCCGAGGGACCAACAGTCACGGACTGAGAGTGGCATGGACAAGTAGCATTGAAAGAGATGCAGAGACAGACAGTGTCAGTGACAAAGAAGATAAGTGACAGTCCTACATATAAAATATTTTTTGTTACCCATTCTATTTGTTATAGTGAAGAGCAGTCGTAACACTTTCAATGGCAGGGGGAAGATACAGATGGGATACCAATAAATCTGAAACATTTACATCTGTGAAATGCAAACTGGTAAAATCAAAATCAATGTTTTTATAGCACAATTACAGGGCTCTGGGAAACGACGTCCACTTATATTCCGGTCCCAAGTTCCAGCTAGTTCATCGTCCGTGGTGCTCCAATGGGTCCACTATCCCTAAAGCCTGGCAGCATGTTTTTAATTGGGCAATCTGAAACATGGGATGAGTCCCATGCTTGTGACATTACTCAAGGCCTTTTGCCAGAACACTAAAGCCTTTCACATGAATCAGGACAGCATGTAATTGGACGACCTAAAGCATTTGTGACATTTGCAACATGCTTGTGACATCACTCAAGATTCTATTTTCTTGCACTCCTCTCCTACAGCCCAACCCAACAAGCCTCCTGTCGGCTCTACTGTTCTGTACTGTTTTCCATGGTTACCAGAAAGCATTGCAAAGGGAGATTAACTTGGTGGGACATGGTAAAACCTCTTCTAGCAGCTAAATTCCACTAATAGCTTATTTTTGCTTAGTGCAGAGTTAGCCGAAAGTGTATTTCCTTCTGTAGAAGATGTGCAGACAAGATTGACTTTCTATCCATCTCCCACGAGAAGTTTGACGGGCAGCCATGAAGAGGATAAGAGAATAATCCCCTTTATTGTAAACTGTGATATTAAGTAACATATTCTAACCCTTTCCTTGCTAAGGACTGGATGGCTTTTCAGAAGATCAGGACATGTATCATATATTCTGGCTGCTAAAACCAATTACAGTTCTGGTGTCATATGAAATTGAAAAAGATTGTGGGGGACATTTATCAGGGCTTGTATATCAGAAAACTAGAAGCCCCATAATCTCAGTTGCTAGCGAACCAGAATGGAAATGGAAGCTTTGCTAAGTTCATTTGTGAACTGCAGCTCCATGACACTTTGTGCCACATAATAGTTGAAAAGTCACTTATATATGTCTCTCTAAAGTAATCTCCTTCTGAAGTGCTGGGATAGTTGCTGCGATAGTTGGCAGACAAGAACATTGTGAACTGCCTGTTTGTCCTCATCCCACACATTCAGTGCTCATTATAACCACTGCATCTCAAATGTGTTTTGGCCAAACTTTGTCGTTCTTTTTCGTGTTTCAGTACACTAGCTGGTAAAATGTTGGTCTCCTTGAATTCCATCTTTGATTTCTTTATCACAAAGCCAACAGTGAATGAGCATCAGAAGTATTGGAAACTATGACATTTTTCAGTTACTTATTGGCTGGTTATTGAGGTCTTATTTTGTTTGTTCAATTTAACTCCTTGTTAATGGTTCTAGTTTTTATTCTCGTGTTGTTATCTGTGAAAACCCAGCTGTCTCACTTCTTTGTTAAATCAGATGTTATTTCCAAGTCGTGAGTACCTTTATTACCCGCATGATATTCTATTCCCATATTCTCTTATCCTTGTATCATGAGCTGGTTTTTAATAATTTGTCCTGCTCCTAGTGCTGGATCTTACGCTGACCCACAGTGTTTGGCATTCTTCTCTCACACATTGTAATCACATATACAATCTTTTTGAGTTACTTGTATTGCTCTGAACACTAATTTACATTATAACTGAGATGCTGTTGGTGTAATGCTGATATAAATAAATGTATTGCAGTAAAGCAGAAATTGAATCTTTATGCGAGCTGTCACTGAAGAGCACAGGGGCTAATTCAGAGTTTAAAAGTTGCAGTTGAGATTGTAAAACTTTATATCCTTATATAACTGCTTCTTCTGTGTGTAGAAATAGGGTGGCCTCTGAAGATCTAATAACCTAAAAAATTATATGATGATGGTTTCCAAATAGACAGAAAAATGTAAATGAGACTAACTTTGAATAATTCAAGCCACTTTTTGGGCTTCACAAAAATGCCAATGAAGGCCTGTCATGTGAACATATAACAGTATAAAACCCTAAAGTTTTTTTTTCTTTTAGAAGAAATCAGATTCCAGTGTATTGTGTAATAAGGCTCTTTCTACTCACTTTAGTACTGTATATTGTTGATCTACAGTTAGCAGTTTAGATTACCACATTGTAGGGTATTTTTGTTAAAAGTGGGACATTATGCACTAACTTGGAATACTTTCACCTATTCTGCTTTTGCTATATTGAGTAAAAAACAGTGTATTGTATGTACACAATAGCAGAAAACAAAAGAAAATAATTGGGCAGCACGGTGGCTTAGTGGTTAGCATTACAGCCTTGCAGTGTTGGGGACCTGGGTTCAAATCCCAGGGTCAACAACTCCAAAGAGTTTGTATGTTCTCTCTCCAGTTTCCTCCCACACTCCAAAACATACTGCTCTGTGTAGTTCTGTGTAGTGCTGCATAATCTTTGTGCACTATATAAATAAAGGAATTATTATTATTAGTTTTCTAGCTTCTACATACTTTTAAAAAGTATTCAAAAGAAGAAGATAGGATTTATTAGTTTCCCATCATTGACCAAAAATATAAACATGCAGAAAGAGCGACAACCAGAGACAGGGTTCATTTCTAAACAAAAGTAAACAATTTACCTCCAGATGTGGAATGGTCATTTTCTTCTCTGAGGCAGTTTTGATACATGAGGCCAATTGGACTAGGAGCAGTTTACTAAAATCTATGGAGAGTCTTCCAATGAGTAATGGCTAGGCAACTAAGAGCCTGTAATGTATGATAACACTCTAGTCAGGCATTCAAGCTGAAGCATTTTATATTTTTATAATTTATGTGTGTATTGATATTTCTCTCAACATAAGAAAGTAATATCCTCGAGAGGAGTCTTATTTTCCTTTTGAAAAACAGTAGATTTATACAGTTTATATGGTACATGGTAAAGGCAGTAAAAAATAAGTACTGCTACAATGCTTCTACCATGGGTCTCTAGAGAGGGAAAGCAAAACATTTTGCAAAGCTGGATGTTTTTATGTTGATTTTCATATTCATTCTAAAAGAACAAAGAACAATAGGTTCTTGAATGTAGAGATAACCTCTAATCCCAGTCTCCTTTACACGAGTCAACATTTAATAGCTATAGTAAAAATTATTATGTACAGTTATTTATATATTTACTAAAAATATTTAATATCTATTCTAGTCACAAAGATCACAATTTTGTAGTGGCAGCTTGTCTATGTCACTTTAGCTCTGAATAGTGCTAGCAGGCGACAGGTCCTGGGCCGAAGCAGAGGAACGATGTGTGCTGGGAGCTCCAATTAGCTGGAGATAAAGGTGATGGGCGTGAAAAAGAGTTAATTTCACAGCACACTCAGCGCTCTTCTGCTTCAGCCCAGGACTTGCCGCCTGCTAACAGTGCTCAGAACAGAACTTACTGGATATTTTAAAGAAGTCACTGGGCAAAGAAAACTATTAAAGGCACCTGAAGGCTTAAAAAAAAAGTCTCCCCAGGGTCCTGTTGTGTGTGTGACATAATAACGCTCTGCAGGACAGCATAGTTCAAAGCGTCATGCAGCATTTCCCCCTCCTCACTTCACCACCAGCATGTTTTTAATTGGGCAATCTGAAACATGGGATGAGTCCCATGCTTGTGACATTACTCAAGGCCTTTTGCCAGAACACTAAAGCCTTTCACATGAATCAGGACAGCATGTAATTGGACGACCTAAAGCATTTGTGACATTTGCAACATGCTTGTGACATCACTCAAGATTCTATTTTCTTGCACTCCTCTCCTACAGCCCAACCCAACAAGCCTCCTGTCGGCTCTACTGTTCTGTACTGTTTTCCATGGTTACCAGAAAGCATTGCAAAGGGAGATTAACTTGGTGGGACATGGTAAAACCTCTTCTAGCAGCTAAATTCCACTAATAGCTTATTTTTGCTTAGTGCAGAGTTAGCCGAAAGTGTATTTCCTTCTGTAGAAGATGTGCAGACAAGATTGACTTTCTATCCATCTCCCACGAGAAGTTTGACGGGCAGCCATGAAGAGGATAAGAGAATAATCCCCTTTATTGTAAACTGTGATATTAAGTAACATATTCTAACCCTTTCCTTGCTAAGGACTGGATGGCTTTTCAGAAGATCAGGACATGTATCATATATTCTGGCTGCTAAAACCAATTACAGTTCTGGTGTCATATGAAATTGAAAAAGATTGTGGGGGACATTTATCAGGGCTTGTATATCAGAAAACTAGAAGCCCCATAATCTCAGTTGCTAGCGAACCAGAATGGAAATGGAAGCTTTGCTAAGTTCATTTGTGAACTGCAGCTCCATGACACTTTGTGCCACATAATAGTTGAAAAGTCACTTATATATGTCTCTCTAAAGTAATCTCCTTCTGAAGTGCTGGGATAGTTGCTGCGATAGTTGGCAGACAAGAACATTGTGAACTGCCTGTTTGTCCTCATCCCACACATTCAGTGCTCATTATAACCACTGCATCTCAAATGTGTTTTGGCCAAACTTTGTCGTTCTTTTTCGTGTTTCAGTACACTAGCTGGTAAAATGTTGGTCTCCTTGAATTCCATCTTTGATTTCTTTATCACAAAGCCAACAGTGAATGAGCATCAGAAGTATTGGAAACTATGACATTTTTCAGTTACTTATTGGCTGGTTATTGAGGTCTTATTTTGTTTGTTCAATTTAACTCCTTGTTAATGGTTCTAGTTTTTATTCTCGTGTTGTTATCTGTGAAAACCCAGCTGTCTCACTTCTTTGTTAAATCAGATGTTATTTCCAAGTCGTGAGTACCTTTATTACCCGCATGATATTCTATTCCCATATTCTCTTATCCTTGTATCATGAGCTGGTTTTTAATAATTTGTCCTGCTCCTAGTGCTGGATCTTACGCTGACCCACAGTGTTTGGCATTCTTCTCTCACACATTGTAATCACATATACAATCTTTTTGAGTTACTTGTATTGCTCTGAACACTAATTTACATTATAACTGAGATGCTGTTGGTGTAATGCTGATATAAATAAATGTATTGCAGTAAAGCAGAAATTGAATCTTTATGCGAGCTGTCACTGAAGAGCACAGGGGCTAATTCAGAGTTTAAAAGTTGCAGTTGAGATTGTAAAACTTTATATCCTTATATAACTGCTTCTTCTGTGTGTAGAAATAGGGTGGCCTCTGAAGATCTAATAACCTAAAAAATTATATGATGATGGTTTCCAAATAGACAGAAAAATGTAAATGAGACTAACTTTGAATAATTCAAGCCACTTTTTGGGCTTCACAAAAATGCCAATGAAGGCCTGTCATGTGAACATATAACAGTATAAAACCCTAAAGTTTTTTTTTCTTTTAGAAGAAATCAGATTCCAGTGTATTGTGTAATAAGGCTCTTTCTACTCACTTTAGTACTGTATATTGTTGATCTACAGTTAGCAGTTTAGATTACCACATTGTAGGGTATTTTTGTTAAAAGTGGGACATTATGCACTAACTTGGAATACTTTCACCTATTCTGCTTTTGCTATATTGAGTAAAAAACAGTGTATTGTATGTACACAATAGCAGAAAACAAAAGAAAATAATTGGGCAGCACGGTGGCTTAGTGGTTAGCATTACAGCCTTGCAGTGTTGGGGACCTGGGTTCAAATCCCAGGGTCAACAACTCCAAAGAGTTTGTATGTTCTCTCTCCAGTTTCCTCCCACACTCCAAAACATACTGCTCTGTGTAGTTCTGTGTAGTGCTGCATAATCTTTGTGCACTATATAAATAAAGGAATTATTATTATTAGTTTTCTAGCTTCTACATACTTTTAAAAAGTATTCAAAAGAAGAAGATAGGATTTATTAGTTTCCCATCATTGACCAAAAATATAAACATGCAGAAAGAGCGACAACCAGAGACAGGGTTCATTTCTAAACAAAAGTAAACAATTTACCTCCAGATGTGGAATGGTCATTTTCTTCTCTGAGGCAGTTTTGATACATGAGGCCAATTGGACTAGGAGCAGTTTACTAAAATCTATGGAGAGTCTTCCAATGAGTAATGGCTAGGCAACTAAGAGCCTGTAATGTATGATAACACTCTAGTCAGGCATTCAAGCTGAAGCATTTTATATTTTTATAATTTATGTGTGTATTGATATTTCTCTCAACATAAGAAAGTAATATCCTCGAGAGGAGTCTTATTTTCCTTTTGAAAAACAGTAGATTTATACAGTTTATATGGTACATGGTAAAGGCAGTAAAAAATAAGTACTGCTACAATGCTTCTACCATGGGTCTCTAGAGAGGGAAAGCAAAACATTTTGCAAAGCTGGATGTTTTTATGTTGATTTTCATATTCATTCTAAAAGAACAAAGAACAATAGGTTCTTGAATGTAGAGATAACCTCTAATCCCAGTCTCCTTTACACGAGTCAACATTTAATAGCTATAGTAAAAATTATTATGTACAGTTATTTATATATTTACTAAAAATATTTAATATCTATTCTAGTCACAAAGATCACAATTTTGTAGTGGCAGCTTGTCTATGTCACTTTAGCTCTGAATAGTGCTAGCAGGCGACAGGTCCTGGGCCGAAGCAGAGGAACGATGTGTGCTGGGAGCTCCAATTAGCTGGAGATAAAGGTGATGGGCGTGAAAAAGAGTTAATTTCACAGCACACTCAGCGCTCTTCTGCTTCAGCCCAGGACTTGCCGCCTGCTAACAGTGCTCAGAACAGAACTTACTGGATATTTTAAAGAAGTCACTGGGCAAAGAAAACTATTAAAGGCACCTGAAGGCTTAAAAAAAAAGTCTCCCCAGGGTCCTGTTGTGTGTGTGACATAATAACGCTCTGCAGGACAGCATAGTTCAAAGCGTCATGCAGCATTTCCCCCTCCTCACTTCACCACTCTGCCCTCTAGTCATTCATGGTGAGGAGCTGTTAGTAAGTGTTAAGTTTTAGCTCCCTAGTAGGTTTTCTGTAATGTTTGCCTTCCCTGTCCGTCCCACTGTTACAAGTCATTTAAACCAATTAGGGGGCATTTAAGGAGGTTTGGGGCTTACATCTGAGTTTGGGGTTGCAGGTCTTTCATGTTGCACTGTTATTGCAATTTGAAACACAATGGGGAGGATCTTTTCCCACACACATATACGTTCCAAATTAAATTCATGTAATCGGGAACAAGCACCATGGGGGGAATTTATCAGTTATTCTACTAATCATAGTTTCTTATGCAGTATTGTACATTGTAATAAAGGGGTTGAACTGACCCAAGACTGCCTCGGTTTAACCCCTTCATTACAATGTGCAATCAGCACATTGTAATGAATGAGGGAAATCCCCATATACTGCCATACTGTAATATGACAGTATATGATAGGATCGATCAGACAACCTAGGGTTAAAGTACCCTAGGAAGTCTGAAAAATAGTAAAAATAAAAAAAAGTTTAAAAAAAATTATAATTAAAAAATCAAATTATCCCCTTTCCCTACCACTGTTATAAAAATAAACAATAAAAATCATAAATACATTAGTTATTGCCCGATCTATCAAAATATAATAACGGTTTTTCACTACGTTTAACCCCGTAAAAGAAAGTAGCGCCCAAAGTTGAAAATGGCCCTTTTTTTGCCATTTAGAAAAATATAAAAAATTCAATAAAAAGTGATCAAAAGTTACACCAAAGTATAAAAAAGTAATTAGCACCAGAATATGGCGAAATAAAAATATTGTGAGAAACATTACCACCATACAGCGAGCAACACTACCTCCATATAGCGAGGAACACTACCTCCATACAGTGAGGAACACTACCGCCATACAGTGAGGAACACTACCCCATACAGTGAGGAACACTATCGCCATACAGCGATGAACACTATCCCCATACAGTAAGGAACACTACCTCCATACAATGAGGAACACTACCCCTATGGCGATGAACACTACCTGCCATACATGATAGACACTACCGGACGACTGGGGAATTTACATTGGCCCTGGAAAAAACTATAAAAGTGGCCCCATTCTTTTGGGCGCAGTCAAAGGTAGGCATGAGTATGCAATCTCTTGTGGAGGTTCACAACTGTTGACTACATCCATATGTACACTTTTTGCCATTTAGAAAATATCAAATTCAATAAAAAGTGATCAAAAGGTACACCAAAAGTAAAAAAGTATTAGCACCCAGATATGGCGAAATAAAAATAAGTGAGGAACACTACCTCCATATCAGTGAGGAACCTACCCGATCGTGAGGAACCAAACATAGCACCCATACTACCCCCGCAATGAGGAACACTATACGCCATACTACAGAGAACCCCTATCCCAACATGAGAACACTACCTCCATACAATGAGGAACACTACCTCCATACATGAGACACTACCACCATACAGTGAGGAACACTACTCATCCATACAGTGAGGAACCTACCCACCATACATTAGAATACTACCCCCCATACAGTGAGGAACACTACCCCATACATGGAGGAACACTACACCCCATACAGTGAGGAACACTACCTCACCCCCATACAGTGAGAATAATACCACATACAGTGAAGAACACCCCGCCGATCCACCACCAAACGGGCCGAAGGAGGAACACTACCTCGCACTGACAATAGGTACAGAATTCCGTTCCACACGAATCACGATCATGTAATTTCGGATTCGTTAGAATCTGAGTTTTCCAGAAATTTTAAATGAATTCCGTTTCATTAGAATCGATTCACCCATCTCTATCCATAACCAAAAACTTAAATGTAAAAACAAAATCTACTTTTATATGGCTGTATGCAAACACAGCCTAATTTTATAACACCATTGTAGATTTTGCTGAAATTTTTTTAGACAAGCAAACGACTTTATTTAAAAGAACCAAAAAAAAAAAAATTGATACCTATTCTATTTAGGTGTTACTAACTTCTGTTAAGCTCAAATCTACTTACTAACCAAAATCAATTGTTTATTTTGAAGCAACAAATTTTCCAATTTTCGTTGCAATAGTTATATGGACTAAGTTAATTTATTTTTTAGGGAAAAAAGGAAATGTAAAATCAGTTAGGCCACAATCACATGTATAGCTCTAATATTGTCAGAAAATGGAATCACAGCAAATTAATATATTTCATCCGGGATGAGAGCTCATGAAAACGTAGATCGGCACATTCTCATACACCTCAGGATCGATTGGCTGTAAACAAAGTAAATACATTTTAGTGGTGTATCCATGGAGCAGTACATGGATGTGCCGCTAGGTATAATGCTACTGCACACCAAGATGTGTGTGTCCTTTAGAAGGTATATGTTTCTATGAGAACTCATCCCGGATGGTATACAAATGTGCCATTCTCCAAGCTAAGTGTTACATAGTGAATCGATGTACAGTCCAATTTAAATTTATGGTGTTTTATGACTATATTGCTCATGTTGTATACGTTTCCAAGAGCCACCTTTGCAGTTTACTTGATACTTCGTACAATATAGTTATGCACCATTGGTTTCATGAGTCACATTTACAGATTACTCTATTAATAGAGGCTAGTATCTCTGTTAGACAGACACATCATGTATTTCATGTTATCCAATTAAGACAAATTATCTGCTTTGTATCTCCGCTATTTTTATTGTCACTTATTTCCATTTTCTGTATTTTCTCTTTACAAGCCTAAATGGACGAAACGTCAACGTGATATATGCTATGTGTGCTTGTTACTAAAATAATAATAATAAATAATTCAGATGGTAATAAAGTGTACTTAGACTGTATTACCATCAAAATCCATCATGATAAACCAGGCACACTTAGTCATAGATCCAGACACTGTGACTGTGGTAATATTCTTTTATTTGTTATTCATGTCCTCCTACCTTCTAAAATAAACTTTTCAAATTATACAGTACTCATGAGACGGAAGGATCTTAGGATCTCATACCGGGATCTAATGGCAGTCAAGGTGCCTCTGGCTAGCACATAGAATGCTGTGAGGCCCTCAAAAATATGCCTCCCACCATTACTGACCCACTGCCAAATTAGTCAGCAGAATGTTCTCCAGACTCATGTCTGTCACATGTGCTCCGTGTGAACCTGCTGTCAACCATGAAGAGCACAGGGCCTCAATGTCGCATCTGTCAATCTTGGTGTCTCTAACTTGTGGAAATTGAGCCCTCATACCAACATCGTGTAGTGTGACAGTTTGAGAAGACATTTGGATATTAGTAAAAAAAGGGGATCCAGCACTGTTAAAAACAACAACTTTTTTATTATTGCAGTTTTAAATTACATTTCCATTCAGTACTTAATCAGCTTACATGCCCTTAGGCTATGACTGTAGTTTTAACTGCAATAATAAAGAAGAATATGTTTAAACAGTGTTAGTATTGCTTATTTTTCTGACTGTTTACCTCTAAAGGTTCAACAGGCTTCCCTGCTGCATCTTTGGGACATTACTCAGAGGAATGTTGTATCTATACTGCCACCCATGTTGAAGTAGGGAGCTTTAGCTTGCCTAATTTAACTTTTTTGTGTGGATATTAGTGGCCTGCTTGAAGTCTCCTGGAGTACTGGCCTGTCTCCTGGTATCTGCCCCATGCTCTAGACTGTGTCTGCTGACAGATACAGCCAACCTTTGTACCACAGCTAGCATTGATGTGCCATCCTGGATAAGCTGTGCTACCTGACCAACGTCTGTGGGTTGTAGAGACCGCCTTTTGCAATCCCGAGGGGTGAGAACAATGACACAATGCAAAAAACTGCCAAAAATGAGGAGCACAGTGGTTGCAGGGGTTGTCTTGCTAATTGCACAATCATTTCTACTAGAGATGAGCGAGCACTAAAATGCTCAGGTGCTCGTTATTCGAGACGAACTTTTCCCGATGCTCGAGTGCTCGACTCGAATAACGAACCCTATTGAAGTCAATGGGAGACTCGAGCATTTTTCAAGGGGACCAAGGGTCTGCACAGGGAAGCTTGGCCAAACACCTGGAAACCTCAGAAAATGATGGAAACACCACGGAAATGGACAGGAAACAGCAGGGGCAGCATGCATGGATGCCTCTGAGGCTGCTTAATCGCACCATTATGCCAAAATTAGTGCAACAGCATGCCCTGCCAGAGTGACTGAAGGAGGGCATATAGCATCTAAAATATCCTATAATTGACCCTGACCTATAAGATCTGGTGAACCACCCAACAAAATGAGCCCGGACATAGCTCGTTTATAAGAGGACGACATGTGGAGGCAGCCATGGAGAACGACTTTCCCATATTAGAGTGACAGTATGGGCATCCTATGCGCTGCTATGATGCAACTTCAGGTCTCCAGCATGGCGGGACAGTTGCGCCAGTTCCATTATGTATCTGGTGAAACACCTGAAAATTCTGCCTACACAGCTCGTTTGATAAGGGAGATGTAGGATGGAGCATTAAGGTAGTAGTTAGATTAAAGGTGCTGCAGATAAAACCATGTTAGTTGGGATTTTGGGATGAAGCTGGGGTCCGTTGCCAGGCGAGCTTTCGCCTGGCCAAACCCCTGTCTCTCAGGCTCCTCCCCAAACAGCACTTCTAGACCTTTTATAAGATCAAGTTAGTGTGTTCATTATAAGTTTGGGTTTGGCGGGTGAGGGGAATGTAAACAGAAGGCAAGAAGCGCTGAAATAATATCGTAATGATAAAATTTGCCAGTAATTTTGTGGATAACACAGCAGGGTGGCGAGAAATTTAACAAGTTATGTGGAGCCATGAAACAACCCAAAATTCTGCCTGACACAGCTGTTTGCTAGGACGATGATGGAGGCAGCTATATGGACGACTTTGGGAGCACTAAAAAGAGACTGTGTGAGGGCTGTTCTATGAGTGACACATGAGTTTTGGATAGTGTTGCTGTATGTGGGCAGTCCCAAAAAGTTTTCAAAACCAGAGGACAGTAGGTGGTCCTCCAGAAAAATTAAATACATAGAGTATTATGCTAGAGCCAGTTAGCCCTGGCAAAAAATAGCCAGTTTCCATCTTTCTTTAGTGTACAAAGAGGAGGAAAGGGGAAAATAGGAGGAGGATGCATACATTATTCAGGTTGAGGCTTTCTTTCACAACCTGGGGAGAATGGAAATCCTGAGAAAATCCAGCTTTATATCTTGATAAGCTTCAGCCTGTCAGCGCTGTCATCGACAGGTGTTACGCTTATTGGTGATGATGCCACCAGCTGCACTGAAACCGCCACCCGCTCAGACAACATGCTAGCATCCGGGCACCAAGAACCTCCAAGGCGTATATCCCAGTTGAGCCACATGTCCACTTTGAAACCCATAGTGTGGGAGCTGTGATCATTTAGGAGATGGTATGGTCAGCTACGTACTCCCTCACCAATCTTTCTGTAAAGATCAGCCCTACTCTGCCGAGACTGGGGACAGGTGACAGGTCTTGCTGGTGGTGACAAAACTGCAAAGGCTTGTAAATTAAAGCTACCCTGCCATTGCTGGACAAGCTGAGCTGCCTGCTCACCTCTCTCCCATCGCTACTTTGTCCGCGAATTAACGCCCTCTGCCTGCTAGCGCTTCAGAAAGGAAATACTGTTTTCAACTTGTGCACCAGGCCTGCTGGTATTCATCAGCATTTCACCTCCTTTCTCTCCAGGATGAGTGTTGGAAGATTTTGTTTTGTACCGTGGGTCCCAGGAGAGTGAAATACCCAGTAATCGGTGCTGAATAAATCGTTTGAACGGAGGGTCACGGGATAGGCAGCCTAGCATGAAATTGCCATATGAGAGTCCAACGCGCAGAACAATTCACTCCCCCTCACTGGGCCTGACTGTCCATTTCCTCCTCCTCCAATCCTCCAACTCCTCTTCTTCTGCAAGCTGAACAGTGAAGGACTGAGCAATGCTCCCCTCTTCTGTCTCGCCAACATTCTCCTCCTCTTCCTCCTCATCCTCCTCCACCTCCTCCGATATGGGCTGAGAAACAGACCTGAGGGTGCTTTTGCTATCAACAAGGGAATCTTCTTCCTCCGTCTCTTGTGACGAGCGCAAAGCTTCTGACTTCATGCTGACCAGAGAGTTTTTCAATAGACCAAGCAGCAGGATGGTGAGGCTGATGATGGCGGCATCGCCACTGACCATCTGTGTTGATTCCTCAAAGTTACTCAGCACCTGACAGATATCAGACATCCACGTCCACTCCTCATTGTAGACTTGAGGAAGCTGACTGACCTGACTACCAGTTCTGGTGGAAGTTGCCATCTGGCAGTCTACAATCGCTCTGCGCTGCTGGTAAACTCTGGATAACATGGTTAATGTTGAAATCCACCTCGTGGGTACGTCGCACAACAGTCGGTGAGCGGGCAGTTGGAGAGGGGCAGCATCTGCGCTGGACTTCCTGAAATGCGCACAGATGCGGCGCACCTTTGTGAGCAAATCAGACAGATTGGGGTATGTCTTGAGAAACCGCTAAACTATGAGATTTAACACATGGGCCAGGTTACGGCTGTTGTCACACACAACCATGCCTGGCTTCAGGTTCAGCGGTGCCAGCCACAGATCAGTCTGCGCTGTGATGCCCTGTAATAGCTCTTGGGCAGTGTGACTTTTATCGCCTAGGCTCAGCAGTTTGAGCACCGCCTGCTGTCGCTTAGCGACGGCACTGCTGCTGTGCCTAGAGCTACCGACTGATGGCGCCATGCCCACGGATGGTAATTCGGAGAAGGATGTGGAGGCGGGGTGGGAGGAGGAGGAGGCATAGTAGGCCTGAGATACCTGGACCGAGGTAGGCCCCGCAATCCTCAGCGTCGGCAGTATATGAACAGCCCCAGGGTCAGACTCGGTCCCTGCCTCCACCAAGTTCACCCAATGTGCCGTCAGCGATATATAGTGGCCCTGCCCGGCAGCACTCATCCACGTGTCTGTGGTCAGTTGGACCTTGTCAGAAACGGCGTTGGTCAGGGCACGGATGATAATGTCTGACACGTGCTGGTAGAGGACTGGGACGGCACATTTGGAAAAGTAGTGGCGGCTGGGGACCGAATACCGAGGGGCGGCCGCCGCCATGAGGTTGCGAAAGGCCTCGGTCTCTACCAGCCTATAGGGCAGCATCTCCAGGCTAAGTAGTTTGGAGATGTGGACATTGAGGGCTTGGGTGTGTGGGTGGGTTGCACTTTACTTCCTCTGGCGCTCCAGCGTCTGGGGTATGGAGAGCTGAACACTGTGCATGGAGACATTGGTGGATGCTGTAAAGGATTGTGGAGGCGAAGGTGTGGTTTTCGCACGGGAGGTGTTTGGGCCGGGGTCCTGGGTAGGGGGCTGACTAGCAGAGGCAGCAGATGACACAGGTGAAGGAGCAGTGGTGTGCCCGGCCGGAGGTGAACGGCCTTGGTTCCATTGAGTGGGGTGTTTAGCATTCACATGCCTGCATCGCATCCTCCGATCCCCCAGTCGGCTCCCCCTCGGACTTCCTGCCCTAACAACAACTTCACCACTGTCTGACAACCATGTCTCCTCATCGTCCAACACCTCTTTACACACTTCTTCCACTACGTCAACAATGTCATCATCACCCACAGACTGCGACTGGTGGAAAACCTGGGCATCGGAAAAGAGCTCAGCAGCAACCGGACAAGTGGTTTGTGACTCTGGGAAGGGTCCAGAAAACAGTTCCTCAGAGTATGCCGGTTCAAATGCCAAATTTTCCTGGGAGGGGGCAGACTAGGGGGAAGGAGGCTGAGGTGGAGGAGTGCTCATTTCGGTGACATGGGTGGACTGCGTGGAAGACTGACTGGTGGACAAATGGCTAGAAGCATTGTCCGCAATCCACGACATCAGCTGTTCGCACTGTTCTGACCTCAACAGTGCTCTACCACGGTCCCAGTAACTTGAGACATGAACCTAGGGAGTGTAGCTCTGCGGTGTCCCCCTGCTCCCTCATCAGCAGGTGGTGTCTCACCCCGCCCAGGACCACCGCCTCTGACCCCTGCAGTAGTTGGACGTCCACGCCCTCGTCCTCTACCCCTAGCCCTCGGGTTCAACATTTTCAAAATTAAAGTGTAAACTGTAAATTTTTTTTGTGTTTTTGTTTTTTTAACAAAACGATGCTATCCTATTGCTATGGCTAGTTTTGAAAAAAATAATTTCGTCAGACCGTACCTAATTTAATCAAACCCCTAATAAATTGTCCCACTTAGGTGTTTGAGATGGATATGTGTGTCACTAAGAGTTAAATATAACGTTCGCAAGTCTCCCTGCAAATTCGTCACAATATAGTACTAGCTGCACTACTAGTGCCAGCAAGCCCAGCCACAAGCAAACAAAAAAGAAATAAAATATAACGCTATTCTAGCCCTAACAAGGGCTGTTGGGTTCTTCTAGACTCACGTCTGCCTAACAGTAAGCTAATATAACACCCTAACGCTATCCCTGCAGAGAATGATCCGAGCAGCGTTGGCAGGGGCTAGTCTATTCCAGGGTCACCTAATCAGGCCAGCCAACCACTGCTATCGACGTGTAAGAGTACCACGTCATGCTGGGTGGAGTGCAGAGTCTCCTGGCTTGTGATTGGCTCTGTTTCTGGCCGCCAAAAATCAAAACAGCGGGAGAAGCCATTTTCTCGAGCTGGCGAAGTATTCGTCCGAGCAACGAGCAGTTACGAGTACACTAATGCTCGAACGAGCATCAAGCTCGGACAAGTGTGTTCGCTCATCTCTAATTTCTACATGTTTTTCTGTTTCATTTGCACAACAGCAGGAGAAATTGATTCATATAACTGGACAGGCTGATTTAATAGAAGTGTGACCGACTTGTAATTTTATTGTGCTTTTTAAGTGTTCCTTTATTTTTTTGAGTGGTGTATGTTGTCAATTTGTAAATCTGGGGTATAGCATAGTACATTGTAATTTTGCCATATGTTGCTATATTGTTATTTTTATTGTGTTTGGACAGAAAAGACCTTTCTCAAACTTAAATAGTTAAAAACATATAACTGTTCAAAATACCAAAATATAATAGAATGTTGAAGCCAAAAAATGTCCCTTCACTGCAACTACGGTAACAGGTCTGGTCAAATACCAGAAGAAACAACCCTGTTGCAGTATCCCTCCTTACCTAAACTTTTCATTTGGCAAAGGGCTGTCACACAGGTAACATCTGACTTGTGGTGTTTGTCAATTACCATCAAATTGCCATCAAATGGGAAGCATGAGTCTAGTGGAATTAGTATTATGGAAGGCTAGCATGTATTTACTCATCCATGGTATGGACCCATGGAATGGTGCTCCTGGCATTTTTATGCATTATGCACTTTTACAAGTTTGGTTGAACCTTGAAAATTTACAGTATATGCCACTGGTTCAATATTTCTGTATCCTATGTATTTCATATGCTGTAATTTATGAAAAGAAAAACTTAAAGGGGTATTACAGGAATAAGCATAACTAAATGAGTCCTTAAAATATACGCTAACATGTGATTAGTTGTTATTTAAAATGTTGCTTCCCTTAGCAGTAAAATGCTGTTGAGATACATGGTAATGGAGAATTAAAATGCTACTGGTACTTTAATTAGCCCATCGGTTTTCTCTGCATGGTGAAGACACAGGACAGAAGTTGGCCGCTGTGACATGTCCACATCACAGGTTCTGCACCTGCTTTGGCAGGTCATGTGATCATCACTATGTTTGGCTGTATATACTTCAGGAAAAAGTCAGCACTCCAAAATTCAAGTGAAAAAGCAGGGTGTCTTTATTCCATGTGATACATCAGATTTCCTTTGTAAATTAAGAGATACATATATTTACAACACCCCTGATATCATTTTAGTATCCTTTGATGTGATATCACTGTACACGTCCATTAATCATGATATGGGTCTGAAAGCAGTGGAGAAAAAACTTAGACAATCAAACTACAGGGAACAAGGAATTTGATTTATGCTGGTCTTTTACAATAACTATTTTTTATTTGGTAATGATTTCTACATTCAGCAAAAAGGTGTAGCCATGGGGGCCAATATGGCCCTTACATACGCCAATATTGTATTGACCACTTTGGAGGAGGACTTCATCTATGTGTCCCACCACTTCCCACACGTCATGAGGTGGTGGCGATGCGTAGATGATGTCTTCCTCCTGTGGACCGCCAGTTTTGAGGCGTTGACAAAATTCCATCTAAATATGATTGACACAGATATTAAATTCACAATGGTTCATTCTGTTGACCAGATACAATTTTTGGATATACAGGTTGAGTACATTGCACAAGGTTTAAGGATAGACCTCTACACTAAACCAACAGATAAGAATACTATGATACGACTTGACAGTTGTCATCCGCGGTCTATTGTTAATTACTTATGCTTAAGTCAATTCTATAGGATTAAAAGAATCTCTGGTGATGAAACAAAATTTCAGAAAAATTGTACACAAATGATAACCAAATTCCAACAACGTGGTTATCCGAAAAGGGTTATAGAGGATATACAGTGGATATGAAAAATAAAGAAGAACTATTGATCCCTAAGTAGACAAACAATTTTTCATCCAGAATCCCATTTATCTCCACATATGGTGACACTAGCAGGGAAATAGCTTTCATAGTGAGAAAACATTGGAGTCTTGGCATGTGAACCAATAGGATTCAAAAATCCCCCTTATTCTCCTACAGACGTGCAAGAAACATAAGAGACCGGGTGATAAAACCTGATGACTTAAAACAGTCACACAAAGGGGTATTTATGACTCGGCATGCAAAGAATGTTTGCCCTGCCGATGCTGCTTTAATTTCTCCCAAATAATAAAAGAAGTAACGTTTTCACACAATGGACGAACACACAAAATAAGGTTTTATCTGGACTGTAATAGTGAATTTGTTATATACATGTTGACTGTCCATGTAATTTAAAATATATTGGGGAAACAACATTGGACTTCAAGACTAGATTTACCCAACATAGGTACACTGTCCGAAAAAGAAGATTATACTAACCAGTGAGCAGACATTTTTCTAAAAAGGGCCACAATGAAACTGACCTTACATTCAAAATCATTGACCATGTCCTCCCACTACAGAGAGGGGGAAATAGGGAGCAAATTTTGAGAAAAATAGAGTTAAAATGGATACATACTCTAAAAACCTTACAAACCTAAGGGTGAAATATAGAATAAAAATTGGGAAGTATATTATGATGTATGAATAGTTGAGCATGAGTCCAAACCGACAGATTCTGTATGACCGCCTAGATCCTAGTTGTGAAGCAGTAGTATACACATAGTATACCCATTGTTTATAGATATAATTCATGAAAACAAAGCCCTTATAGGATGGAGCGAAACCCCATATAAAGTCAGCCCTAAACCCCTGATGAAACCAGTTTAGGCGAAATTTTAATGAGCTGCAGACAGTGTTCCATAACTAAAATGAAGTTTTAGGGACTATGAGAGAGGAAATGTTCGAGGAACCTTTAGAGAGAGATAAGCGTTAAAGACTCTGCTTATATATATACGGGACTAACAGGGATAATTCTATCCGCAATTTTCCTTTCACAATATGTGATTGGCAAGTAGGGGGGAACTGATCAAAGCCTTCTAAATCGTATCACTTTGCTGTACAAAGGATAGTATACCTGAAACCCCTGAATACTAAGAGTTTAGACACTGCCTGTTTGTGTTTTTAATACACACACTGTACTGTTCTTGGAAAATACAATTAAGGTTATATTTTAATCACTCATCCTAGCCCTGGTGGATAAAAGGGTTTTGTGGTCGCAAGCCGGGCGACTATTGGAAAATTAATTGAACCCCTATATATGTCTATATGTACATATGTTTTATGTACCTGAATGTGACCACTGATCACTTATTTACCTCTAATACAAATTACCCCAATGGTCCGGTAATAAAAAGGACTACTAGCCCTCTATACCTTATATACATGGTCAGCAGGTATCCCGAGTAGCAGAGGAGGATCGACTATGTCGACCCTTTCTTCAGATCACCAGGGTGCCTTGTGAAATATGGGACCAGTATTCATTTGAGCACAGGGTCACATTCAGATGCAGCCGACTTGCAGCAAAGGGCTTTGTAACTTTGGTACTATACCGGTGCAAACAGGGGTTAATGTATAAAACTAGGGGCCCTATTCCAATATGGCGTTCGACAATCCAAAATATCTAATACACATGCGCCCAGCAAGTATGCAAACTTATAGGCTACATGTCCTGTTCCAACATGATGCCCGAGAATGCACTAGATCTAGTCTCCTAGTCAGCTGATCAGGGACACAGTCAGCTGATCGGGCCACTACAGGAAGTTGTACTCTGACCCTGTATGCCAAAGCATCTCAGCGAGCGACAACACATGTGCTCGTTCGTATACATGCACCAGTAGGTGTTAACAGGTGCCATTCTAATTAATAAGTTGAATTGAATTGAATAAGTAAATTGTCATTATGTTCACACCCCAACCATTAACCAATGAAATGAAAGGTTGGCCTTTTTATGTTTGACTGTTGATCATATAACACTATGCTTGAAAAAGGTGCTGTGCCACCAAAATATCACAACATGGAATAAAGACACCCTGCTTTTTCACATGAATTTTGGAGTCCTTGTTCCTTAAGTATGTATTCTGGATTACATTGCAAATAGCAAGACGAATTTGCACCCACATTTTTGTGCTGCTCTGGAATTTCCTTACTTATGTTTGACTGTAGTCTGTTGGTTGCAGTGCATCCAGCATGACCAGTGTTGTGTTGAGACCCATCTGAGTGAGGTCATGTGAAGTGATGGAAGTTGCAGACATTATTACTGTGGTAACAGAGCAGAATACTCTGTTACATCATCACTGGGAGCAGAGCATAAGAGGGAGGAGCTGTTACTGATGGCTGCGGGATCATGGAAGATTTAGTTTCCAGTGGTGGCCATCTTGGTGATAACTCCCATAACAGAAAGCCCATAACATTTTGTGAATCATAAAATCAAACTATATAAGCTCCATTTTGTGGCAAATAACATTGAGTTTTGTTGTATTCATTTTTTTATAGCATTATTGGTTTTTGCATCAGATGTTCATATTCCCGGAATACCCTTTTAAGTCACCAATTGTTCTTTTGTCTTCTTGAATGATACCTTAAGGGAAAGTGGTTACTGGCAAAAGAACATTTTTAAACTTAGCAGTTTCATGTTATATTATTGTTGTCTTTTCAAAGCAACTCTCACCCATTAGTCAGTAAGAGCAAAATCTACGCAGATTATTCTAGGACATCTCAGCCTGATTTGTGCCCTGCAGTTACTCCTACGTTTGTGCATCTTCCGAGTGACTTCCCCTGTAAATCCTATTTCTGCAACGCAGCATGTCACTTCTGTGTAATGCTTTGCTATTTCTCTATGATTCCTTTGTTTATGCTATAGTTTATACTTTATGTTGGCAAGAGGTCAAATAAGAGCTCAGATTGATTACTATGTCACAGAATTGAAGAATTCATTGGAATAGATTTTCGTTGTCTTCTGTGAGAACTTTGTACCATATCCTGAAGTTCCTGACATCTATTTTTTATTTTGCTGATACCAAAAGTTCTGAGACAGAGGAAGTGATAACTTAACAAAGCATACCTATATACAGTATTTAAAAGTATAATATTGTTTATTGGATTCTTTATAGATTTTTTTTAAAGAAATAAGTACTGTACTGTATACTTGTGTATAAACTGAGAAAACATGTGTCTGTGCTTGGCTGTATTGTACTGTTTCCGAGCTGAATACAGGAGGGATGAATGAGTCTGTGGCACAGGTGGATATGTCAAGGTAGCCATGACTAAGAACGGGTCTACAGTTTGAAACGCGTTGGCGTTTAAACACTTCTGATTTTTAAAAATTATGCAGTAAATAAAGTTGGAATATCTTGGATGAAGCTGGACACGGAATTCTTTTTTCCACTCTTACTAGGATATGTCAAGGTCTCTGGTATAAATGAGAACGAAGGCACTGGGCCTGTGTCACAGGAGCAGATGCCAGGAAGAGTGACAGCTACTGAGGTTGTAACACGTGAAAGGAGGTCTGAGGTGGCGTCAAAGGAAGCTGTTATCACACAGACAGGGGAAACTATTTAAAGAACCCAATAGCCAATGGGTGCACGTGGTGCCCACCTGAGTGTAGTTAGCCTTCGGAGTGTTGTAGTGGAACACGTATAGCGGGCGAGATCCCGCACTTTTGAGCACTTTGCACCTCACCCTCACCTTTCCTTCACCTCCTTATATACCTTTCTTTCTCTAACATCACTCTCTCTTTCTTTTTCTACACTTGCACCCACCTATATTGTCACCTAAGAAATGATGCAATTGATCCATAGAATAGATTAATGTGGTATTAATAACTTAATTTTTTTCGGAATGGATGTGATAATAGGGGTACAATTTATGAAATGTTCCTCTTTGTATATATACTACTATTAGTGCATTAGTGTATCTATGTTTACAAACAACATCTCACTGACACTTTACAATAATAGCACCTGATGTTTTTCTTTCTTCATATATGGTTATTCACGTAGCACATTCAAGCAATGTTTTAACTTTTTAATTTTTAAAGTTTTTGTTTTCATTTATAATTACCTGTATGTCCTAACTGTGAATGGATTTTGATTGGTCTACTAGATTTTATATATAACTATGAATTATCTTTACATATCTTATTATGCTGCACTTGTTGGATTCTGAATTGCCTAATACACTTTGCAAATATTTATACATTCTATATATATATATATATATATCACTATGTACTTGTTTAAATATTTTTGTAGGTGACTAAAAAATATCCCGATTGTATCCTACTGTGATTGATCAATTTTCCCCTTCCTTTCTTTATTCCAAATAGATAGGCATTATTTTTCAACCGCCTCAATACTGCTCTTGTTTATTTCTTCAAAGCAATATTTCTTCTTTTCCCGAGTTGCAGATGAATGCATCGGGATGTGACATCTCTCACCTGATATATTGATTGCCGTGCGCATGTGCCGGAATGTTTCCGGCCTTGGCTCCGAAGTTGCACGATGCGCGTGATCCCGACCGTGACGTTACTCGTCACGTGATTGGGTCATGTGATCGCTGCGGCTCCTGGACCTGGGGGCGGGATCTCGCCCGCTATACGTGTTCCACTACAACACAGCGAAGGCTAACTACACTCAGATGGGCACCTCGTGCACCCATTGGCTATTGGGTATTTTAAATAGTTTCCCCTGTCTGTATGATAATACCCCTTGACAAAGGCAGCGTGCCGAAACACGCGTCAGGGTACTTGTTCATCCTGGTGGTCACGTGTATCCTGGTGCCTAGGTAATACGAATATTGGATTTTTATACCTTGTTATTTGTCACATGAGACTTAATGATCATGCCATTGTTTGTACCATATCATGGCTTCCCTATAGGCCCAGTAGATAGATTATATGCTACTTTGTATTGACATCTTTATGTTACCACGCCACCTTGATATTTTATGTTACCTGTCCAGTATCAGCTACCACCTCCCTTGTACATGTCTGTTTCATATTTTTATTGTGCATTTTTGTATAATGTCATTATAATTGACCAAATAAAACTTTGCCATATGTTTTTCAATAATATAGTTTCTGTGTATATCTGGTATTCCCTTTTGAGTAGGTTTGGTATACTTGTTTCCAGCAACAGACATTACGATTCCAACATCGAGGACTATCGAGTGGTATAGATTTTCCTCTAAAACTATTCTTACATTGTTATTTATGTTTAGGGCAATGTTTACTGAAAAAAAAAAAGACTTTTCCATGGGAGTCACTGTAAGGGATGCAAAGCTGGCTGTCATTATTGTCAGGTCCTAGATATGTTTTATGCCATGGAACTAACAACTATTACTTTTTCCAGGATACTTGATTATAGCTCTATAGAAATAGAGCAAGGTACTGCACATATCCTAGAAAAAAAAAGTCATTTGAGGCATGGCCACCATGCTGAAGAACTCAGGTGTATTGAGCTTTCATTGCTGTTAGTGAAAATATACTTGAATTTGTTCCATGATTTTCAGCTTTTATTAAATGATATGAAATATCAGAGCATAATATGTTACATATTGTATTTGTGGGGTTCTCAACTTTGAAAAGTTAATGTTGAGATTTTGAGTGAATAATGGTATAAAAACTGAAACTATGCCATGCCATGATTTTTACATGTTTAAAAGTTGACAAGTTACTATTTAAAATCCCCCCATGAATATGGCGCCATGCTGCCTTAATAAGTCCCTGCTCAATGCCAACACAATGCCTCTATTGTCTAACCCTAGGAAAGACAAGTTTATTAGTTAAGACACATCTGTTTTAAAAGAGCAGCCACCCACTTTAATTTTACAATAATCATGTTCATGATGTATAATTGTACACAGTGGGAAGCAAGAATTAAGTTCCTTGTCTGTGATTTCTGATAAAATTGCGTTGAATACTTTTTTTATTAATTATTATACCACCTTGTTTGAAAGCTCCTTTACTTTGATACTTTATTTAGTGAATAGTTTGCTACATTGCTACAGGAGGTAGACAGTGGTTGCTGAACTCAATTTTACATAAAAATGTATTATATTAAAGTTGATCTTGATTATGAACCCGTAGTGTGCAATTATATCAGAATCATATCACAATAAGCAATATAAACCATTATATAGCCATGTTACCTCAGGTTACCTACAACTGAAATAAAAGGAAATGTTATCATTATCCACAAGATAACGTTTGAAGTAATGCATAAAATGATCACTCATTTTTATTTGAAAATTCCACTGCTTAAACATAATATTTTGTTCACCTTCTAGACAGGCTATAACACTTCACCAAGAAAAAAAACTTTAATTGTTCATGTTTAATTGGTCAGTACACATTGGGGTCAAAGGTGACAGAGCATTTAATAATAAGCAATAAGTCTTTTTCCCAATGGCGTAACTAGGAATGAGTGGGCCCCATAGCAAATATTTGGCTGAGGCCCCCTCCAACCATAGGTCCTCAGTGTTACATTGGTTTCCACCATCTTTTTCTATAATGGAGGGGTATAACAGAGAGCAGCAGTAGATGAAGCTCTGCAGAAGGTTTCCTTACATCCCGTCTACTGTATTAATAGCTGTAATAATAATGCTGGTTGCTGCAGATGTTATTCTGTTATAAATAACGGTATCAGTTCTGGCGCTGGGGGAGGGGCTTCTATTTACTGCCTGTTTTTCTCCATAATGGAAGAAGATAATGGAAACCCTTGATAGAGAGCCCATCAGTATGCCAGTACTGCTCCTGCTCAGTACCAGTATATGGGCCGTGTGTCCTCAGCACCAATTAGTCAGGAGGTTTAACCCTTACACTGCTGGTCTGAGTCGCAAGAAAGCAGGGTAAGAGTTAAATCTCTGGACTTCTTGCATCATTTTACTAAAGTCACTAAGAAGCAGGAACAGCAGAATCTTCCAATACACGCGCCATCCACTGAAGAACCATCCAGACAGAATAATGTCACCTAAAGGGGCTGTTACTGCTTAGTCTGAACATGCGCTACATTTATTACTGACTGCTCCACATTTATTACTGACTGCGTCACATTTATTACTGACTGCGTCACATTTATTACTGACTGCGCCTCATTTATTACTGACTGCGCCTCATTTATTACTGACTGCGTTACATTTATTACTGACTGCGCCTCATTTATTTCTGACTGCACCACATTTATTACTGACTGCATCACATTTATTACTAACCGCATCACATTTATTACTGACTGCACCACATTTATTTCTGACTGCGCCTCATTTATTTCTGACTGCACTTCATTTATTTCTGACTGCGCCTCATTTATTTCTGACTGCGCCTCATTTATTTCTGACTGCACCTCATTTATTTCTGACTGCACCACATTTATTACTGACTGCGTCACATTTATTACTGACTGCGTCACATTTATTACTGACCGCGTCACATTTATTACTGACTGCTCCACATTTACTACTGACTGCTCCACATTTATTACTGACTCCACCACATTTATTACTGACTGCTCCACATTTATTACTGACTGCACCACATTTATTACTGACTCCACCACATTTATTACTGACTGCACCACATTTATTACTAACTGCGTCACATTTATTACTGACCGCTCCACATTTATTACTAACTGCGTCACATTTATTACTGACCGCTCCACATTTATTACTAACCGCGTCAAATTTATTACTGACTGATCCACATTTATTACTGACTGATCTACATTTATTACTGACTGCACCACATTTATTACTGACTCCACCACATTTATTACTAACCGCGTCACATTTATTACTGATTGCACCACATTTATTACTGATTGCATCACATTTATTACTAACCGCGTCACATTTATTACTGACTGCTCCACATTTATTACTGACTGCTCCACATTTACTACTGACTGCTCCACATTTACTACTGACTGCTCCACATTTACTACTGACTGCTTCACATTTATTACTGACTCCACCACATTTATTACTGACTCCTCCACATTTATTACTGACTCCTCCACATTTATTACTGACTGCTCCACTTTTATTACTGACTGCTCCACTTTTATTACTGACTGCTCCACAATTATTACTGAGTGCTCCACAATTATTACTGACTGCTCCACAATTATTACTAACTGCTCCACATTTATTACTGACCGCTCCACATTTATTACTGACCGCTCCACATTTATTACTGACTGCTCCACATTTATTACTGACCATGCCACATTTATTACTGACCGAACCACAACAGCTGCTGCAGAACCTCATATGCATAATGCAGAAAAGCAGTGGTTGGTGGGGGAAGATATGAAGGGATGATGCATAGGGGTCTGTAAGGAACACTCCGGAGCTTCTTAGCTGCTCCTGCACACAGGACACTAAGGGGTTAAGGCAGAGTGTGAGGAGACACTTGGGGGAGGCAGCACTTATCTCTGGCTGATTCCTGTTCTGCTATGGAGGAGGCTGCTGCTTCATCTCCCTCAAGTTGAGTCTCCCGCGCTGCAGAGCAGGGATTGGCTGCAGGCAGTCTCATCCCCTCCTTCTCTCCCTCCTGAGCAAGATCCTCAGTGTACAAAGGAAAAGGATGGTGCCCCCCCCTAAATCCAGCCCTGCATCTCGGTACCGCTGCGCTGCCCATTATAGGGGCGTAACTACAGCCAGGGGGAAAGAAGAGCCATGGACACTGCCGAGTACAAGCCCATGACCCTGCCAGGCCCCGTAGCAGCTGCTATGTCTGCTACGGCTGTAGTTACGCCCCTGCTTTTTCCCCAACACTTGGCATATCACAGCTCTCATCGAAACTAAAAGGGACATGTCACATGTCACACGACCAGAAGAAAATATGATTTCACAGTATTTAGTAGACATGTATTATTTGTAAACAATTGTTTTCACTACAAATTCGAGCAATGGCTGGAGTGGCTTTGAAAAATAATTAAGAGCATATACCCGCCCTTTCTCCTCACTCCCACTGTCCCATCCACAGCCACGCAAATCCTACAGCCTGAAACTAGTGCAATACCAGGTGCATGGCAGAGGCAGTCTCTGGGTTACATACAAGATAGGTTCTGTAAGTTTGTTCTTAAGTTGAATTTGTATGTAAGTTGGAACCATATATTTTATAATTGTAGCCCAGCCAAAATTTTTTTGGTCTCTGTGACAATTAGATTTTAAAAATGTTGGATTGTCATAAGAACCAGGATTAGCAAAAAACCTTAATTGCAGACATCTTTGATAACTGTTACAGCTGATCATTGTAGCTGTTGCATATTATGGTGCTTAAGAACTTTTTCATATCTTGGTTTTTGTACAGAGGTGTGGGTTGGTGGTGTCATTTCTGCTAATTCTGGAGGTTTTTTAATTTTTTATAAATATTTTGAAAATGACAAAAAAGTGCCATTTTAAATTCGTTGAAAAAAACTCATGATTATATTTGATTAGAATGGATATTTTCTGATGGGCGATACCTGATTGTTATGATTCTAGTGTCATTTATTTAATCTAGTTTTAGGGAATAGGGGGTGATTTAAATTTTTTAGGGTTTTTTTATCCACAAACTATGGAAATAGGGGGTGATCAATTTTTAGGGTTTTGTTTTATAATAATTTTTGTTTTTAAAATTTTTCCTTAACTATTTTTGAAGGTACTCCCCCAGTGTAGGGTACTTTAACAGTATCGGCAGTTATGGGGATTTCATCCTCAACATTACACATGTGAGAGCAATAGTAAATGAATGGGTTAAATCCAGACAGTCTTGGGTCTTCGAAGAACCCGGGCTGTCATTGGAATCCGATCGCCACCTCCCCGGTACGTTCACGGGGGAGCGTCAATCTCCAACAAGATGGCCAGCGCTACGTGCGCCATCTTTGAAGCCGTGTGGAGATGTGCAGGCAAAGACTTCCGCTATGGAGAGGGTCAGCGTGAGCCCTCATCCTGCACCTGCAGCCGAACCCCCGTGACATGCTATTACGTTACAGGGTCATTGAAAAGGTTAACCAAATCTAGAAGCACAGTTTGCACATATAACATGCGGTCCCCTATTAAGACACCAGACTTAAGACAACCCCTTGTACAAAACGAACTCGTGAAAGTGGGGACTTTACTGCACTGTACGCCATAGGCGTACAAACTCCAGAACATCTTTGACCAGGTCTGGCCACCAGTAGTAGCGAGAGATGCAACGTCAAGTCCAAGTCCGGGGTCAGCAACAGGAGGTCCAGGCAGGTGGGAACGGGAACACAGGCACACGGAACACAGCAACACGGAGGAACTCGGGTAACACGGCAACACAGGACTGCTCCACATTTATTACTGACTGCACCACATTTATTACTGACTGCACCACATTTATTACTGACTGCTCCACATTTATTACTGACCGTGCCACATTTATTACTGACCGCACCACAACAGCTGCTGCAGAACCTCATATTAATGCAGAAATGCAGTGGGTGGTGGGGGAAGATATGAAGGGATGATGCATAGGGGTCTGTAAGGAACACTCAGGAGCTTCTTAGCTGCTCCTGCACACAGGACACTAAGGGGTTAAGGCAGAGTGTGAGGAGACACTTGGGAGCACTTATCTCTGGCTGATTCCCGTTCTGCTACAGAGGAGGCTGCTGCTTCATGTGCCGACATCTCCCTCAAGTTGAGTCTCCCGCGCTGCTGACAGGCAGAGCAGGGATTGGCTGCAGGCAGTCTCCTCCCCTCCCTCTCTGCCTCCTGAGCAAGATCCTCAGTGTACAAAGCAGAAGGATGGTGCCCCCCCCCCTAAATCCCGCCCCGCCTCCCCGTACCGCTACGCTGCCCATTAAAGGGGCGTAACTACAGCCAGGGGGAAAGAGGAGCCATGGACACGGCCGAGTACGGGCCCATGACCCTGCCAGGCCCCGTAGCAGCTGCTACGTCTGCTACGGCTGTAGTTACGCCCCTGCTTTTTCCCCAACACTTGGCATATCACAGCTGTCATCCAAACTAAAAGGGACATGTCACATGTTACACAACCAGAAGAAAATATGATTTCACAGTATTTAGTAGGCATGTATTATTTGTAAACAATTGTTTTCACTACAAATTCGAGCAAAGTAAAAAGGACTGTCCAGGTTTTTATTTTTTTTAATGGCTGGAGGGGCTTTGAAAAATAATTAAGAGCATATACTCGCCCTTTCTCCTCACTCCCACTGTCCCAACCACAGCCACGCAAATCCTACAGCCTGAAACTAGTGCAATAGCAGGTGCATGGCAGAGGCAGTCTCTGGGTTACATACAAGATAGGTTCTGTAAATTTGTGTATATATATATAGTGCGTTTTTTCATCGCTCACCCAATGCTTCCAACCAGCGCTGCACGTCACGGATTCCGCACGGACCACTGCGTGTATAATTGCTTGAAGAATAAAGAAAATAATCCAGCGTGCTGCATCCGGGTGGTAAAAAACTTGTGTTGCTTTATTATGGACCCGTAGTCCGAATGAGACAAAAATAAATGGTAAAATACGACAGAAGATGGCAAAATCTGAAAAAGAAAATTGTATAGGAGGATTTAATTTTTGTAAAAGTATGAAAACATTATACAACCTATACAAACTTGGTATCCCTGTAATCGCAGCGACCCAAAGAATAAAGTAAACATGCCATTTGTGGCACAAATGCATTTTTTTCACCAATTTCACTGCATTCAGAATTTTTGTTCCCACTTTCCAGTACACAGCATGGAAAAATAAATACCATCACTATGAAGTGCAGTTCAGTACACAGCATGGAAAAATAAATACCATCACTATGAAGTGCAGTTTGTTACACTGAAAACAAGCCATCACAGAGCTCTTTATGTGTAAAAAAAAAAGTTATAGATCTTTGATTGTTGGGAGTGAAAAATAGAAATGAAAAAATAAAAAGGGGCCAGATCCTTAAAGGGTTAAATAGTAACTTTCATTGTTATGTAAATAAACAATATGTCCAAAAATGCTAATTTGTGATTCTGAATAACTCTATAAACAATATGTCCAAAAATGCTAATTTGTGATTCTGAATAACTCTCTTTGTCTCTCTCTCTCTCTCTGTACTTCAAGCTGTATTATTGACTCATCCTCCAGCTTCCATCCACTTTACACTATTTTCACAATTAAAGGGGTTTGCATATGAAAGACAATCCTTACACTATTTTCACAATTAAAGGGGTTTGCATATGAAAGACAATCCTTAAATTTCAATCATCTAGTGATGTTTACACAATACATCTTAATCCACTCCTGCTTGCTCCATGCTTCACTTTGTGATAAAGCTGTAAAGTTAAACATTACATATATCCTGTTTGTACAGATTGGGGCAGATTTACTTACCCGGTCCATTCGTGATCCAGCGCGCGTTCTCTGCGGTGGATTCGGGTCTTCCGGCGATTCACTAAGGCAGTGAATCGTCCAAAGTCCACCGAGGTCTGCGGGAGTTCACAATCCTATTCCTGGTGAAGGTAAGCGCGTGTCCAGCGACCCTTTTTTTTTTTTTTAATTCGACGGTTTCTCCTAATCCGTCGGATTTTCGTTCGGTCACGCCCCTGATTTCCGTTGCGTGCACGCCGGCACCGATTCGCCGGGAAACCGCAAATCGGGCCCTTAGTAAATGACCCCCATTATGTGCAGCACTATGGATTTACTTGTTGGAATATGATTTGATTTTCTACTTAGTTTCTTCATGAGAGAACATCAAGATATCATTGGATCTACGGGCAGCATGTTATGTACTATGCTCAGGGCAAAGACAGAAAAATGTTAGTGTCCACCCACTTCACTACTGCTGAGGTGGATTTCTGACGAGCATCTTTAAAACAGAAACATGCCACAATTTTGGTAAAAAATAGGCACATTGTTCAGGTTGTTGTGAAAGGGGGAATCAAATATGACAATTTGGTAAAAGTCATTATAAATCTGAAGCTACTCTTTAACCGGTTCGCGACTGCCCGCCGTGTATTCAAGGCGGCGGTCGCGTTCCGACGCATGGGCGCCGCCATCTTTCCGAGGATCGTCGCTCCCCGTGACGTCATCAGGGAGTGGCGATCCAATCGCAGCGACCCAAAGAATAAAGTAAACATGCCATTTGTGGCACAGATGCGTTTTTTCACCAATTTCACTGCATTCAGAATTTTTGTTCCCACTTTACAGTACACAGCATGGAAAAATAAATACCATCACTATGAAGTGCAGTTATAAACAATATGTCCAAAAATGCTAATTTGTGATTCTGAATAACTCTCTTTGTCTCTCTCTCTCTCTCTGTACTTCAAGCTGTATTATTGACTCATCCTAGAAAAGTCCCCTGACAATTAGATGATCATGGTTTTGCCTTAATGGGACCTCCAGTGGTAAACTTATATCTCTGAAACAAAAAGGCAGAAGTTTTTATGTAGGAGAGGCACAGGCAGGCCCGGCGTCAGCACCCGGCTGACCCGGGCAAGTGCCGGGGCCCCACAGCTCCAAAGGGGCCCACCACGACGATGTGGCACCGTATTACGGGGCCCAGGTTCGCCGCTGATTGCAGGCCGCATAGGAGGTGGGCGGAGAGGTAGTGGGATCGGCCCGGGAGCAAAGTATAATTCGGCATCCCACTCCCGTAGCAGCCCCGCCCTGCCCTACCCACCTCACATGTTGCTGCCCAGCCCTCCGCTCCCCGGCACACCCATCACTCCTGGCCCGCCCACTTCACCTGCGGATCGGCCCGCGCGCCTTCCGGCCGAGCGGATCGCGCCAGGCCTGGGTGCCGGATGTCCAGCCAGGCCTGCACGCCGGATGTCCAGCCCGGCCTCAGCGCCGAATGTCCAGCCCGGCCGCCCTCTCCTATGCGGTCCACCTGCCACCCTGTCCTGACCGAGTGACATCCAGCTGGGGTGAGTATGATTGAACATATGTAAATACATGTATATTTGTGTGTATGTATACTGTTGTATATACTGGATGTGTGTATGTATGCTGTGTATAGTGTATATATGCTGTATATCTGTGCGTATGTGTTGTATATATGTTGTATATCTGTGCGTACGTGTTATATATACTGGATGTGTGTGTATATATGCTGTATATCTGTGCGTATGTGTTGTATATATGTTGTATATCTGTGCGTACGTGTTGTATATACTGGATGCGTGTGTATATATGCTGTATATCTGTGTGTATGATGTATATACTGGATGGGTGTGTATATATGCTGTGTATGGTGTATATATGCTGTATATCTGTGTGTATGATGTATTTACTGGATGGGTGTGTATATATGCTGTGTATGGTGTATATATGCTGTATATCTGTGTGTATGATGTATTTACTGGATGGGTGTGTGTATATGCTGTATATCTGTGTGTATGTGTTGTATATACTGGATGCGTGTGTATATATGCTGTATATCTGTGCGTATGTGCTGTATATACTGGATGTGTGTGTATATATGCTGTATATCTGCGTACGTGTTGTATATACTGGATGTGTGTGTATATATGCTGTATATCTGCGTACGTCTTCAAGCTATAATTATTGACTCACCTCCACGTCCATCCACGCACACACCATTTCACAATGTAAGGGTTTGCTGAAAGACAGCCTTAAATTCAAAGTCAGCTCAGTGATGTTTACACAATACAGCGTAAGCCACGCCTGGTGCTCCATGCGTCACTTGTGAAAGCTGTAAGTTGAACATTACATAGTTCCTAGTTTGACCAATGGGGCAATTTACGTCCCCGGTAATCCATTCGTGTCCAGCCCGCGCGATCTCTGCGGTGGATTCGGGTCGTCCTGCATTCACTAAGGCAGAGATCGTCCAAAGTCCCCCCGAGGGCTGCGGGAGTTCACAATCCTATCCTGAGGAGGTAAGCGCGTGTCCAATCGACCCTCTGTTTTTGTTTGATTCGGACGTTGCTCCTAACCCACGGATTTTCGTACGGTACGCCCTAATTTGCCGTTGGCGTTCACGCCGTCACACCGATTCGCCGGGAAACCGCGAATCATCCCTTGGTAAATGACCCCCATTGTGCAGCACACATGCTTTACGTGTTAAATATATTTGATTTTCTACCATAGTTTTCTTCATGAGAGAACATCAGATATCATTGGATCTACGGGCACTTGTACGATGCGCAGGCAAAGACAAAAAATGTAGTGTCCACCACTTCACGACTGCTGAGGATGATTTCTGACGAGCATCTTTAAAACCGAACTGCCGCAATTGGTAAAAAAGAGGCAGCATGTTCGGGTTTTGTGAAAGTGGAATCAAATCTCACAAGTTGGTAAAATCATTATAAATACGGAAAGCCAACTCTTGTTTTTTTTTAAAAACCGTTTTTCGCGACTGCCCCCTTGTATTCAAGGCGGCGGTCGCGTTCCGACGCATGGGCGCCGCCATCTTTGCCGAGAGATCGTCGCTCCCCCGTACGTCATCAGGAGTGGCGAGCCATCGCCATGGAGCTTCGGTCTCAACGAAAGACCGAAGCTACGTCGGGTAAAACCCATACATACAATGTCTTCAGCACATGTAATTGTATAGAGTAATCCCCATATCCTGCATCTGTAGTATGGGCAGTATAGGTTGGATCGGCTCAGACACCTAGGGTTTCAGTACCCAGGGAGCTGAAACATCGTACAGAATAAAATAAACAAAAAATGTTTACAAAAACAATATAATAACAAAACTAACAATATCAAATCACCCTCCCCTTTCCCTAGAACGGATATAAAATAACTAAACAGTAAAAGTCCTAAACACTTAGTAGCGCCGCGTCCGAAAATGCCCATCTATCAAAATTGATAACGGTGTTCACTGCGTTTAAAAATACCCGTAACGGAAAATCGTGTCCAAGTCAAAACTGGCACTTTTTTGCCATTTAAAAGAAATTAAAATTCCTATAAAAAGTGATCCCTAGTCGTACAGTCCTAAAAGATAGCATTGAAAACCATCATCAAAAAAAGGTTTCGCAAAGATGACAACCGCTCTCCATTCCCATACAACGAATAAGAAAAAGTTACCGCTTCCCATTACTTGCATGGAATTGTGCATGGAATGCATTTAGCACGCAAAAAACAAGCCATCATAGCCTTTACGTGGAAAAATTAAAAGTATAGATTTTAGAAGTGGGAGTGAAAAATGGAAATTAAAAAACGGGCAATGGGCCCAGTCCTTACCGTTAAATAATGAAAATATGCTGGTATTCTGTGCCTTAATGCCAATCTGAATACCTCTTTTCTTGAATTCGCAGTTCCAATGTGCGCATCTGGTGGGCCTAATAACGCCTGGAGGGCCATTAAGTGGGTTTCAAGCTATGGTGATGTATCACATTGATTTATGTTACCTATGAATTGTTTGATTAATTGAATAATTTTTGTTTTGCGTTGATTAGCTCATTGCTTCATTAAGTTTTCATTTCTATGAGTAATTCATAATCCATCAGGATATATAAATAAACTTTATATACCACTAAATGGTCGACTAGGTTGGTTTTACAAAAATAATTCAGAAAAAGCAAGGAATCAGTATAAAGTTCAGCAAAAGTATTAAAAAAAATATTTCACTGTCGATGTTCATGATTAATATTTTTATAAATAAACACATTTCATTCCTACACAGTGATACCTAATAAAAGCTTTGAATTGCTATCTACATTGTCACTGCCTGTAAAAATAAAAGGTATGGTATTTAATTTATAAGCAATATTATTACCAATAATTGACTAAATAAATGAAATTACATTTGGCGCAATTATAATATAGCTAAATTATTATTTTAATAAGAATCTTTAAACCTATTAGATATTTAATATTTATAAATTAAATGTACTGCTCATCTGTACTGTAGAGATGAGCAAGTTGGTTGCAATTCAGGTTCAATTGGTTTGTCTGAAATTCACAACAATATTTGATTTGGAACCAAACATAAACCCCATTGAAGGCAATGGGGACCTTGATTTTAACACCCAAAAGTTACTCTAAAATAGGACTAGTTAGGACTAGAAGGCTGAAAAATGGTGGGAATATCAGGGCAGCTGCCCTGCCCACAATTTGTTAGGAAAAGTACTTGAAATAATAATATAACATTGATAAAAAAAAATAAACAAAGAAATAGGAAACAAAAATAATGAAATTATTATTAAAGGGTTTATCCGGGTTTTAAAAACTAGTGAGGGCCAGGCTGGGGAGGGCTATTTAAAAATAATAAACATCCACTTACCTCCTCCGGAGCCGCCGATGTCCCGCGGCGCGGTCCCGTCGATCCGTGCCCCTGTTTGTTTACAGGGGCACGGAAGCCGCGCACAGGGAGCTTCCGGTCCGCGATGTGGCCGGGTCCTCCCATCCGTCCCTATCTCCCAGCGTTGTAACCGCGGCGCGGGACATCGGCAGCGCCGGACGAGGTGAGTACATGTTTATCATGTTTAAATTGCCCGCCCCAGCACTGCCCTCAGTATTTTTTAAAACATGGATAACCCCTTTACTTTCACCAGTATTGTGGAAGAACTGGGCCCCAATACTAGAATGACTTTACAAAATAGAATGACCCTAGATATGATACTCGCAGAAAAAGGTGGAGTGTGTGGAATGATAGGAGAAGACTGTTGCACCTACATCCCTCAGAATTCAGGTGCTGGTGGTAAAACACTGATAGCAATAAAGAAAATTACAGCATTGGCAATCGAGATGAAGGAAAATGTAGGGGTAGATACCTCCTGGGCAGTATGGTTTACTACCTGGGCAGGGGGGTGGAAGGCCCTTTTTCAACAGATAGGATTGGTACTACTCGGGATGTTCATCCTGGCCCTATTTTTTTTATGTTGTTGTATACCATTGTATAAGAGGTTGGCCAAGAAAATTGCGAAGAATAAGGCTAAAGGAGTTTTCCCAAATATTGATAAACAGTTTGTTTGTTATATGTCCATGAGGAATAGAAATCTGCCCGATTTGCCTGAAATTTTAGTTCTGTCAGAACAGCCTGATGTTCCAGTTCTGGAACACCCAAATTCTTCCCCGATAGATGACCTGCCTGCCATTGTGATTTTAGAATACTTAGCCCCCTCCCCAATAATGGAAGCTTTAGTGTAAGGGAAAGAAGGAGGACTCCATGTGTTAGCAAGGTTAGTGCTGGGAAATTGATCTAGGTGTCACAAGGGCACATTGGGTCAATGACTCAGTGAAGCAATTCACTCCCCTCTCCCACCACATGGACAGCCTATAGGAAAAACCAATTGCAGCGAAGTGTAGGGAAAAGCTCAGTATTTAGGGGGGAATTGTGAGGGCCAAAATAATGATTTTATGTTTTTAATGATTATATGTTTTATGATTGTATACATGTGCCCTTTGCCCTATAGTTTGTACTTTGTCTGTTGAGAAATACAGAGCTTTTCCCTTACATCAGTTTTAACCAGACATGCAACTATCAGCGAAACTCAAGTCTTGTGATGGAAAGCAGAAGATGGAAGAGCAGATGTTACTCCAAAGATAGTACCAGGTTTTTGGAGTGAAGGTTAACTTCCTAATCTTCAGGCTGCAGAAGATGACGCCTGCATGGTAACCATAATCTAAGTTGGAAGACCAATCAGCAAGAGCGGAGGGCCAGACATATATGCTTAGCTATAACCAATTATAATGATTTTAATGTATGTAACCACACCTTTTCCTATGGGTATAAGAAGCTATGTAATCAGGAAATAAACACAGTTCATCTATAGTTATTATAAGGGACTGTATATAGTTATAGGGTGGCTGTATATTGTTATTATAGGTGGGCTGCATATAGTAAATGCTGTAGGACTGTATATAGGTAATGTTGGGGGCTATATATAGTATTACTGTGGGACTATATATAGTTTTTGCCGGGGAACTGTATACAGTAATTACTGGGGGTTGTATACAGGGATTACTGTGGGAGCTGTATATAGTGATTACAGGGAACTGTATACAGTGATTGCTGGGGGAGCTGTATATAGTAATTACTGGGTGCTATATATAGTGGTTGCTGGGGTAGCTGTATATAGTGGTTGCTGGGGGGGGCTATATACAGTGATTGCTGGGGGAGCTGTATATAGTGATTTCTTGGGGGCTGTATATAGTGATTACAGGAGGGATGTATATAGTGATTACTGGGTGCTGTATAGTGATTGCTGTGGGAGCTGTATATGATGATAGGTTTGGGATCTGTATATAGTGATTACTGGGTGCAGTATATAGTGATTACTGGGAAGGCTTTATATAGTTATTGCTGAGGGAGGTGTATATAGCAATTACTGAGAGCTATATTTAGTGATTGCTTGGGGCTGTATATAGTAATTGCTGTGGAAGCTGTATCAAGTGGTTTCTGGGGGAGTTGTATATAGTGGTTGCTGGCTGAGTTGTATATTGTGATTACTGGCTGCTGTATATAGTGATTACTGGGAAGGCTTTATATAGTCATTGCTGGGGAGCACTACATAACGATTGCTGTTCCTTCTCTGGACTACTTTTAAGGGGGCCACCACCAGATTTTGCATCCAGGGGCCCCAACCAACATTAATCTGGCCTTGCCCGCAATAGACATAAAAAATGAGCTGCAGTAGATAATAAGCCGAGAAAAACATGGAAACACAGTTGTCTAAGCTTTTACAACCACCTTCTGAGTTTCAAGGCCACCTGTCTCTCCCCAAAGGGAGGATGTGACAACACCACCATCAAGTATGTCCACACCATCCTAGTGAAGGGTTCAACTTTCTGTCCCCCAAACAATGGAGACAAAGTAATCTTTGAGCCTTCTCCCCCTGGAGCCCTGGAGACAGTTTTAAAATTGTTGCTCTTTGATAAAGCTATTGTTCTGGACAGCATTAAAAATGATATGTGGACAAAAAAGCATTGGCAAGGACATTACACCCTTTTAACTGCCCACTGGGGTAAATAAGTGGTGGCTGGGCCTGAAGCAGGAATCGCTGTGATGCATATACATCCACCGTGAGGGTTGCAGGTCATCACTCCTTTTCTCTGTTTCTGCTTTACTCTGCTTTTTCTTATCTTGTCTCCTCATCCATTCAACATTGACCGGCACTACCTTTTTCAGTTCAGCCATGGGGAAATGCAACAAGACATGCTTCAACTGTCTGGGCAAGAGACCAAACACCACCCACAATTCCCTCTTAAGCCCCAGAGTAACTCACTGGATCAACTGAAACTTAAAAAAAGATGTTCAAAAACACACTTTATAAAAAGAAAATCTTTCCAAAAAACTTTTTCTTTATAAAAAAATCTGAAACTAGTTAAAAATAAACTTTTTGGGAAAACAAACATTTTGGAAACCATGTAGATGCACATCCTGTGCTTTCATGACAGTGAAACGAAGTGCCCAGTTTTTGCACCTTTTATGGTAGTGGGAGGAAGGGCCTGGTTTTTCCCATTGCGTCTATTATGACAGTGAGAAGAAGGGTCTGGTGCATCCAATAGCCACCAGTAGTGGTTAATGGGTGGCCACCCAGCTGGATCCACGCTATAAAGAGAGAATGCACTATTGGTGGATTTCTCATGTGACATTGCTCCCCACCTGGAAATTGGAGACACCATAGTTCATTACAATTTCCCTGAAAATGTTGGTGTGTTCAGTCTTGCCTTTTTGCTTTGATGGATTATAGTCTGCGTAGATTTGATAAGAACTCAGTGGAGGGTGACCTCTATAAAAGGGCCAAAACTGCTTTACTTATGACTGAGAAACATGCAAGCTTTGCCATTGATGTAGTGAAAAACTTTAGCCCTGAACTCATTACTCTACCTTAGGGGTATATGGAGACCTGGGAAAACAGGAAGCAGC
Source organism: Engystomops pustulosus (assembly GCA_019512145.1). NCBI lineage: Eukaryota > Metazoa > Chordata > Amphibia > Anura > Leptodactylidae > Engystomops > Engystomops pustulosus. The sequence goes on along the minus strand of CM033642.1, from coordinate 114,089,655 downwards.
ATGAGGAGGTTTGCCTGTATTTTTGGAAACCTTTGAATAGAGCAAATAAAATATATGGATGCTTGACCTCATCAGCATCATATTAACCTTTCATGGGACCTACATAGTGGGGTATCCACCACTGCAGAGACCTATCAATAAATAATGCTTCTCCCTCTCTGTATTGGAGATGCAACTCAATAATTTTGCTGTGTAGTAACCAAAATTGAACCTATAATAAGCTTATTGGAGAACTTAATGAATATTATTGGTCACCGATGAATACGATTCTGGCACAGAAAATGGCATAGTATTACTGCACACTATTCACTAACAACAGCATTTTTATGATGTGCATATGAATGTACAATATCTATGGACAATAGCACTTTTATAATCTATCTATCAGTGTGCAATATTAAAAGATAACCGCACTGTAAAATCCTCTATAATGTGTTAGTATATCCCTGCACTAACGCAATTTTTCCGAGGGCAAATTATACTGATTTCCAACTGTTGCTAATAATAGGAGCCCCTTCTATACAAGTGGCCAGGGCAATTGTTTAGAAGTCCCTGCCTAGCTGAATGACCCTATGACAAGAAGCAAGCTCTCCCTAGCTGTTTGAAGTGTTGGACATGTGACACTGCTCTTGTACTGCATGGTCACATGTCCAGCCCAGCCAATCACAGGTATGCTTTTAGAAGACATGTCTGTAGTTTCTAAGGGACTTAAAGGAAACCTACCACTTGAAGTGGCAGGTATAAGAAGGAACTACCGGAGCTTATTTTTGTTAGTGTTTTAAACTGCTGTATCGCGGTTTAAAACACTTTTTAAACTTTATGGCCGAAGCTGAGCTCGACCACATAGGAAGTGAAGGAGAGCCGGGCGCATGGTAAGCGCCGAGCGTGTACCTCCCTGCACTGAAGCAGCTTCGGCCATAAAGCTTCTGCTGGTGGTCTATTCTCAAAGGCTTTTAAGAAATTGGGGGCACCAGACAATTTACTTGTTTATCCCCGTAAACTATCATCTAATAATTATAATGCTTCAATTCTCAGAAAGAGAAAGCAAGAGACTATACTGATTCATCTGCCTTGTTTGTATCTTCTTCTAATATTGAGTTTTTACCCTTCAGAACAACATAATTAACCACAACTGTGTCTGCTGTCGTCCTGATATTTATTCTCCTATAATGGTTTCTAAATATTTTACATTAATAAGTATTACCAAGCAGCTTACTGACTTCTTAACCACTCAAATGCATCAGACGGCCATTTCAAATACCACAATATGGCCTACAAATAGCTTGGATCTATTTCCCAGCAATATCAGAATCTGACCATAATTCAAAGCTTGGACTTTACCCAAGAAGGCAAATAGGATTCTGAGAGAAAAAATATTTATTGTTAGAGTGCTTATAATTGATGCTCTATTTTATATCTCTATTACTAATGATTCATGTGTTATGAAAAATGTACATGGGACATCTGTAGGTGTCACAATAGTTTGTGCATGGCTAATAAAGACCATACAAAGGTTTAGCTGGGTCTTGTACATGATTGAGATATGGGGCTGGGTGGTAGCTTAGTGAACAGAGATGAGTAATCATTGAAGGTTCACAGAATTTTTTCTTTTCAATTCTTTTTTATTGAGTCATACAAGTTAGACGCGTTGTTTACATAACAGCATATCATATAGACTCCATTTTAATACACATTCAGCTTATTGTAGCAAAATCTATATGGTGTAACTTCTAAACCAGAGTAAGTTAACCCATGTTTAGGGGAAGATAGAATTCACTAGGGGGGGTGAGTCTAAATGTTTTTAAGTTCAGTCATCTGGTGTTATAGGGAGGGTCTCAAGTATTTGGAGACTTTGATCCAGTGAAGAAAGACATGATACCAGTCCACTTAGGCAAACAACATTATTATGGGAAACAACTATCCACTACAAGGTATGGAGGACCAAACTCCCAATTTCCCTCCACAACCTCCTATTAAACCCCAGAATATGTGAGGTTCCAATGTGCTGCACGTGAGCAAATGGAGAAAAGATCTAGGGCAGGAATTCTCTAAGCTTCAATGCAAAGAGGCCAATTATTGGTGGCGCGGCAGGCTGAGCTTACATCCTGGCCCAGGCTGCACGAGACCGCTCGGCGGAAGGTGCGCGGGTCGATCCGCAGTGAGTGGGCGGGCCAGGAGTGATGGGTGGCCGGGAACGGAGGGCTGGGCAGCAACATGTGAGGTGGGTAGGGCAGGCGGCTGCTACAGGAGTGGATGCCGAATTATACTTTGCTCCCGGCCGATCCCACTACCTCTCGCCTCCCCACTTATGCGGCCTGAATCAGCGGCGAACCTGGCCCCGTAATACGGTGCCACATCGTCGTGGTGGGCCCCTTGGAGCTGTGGGGCCCCGGCACTGTGCCCGGGTCAGCCGGGTGTGACGCGGCCTGTCTGTTAGTCTTATTATTAGTCCGGCTTGTTAGTCACATTTAACATTTTCAAAAGGAAATAACCTTTTTATGAATAGTAAAGGAAAAATTTAGTGAAGGAATAGGGAGATCTTGTTGCAGGATGCTAGGATAACTCCTATTCCCCTTCAAAAGGGTTTAATTACCGGGCATTCCCAAAAGATATGTATAATTGTGTCTCTGTCTCCACAATTTCTCCATTATCTGGACCAGACGTTTCTGGATATATGCAAGACAAATTTGCTGGTATGTAGTACCATCTAGAAAGGACTTTCTGATCGATTTCAGTGAGGTTGGAACACTTGGAAGCTTTTGAGGGACCATTTCCATGGTTATGGGACGAATGAATTCACCAGGGGGGGGTGAGTTCTAATGTTTTTAAGTTCAGTCATCTGGTGTTTATAGGGATGTAGGGGTCTCAAGTATTTGGAGACTTTGATTCAGTGAAGAAAGACATGATACCAGTCCACTTAGGCAAACAACATTATTATGGGAAACAACTATCCTATCACAAGTATGAGGACCACAACTCCCAATTTCCCTCCACAACCTCCTATTAAACCCCAGAATATGTGATAATATTCTGTGAAACTCCAGAGCATTTTATGATGTACTAGTGGAGGGAGGTTCCAATGTGCTGCACCTGAGGCAAATGGAGAAAAGACAGGGCAGAAATTCCTCTAAGCTTCCAATGCAAAGAGCCATTATTGGTCCTCAAAAGCTCCAAGTGTTCCAACCTCACTGAAATCGATCAGAAGTCCTTTCTAGATGTGGTACCTACATACAGCAATTTGTCTTTGCATAATATCCAGAAACGTCTTTGTCCATATGGAGAAATTGTGAGACAGAGACACAGTTATACATATCTTTTGATGCCGGTAATTAAACCCTTTTGAAGAATAGGAGTTAATCCTAGCATCCTGCAAACAAGATCTACTAAGTTCCTTCACTGAATTTTTCCTTTACTATTCATAAAAAGGTTATTTCTTTTGAAAATGTTAAATGTGGACTTACAAGCCAGACTAATAATAAGACTAAACAGACAGCAGCCGCGGCGTCACACCCGGCTGACCCGGGCACATGCCGGGGCCCCACAGCTCCAAAGGGGCCCACCACGACGATGTGGCACCGTAGATTACGGGGCCCAGGTTCGCCGCTGATTGCAGGCCGCATAGGAGGTGGGGAGGGAGGTAGTGGGATCGGCCCGGAGCAAAGTATAATTCGGCATCCCACCTATTAGCAGCCATGCCTGCCCTACCCACCTCACATGTTGCTGCCAGCCTCCGTTCCCGGCACACCTATCACTCCTGGCCCCCACTTCACATGCGGATCGGCCCGCGCACCTTCCCGCCGAGCGGTTCTCGGTGCCAGCCTGGGCGGATGTACAGCTCAGCCTGCGCGCCGGATGTCAGCTTCAGCCTGCGCGATATCAACCGGCCTGCGCGCCGATGACCACCCGCCTGCGCGCCGTGTCCAGCGCCCGGCCTGGCGTCCGATGACAGCCCGCTGCGCGCGAGGACCACCGGCCTGCGCGCCCGATGCCCAGCCCGGCCTGCGCGCCCGATGTCCAGCCCGGCCTGCGCGCCCGATGACCAGCCCGGCCTGCGCGCCCGATGTCCAGCCCGGCCTGCGCGCCCGATGACCAGCCCGGCCTCAGCGCGAATGTCCAGCGGCCTCAGCCCAATGTCCAGCCAGCCTCAGCGCCGAATGTCCAGCCAGGCCGCCCCTCCTATGCGGTCCCCCTGCCACCCTGTCCTGACCGAGTGACATACAGCTGGGTGAGTATGATTGAACATATGTAAATCATGTTATTTGTGTGTATGTATCGTTGTATATCGGATGTGTTGTATGTATGCTGTGTATGTGTATATATGCTGTATATCTGTGCGTATGTGTGGTATATTGTTGTATATCTGTGCGTACGTGTTGTATATACTGGATGCGTTTGTGTAATATTGCTGTATATCTGTGTGTATGAATGTATTTACTGGATGGTGTGTGTATATGCTGTATATCTGTGTGTATGATGTATGATACTGGATGGGTGGTGTATATATGCTGTATATCTGTGTGTATGTGTTGTATATACTGGATGCGTGGTGTATAGTTAGAGTAGCTGTATACTGTGTATGTGCTGTATATCTGGATGGGTGTGTTATAGCTGTATAGCGCGTACGTGTTTATATACTAGATGTGTGTGTATATATGCTGTATATTCGTGCGTATGTGTTGGTAATACTGGATGCGTGTGTGTATATGCCTGTATATCTGTGCGTATGTGCTGTATATACTGGATGTGTGGTGTAATATATGCTGTATATGTGTGTGTGTATGCTGTATATACTGGATGCGTGTGTGTACATATGCTGTGTATCTGTGCGTATGGGTTTTGGTATTTTAAATGTCTGTTTTTTAATGTCGCTACATAAGTTCACTGTTAAGGGGCCCACTGAGGCTCTATCGCCCAGGGGCCCACTGAAACCTGGAGCCGGCCCTGCTAACAGATGTGGTCAGTAATGCGATGCAAAAACAAGCAAATTTCTCACCAAAGTACTATATTCTGCAAAACAAGTCAAGCAAAAAAAGTTATATAAATGGGTTATCGCTGTAATAGTGGTGACCTCTAGAATAAAGATGAATGGCCTATAAAAAAAAAGATAAAAACCCTAAAACAGAATTCATGATTTTCTTATCTCCTTCTTATCTATGCCCGGCCATTTGGCCATGCAGCAGTTTACCAACACATATGGGGTATCGACATACACGGGAGAAATTGGGTATTAAACGTTATTGAGCTTTACATTATTTAATGTATTGTGTTTAAATGTTTAATTTTTGGGCCAAAGTTAATGTATTGTCCAGAAAAAATTTCAAATTGTAAATTCCACCTCCGTTTTGTTTTAACACCTGTGAAACACCTAAAGGGTTAACAAACTTTTTAAAGTTGTTTTTTCATACATTGAGTGGTGCAGTTTCTATAATGGGGTAATATATGGGGTTTTACAATTATTTAGGCCTTTCAAAGTCACTTGAAATTCGGGCAGGTCCCTATAAATTTTTATGCAGTTTGAGACTTTTTGAAAAAAAATCCCAGACAGAAAGTAGACCGTAAGAACATTTATTAAAGTGCCAAAGCCATTTTAATGAATTTGATGGGCAGCAGAGCTCCAAAGAACTGTCCATTGAGCCTGTCTAATGATAGATAACGCCCAAGATCTCAAAAAGTAGTAGAAGAAACCAGCGGTTTCACCCATTGTGATAAATCCCCCATTGAAGTCTTGATCCCTAGTACAAATTTTATGAAAATTGAATAGTTACAATATTTTCTAGAAATTGATAGAAAGCTTAGCAGAATTTGTTAATTTATGCTAGAATCTGATGAAATGAGCTCTAATGGTAAGCTTTGTTTTTCTTGTCCTTTTGTTGTTTGAGAGCTGCAATTTGTTGTACTACCCTAATAATTATGCTTTCACACATAACTTTCAACCTGATCATTTAATATGATGCCCTACACATCTGGAGATTAAAGCCAAAAATATGATCAAGTTGAAGAGTCAATTATTCTTGTTACAGCTGCATGTTTAATTCATAAACCAATATGGCCACCAACAATTAATGCCAGTAAGCTTATAATTACTGCTTTCCCTTTGCTGTACAAAGAGAACTATTACATTTACATAAAGTCAATCTGAAAGTTCAATACATATTACATACAAGTTCTATTTTTGGCTCCTATATGAAGTAGATCCTTAAATATGGTAATGTGGCCATGTCAAATGATTAATAAATCTAACAGAAGACTGAATGTTTATGAAGTATTATGAATGCAGCATGCCTATCACCAATTATGGCGCACAATTCGCATGTCCATCCTACAAAGGCACAGATTAAGTATTTGTAAGAAACAACATGTTTTCCTGTCTACTTGTCTGAATTCTTATGTAGAAGTTGCCAGATTTGTGATTTCTCAGGGTTGCCTTTGTTCCTGTTGTCAGCATGATAGTAAAGTATAATTACAAGACTGTCCATGATTTAGTTCCAGCAAAATAAAAGAACTATAATCATATATAAAATATGAGTGGAAGAACACATTTGAGAGCAAGATCTTAAAATAAATAACTGGGGTTACAACAGACTTTGGCAAAGCTTGCAATGTTATTAGTCAAGTATTCATGTTAAAAACAAATCGTAAATATGTAAGTGTGTATATGATGCAAAATACAATTGTAGAAGTATAATAGTAGTTAGTATTAGTAATGACCTAGTCGGGTGAAATCAGAGATGGTCGAGTTCTTCTGAATATTGGGGGGGGGGGGGATTTTTGACCAGGATTTCAGCATGAACTTAAGCCTGAACACAAGCCCCATTGAAGTCAATGGGACCTGAATTTTAGCACCCACAAAGAATAAAGGAATACATAATTTAAAAAATAATTAATAAAAATAAATAAAACAATTTTAATATCAATGAGGTTTAAAGGTGCTCTGGGTGAGCAGACCCAGTTATTCTAATAGCATTAAAAGAAGCAATTGGAAAACTACAAACCATTCTTCTCACTGTAACATAGCTCCAGCTACTGCAGTATTTGAAAGTTTCAAGTTTCAATCCAGTAAATGCAGAACTTGACCATTTCAATTTCGAATACAGCAAATCCAGAACATGACAATTTCAATTTTGAATCAAGGTAATGTGGAACATTAAAATTTCAAGTTTGAATCCAGCGAATGAGGGATTTGGCTATTCTTATTGAAATGCATGTTTAACACATTAAATTATTAATGCCAGTAAGGTAATAATTACTTTTTTCCTTTGTTGTGCAAAGAGACCTATTACATTTCCATAAAGTCTGAAGGTTCATTAAATTTTACATGAACAAGCATGACCTCGGCTGGTAATTGTGTCCCCCGTGGATCATCCTGCAGCAGCCCTGGGGTCCGGCATGTGCCCCAAAGCTGCCAGGTCCTCTTCACACTGAGTTCTGTCTCCTCAGTTACTTACATTATACACTGCAATATAAGTGTATTGCAGTGTAAGGGCTTGAACAACAATCGGATGAACACTTGTTCAAACCCAAGTCTTGAAAAGTAAAAAAATATAAAAAAAAAAAGTAATAATAATTTTATAATAATAATTAAATAAATATATAAAATAAAAGTCACCTAATCACTACAGTTACATATAAAATCCAAATAAAATACTGTATATACTCGAGTATAAGCTGACCCAAGTATAAGCCAAGGTACCTAATTTTAACAATAGGAAAACCTATTGACTCCAGTAAAAACCTAGAGTGGGTAATACATTTGTCATAGGCTCCAGCCTGTATATAGCTAGCCATCCCCTTGTCTCCCAGTATATATAGCCAGCAGCCACTGTCCCCAGTATATAGCCCGCAAGCCCCTGCCCCCAGTATGTAGCCAGCCAACCCCCTGTTCCCCATTATAAAGCCAGCAGCCACTGTTCCCAGTATATATCCAGCAAGCCCCTGCCCACAGTATACAGCAAGCCAGCCCCCTGTTCTTCATTTTAAAGCCAGCCAGCCCTTACCTCCTAGTATTTAGGCTTATAGTCCCTGCCCACTAGTATACAGCTCCCAGTAAATAGCCAGCAGCAACTGCCCATTGTATATACCAATTCAACCCCATATATAGCCTGCAACCCTTTTCCCCAATATATAGCCATTCAGCACCAGTATATAGCTTGCAGCCCCTCCCCCACTATATAGCCATTCAGTCCCAGTATATAGCCTGAGTGCAGTGTTTGATTTTTTTGCCTTGACTCGATTATAAGCTAAGGAAGGGTTTTTAAGCACATTTATTGTGCTGAAAAACTCAAGTATATATGGTATATAAAACATAAAAAACATGCACATTTGGTATCAATTTGGTGTCTGTATTAATCTGTACAATAAATCTAAAGCAATATTGAACCCACATGGTGAACAATGTAAAAAAAAAAAAATCACAAAAAATTTCCCATAATATACAATTTTTCATCAAACACCCTCACAAAAAATGTTCTAAAAAGTGATAAAAAAAATAAAAAATAAATAAAACAACTGAAAAGAACAACTCTTTTCATAAAAAATAAGCCCTCAAACAGATCTGTCAACAGAAAAATACAAGAATTAATGCTTTGAAAAGTTGTCAATAGTAAAATATAATTTGATTTTGCAATTGGTTTCACTCCGTAAAATTGATGAAGGATATGAAAAAGTATATAAATGAAATATCAGCGTAATCGCAGTGAACCAGAGAATAAAGCTAAAATATTGGGGCACATTTATGCCAGTTTTTTGTCTGAGACACTTTTGTGTGACACAAGAAAGTGGGCGTTTCGGTGCTCAGTAGGAGCGTGCAAAGTTTGTTGCACGCCTTAAGTTAAAGGTGCACCACAAAAACGTTGGTAAACTCTGTTGGGAGAGTGCTGCAATATACACAGGTAAACCGCATTTAGTGCATTTTACACTACTCTTAGTAAATGTGCCCCATTGTTTTTATTTCAAAATAAAAACAATGTAAATAAAGTCATAAAAAAGGTTATGGCTTTTGGAAGACAGAGAGTTAAAAACTGAGATGCAAAAATAAATAAGGGATGTGGCATTAAACAGATAACGGACACATTTAGAACCTGAGTTACAGTATTCCAGTCTATAATTATGTGATTGTAATGATATTCCATTTATATTATACACTTTGGTACAATAACTACTATTTTGATGACAAGCCTAGACAAAAAAATGCTAGACTGACTTAGTTGAAGCATAGCTCTGCAAGAAGTCAGTTCCTTGTTACTATTGACTTTTATCTCACAAGCAAAGCTGGGATATGGCATTTTTATTTCCTAGGTCAAAATTAGCAGAATTGATAATATGTGGATTGGATCCAAGGTTCCCCACTCAAATAAAGCTTCTTCTGCGTACCATTGGTAAAAGCCATTGCTCTTTCAAGGATGCAAATAGTATTCAACCTCCTAGTTAATTCTGTGAAAGAAGGTATTTTTGTAGTTTTCCACAATGAAGCAATGATAGTAATAATTGTAGTTTGAATATAAAATATGACATTTTGCTCTTCTATCGAATGATCTGATAGCCCTAGCCCTAATAAGGCCATGGCCGGAGATAAGGAAAAAAGGGGAGTTCAAAATCTCACTCAGTAATTACTGCATTTGTAGACAGAAGTCTGATATCACTGTGCATTGCCTAAATATATGTAGAATGTCACCATAAGCCGTGTGACAGCACCAACAGACATTAGAGCAGCTGGGAAAAATTTTGGAAAGCTTATTTGGGGTAAAGTACCATCTATACAGAATTTTTCTCCTAGTTTTCATATGAAGAGCACATTTCGAGAGAGAAAAAGTTACACTGAAGACTCCTCATCAACAGATATTCCTAAATGCTTCTGCCACTAATCTAAACATATTAATGAAGAAGACTGTATTCAGTAGTCTAAAATACTAAATTAATACCTTTAGAGCCTTTTGCAGGGTTTAAGAAAGCACTTTCAAAAATGGATTTGGTGTCTCTCATAGATGTAGGTAGCCCTGGTATAAAATGTCTCAACCACAAATATTTATAAAGTCAATTTTGGAAAATTAAATTTACAGCAGTTACCCAGTTATTCAAATCTAGATCACCTATTAATTGTGATGCCCCTTCATATAAAAAATCGACAACTCGTAATTTAAATAGTTGGGGGTCACGGGAATATTGTTCCCACATCTGACCCCCTGCTTGAACCGTGGTAAGGGAGCTATGAAAGGGTGATGAATGTATGGCTCTTTCACACAGAGTGATTGAGACATTTTTCTTTTTTGATGCAGCATTTTAAATCAGAAGTCAGTGTTTATTTGGAGGGAGAATAAAAACACTGCCTCTCTTGGTCTAATATAGCTGAATCATAATATCTCAATGATAACATCATCAGCAAATAGACCTATTTTATGGTTCTGTCAATGGTTTCATCATCAGAGTGAAAATAAGCGGTGATAATGGACATCCTTGCTGGGTTCCATTTGTTGTAAGGGCCGTGATGTATAACCAGACTGAGGGACAGTATATAGGGCCATGACGCTTCTCATTACCTCCACATTTCTTGTAGATACCCCCAATGCACTTGATTGAATGACTTCTCCACATCCAAAAAAAGAAGCAGAGAAGGCATTTGAGTGCACTTCACATAATTCAGCAAATCTATTAAAACGACGGGTGCCATCTGAGGAGAGCCCCCCTCTGACGAAACTCACCTGGCTCCAGAAATAAGGGGGGAGGGCAACCTCTCAGCGAGAATTTTAGAGGTATAATTTAAGGTCTGGAAATTAGAGGGTCTATCTGGTGTTTTACTAGCCTCAGGCAGAGTTGAAATAGCTACAAGTAATAGCTCTTCAGAAATTAAGCCTGAAGATTGAATGTAAGTAAATAAATTTGAGAGGTGCTATAAAATGAGGATGTACCTTGAAGTAACTATTCATTGGGCCCTGGAGCCTTGTTATTTTTTAGGGATTTTATTGCTTTAGAGATTACCACCTCAGAAACCGGGCTAGCCAATAACTTAGACTGTTCTTGTGACAAAAACAGTAGAATAATATTTCCTAGAAAAGATTGCATGCCTTCTAGCTTCTAGGGTTGCTCAGTAGCTTTATCATACCGTAAATTATATAGATAAAAATAAAACAAAGCCATACTTCAATCATTTGCTGAGGATCATGCACCTTCTCATCTTTTGAGTCAAGCAAAAAAAGGGGTTCTATTTCTCACCTCTCACTTTTTCAGCTGATTTGCTAAAACCTTACTGACTCTGTTTCCCAAAGAATAATAAGGCTTTCATCCTTTGTAAGGCTCTCTCATACTTGTAAGAGTCTATTTGGGCCAGTTGACATTGTCATACTTTTATTGTACCTTCCCTATCGGGGCAAAATATATTTATGTTTAAAGCATGAAGAAGTGACAAGCCAGCAAGTATATGCAATATTTTCTCTGCATTTGCTTTTTTATTGGATGTTGCTTGTTCCCTGAAATTGCCTCTTATAAACATCTTGTGTGAGCACCATAATAATTCTGGGGAGATATTATCAATATTATTAGTATTGAAGAATTTTGTCAGATTCTCCACTGTGCTACAATGAAAATTATGAAGCTGCAGACGATAATTGTTAGAGCGCCATACATTAGATCTAGGCATATCATTCTTTTCTTCCAGCTTATTACCCCTATTTTAGAAGATTTAATTCAACCAAAAAGGGCATGATCCGATAAAAACAAATCAATGCAGGAATATACTCCAAGTCTAAGTAATACTCCTCGTGGGCCAAGTGGAATAATTCAGTGGTTTTATCAGCTCCATAGTTGTTATAAGTATCCATGGAAGGCCACATAGTCATATTAAAGAGTTTACAATGGGAAAAAAAGTGTTTATATGCATTTGATGCCTATACTGATACCAAAGTGTATAATATATAATTTATGGTACAGATCAGAATGACATATCTGCCTTGAGGATCAATTTTTTTGCTTCACAAGTGAGAAAGCTACCATGTACTAATACTTATATGCTGATGCGTAATTGGCTTAATAATATGTTGTATGTTTGAGTGATAACTTGAAATTAAACAATGCAGTCACTTATGTCACAGAATATACATTGCGCACTCATAGGGGGCATAAAACGTGTTTACCAGAAACATTTAGATCTAGAAATAGTGTACAAGACCTAATTACACATAACAGTCTCACCTAAAGAAGAAGGAGAAAAGGGAAGTCCCCTATAGGGAGATCCCTAATACATTTCAGTCACATCATTTTCTACTCAGCGTTTCCCATTCTTCCTCCAAACAGGGTGCTGCTGCAACAGCCTTGACTTTAGACACAGACAAGTCCCCTTTTGGTACAAGCTCTCACTCCTGGAGCAGCGCTTGAAATTTTGCTGGTGAAGGTGCCACCACATTCCTTTCATCTTTCTGAATGATGAGTTTTATAGGAAATTCCCACTTACATGGAATGTTATGAGAGCACAGAACCTTAGTAGCAGCAGATAGGTCGGTGAATAAAGAGATATCCTTGAATCTTTCAGGCAATTCTTCTGGGTTCCTAGGTTTCCTCATTAACTTCTCTTTAAAATGGAAAAAATGCAGTCTTGCAATCACATTCCCAGGCACTGATGAAGGGAAAAACTTTGCTTTAGGCAATCTGTTTGCCCTATCGATTAGCAGATCAGACCACAGATCAGTCTAACAGACCACAAAAAGGTCTATTAGAAATTCTTCTAGCAACCCTGGTTGGACAAGTTCAGGTAATCCTTAAAACCGTACATTTTTCCGTCTGGAACAATCTTCCATATCTGCCATCTTCAAACGGAAATCTCTCACCTCCTTCTCTAGTGCACTGTTTGCATCCACCAGCTCATTATGAGCCACTATAAATTCTGCCATCTTTGACAGAGGTCTCCCCATAGGGGATAATGAAGCTGTATATGTTCCATGCTAGTGAGGATTCACCTGAGTGTCTGCTCGCTGAAGTGCTGCCGGTGGCTCTGGACTGCTGGCTGGTGATAATGCCTCAGTAGAGATGAAGGAGTCTAGCAGTACATGGTTTCTCAGAGACGGAGAGCACCCTGCTGAAAGTGTAAGGAAGGAGCTGGAGAGCCTGCCTGATGAAAAGCTGCTGCCTCAGTAAGTATGCCACAACTGCCATCCTAGTAGCATGTTGTGGGGAAAAATTCAGTTAGTTTTGCAGGCCCTGTTTTTTTCTGGCCTTTCCCATGCTGCCTGAGGGTAAGCCTCACAATGGGTGATAGGTAGGATCATAATCTTCCCGGTGAAGTGCCATTTATAGCTGATTTTTGGGTCTCGGTACATGGAGCTCAGCAACACGCGTCTTACTCCATGCTCGGCCGACCCCACCCCCTTGATGTCTCCCCCAAGTAGGTTTGATCAGTTTTTTTTGATCAGCACTAGGCTTGCGGCCGTACATAAGTCCCCATTAGGCCGGCAATGGGCGCACAGAATGATAGAGTGCAGCACATGGGCAGCACCGTAGTGCTCCATACACAGGAAAAAGATACACCATGTCCTATCTCTTCCTTTGTTACAGCGCCGTGTGCCATGCATCGGTATGAAGATGGGAGAGGTCACCACTCCTCCTCTCCATCTCGGCAAATGGTCCAGGGGACATACGTTTGTGTGAATGTAGCTTTAAAGTATCATATATTTAGGCGCAGTGGCAGGCAATTATAATGGTTCAAACTGAGAGTCTTATTCTATGGTATCCATATATACATTGTCCAAATAGCTCAATCTATTTTTATACATCTCCCAGAAACTTCAACTCAAAATAAGATAGGGAACATAAGGAAAAAGATAAAATAGCTGTTGAGACAAAAAAAGCTATTTAAAATTGTATTTCCTAAGCCTATTTTCATGTATGTTCCTGGATAGTAGCATAGCCCCAGCTACAACCATGTTTCATCAGTCTTTGTCAATGTATAAAAAATGTTTTTACAGAAACAGCTAAATGTGACATATTCATAATGTTCTCTTGCTGGCATAAATTTGAATATAATAGAAATTCCTTGAGGGCTTTTATTTTAATAACCAGTAGTAAGCATAATCCAACAAGGTAAAAATACCCTAGAGTAAATTGTGTTTTTATTTCAGTGTCAATATGTTGATTCAATCTTGCTCTATTGCCTAACAACAGTTGCCAGCTCTTGCACTTTTTTTTTTAACAATGGTGGCCATTGTCATTGATTTATATTTAAATCATAGTCTTCACTATATGTACTGTTATAACATAAAGTGGCATAATTAATACACTGCAAGCACGATTGTCATAAAATAAATGACATATTTCACTGATTATGCAAAATCAAATTAACCGGCTCTCTCAGTGGAGGTCTGCACCAAGCAAACCTGCTCCTTCCTTCATATTTATTAGGAACATGTAACCAATAAATGTTTTATTGCAGAATATAAAAAAACACATTTAGAAATAGTCTGGGGAAAATCCTGAACATTTTATGAACTTTCTTTATATTGTATATGGAAAAAGAACATAGAAAGGAACAGAAAATAACCATAATCATATTTAATAGCTTTGATGGGCGAATTTGTTAAAATTCGTTTCGTCCTGATTCGCTGAATTTTTAAAAAAAAATTGATTCGACCCGAATCGAATCAAAACGAATCACGTTAAAAAACAGGCATTTCCTGGCAGTAGAGACCCTGTAGGGTGTTGTAGAATGTTGTGCCATGCTTAAATATGCATAGGGAGCGTGGTTTGGTCTTCAAACAATGCTGTTTTAGTGTGACACGCATATGAAAGCCGCGGCTCTTAGAATCGCTTCACTCTTCACTTCCATGTGCACTTACATAGGCAAACTTCCCCAAATAAGTGAAGCGGGAACACAGCCTGACAAGGTAACGTCTGTGCCAGCTCGAAAGGACCGAGCTGAGGGCCAACATCCCACTATAACATCAAACAGTGCACTCTTTTTACACTGACATCAGATGATTCCATAGATTACGACAGAACCTGTTCTGTTACATGCGGATACATGTGGAAAGCCCCCCAAAAGAGTGCAGAGGATGTCGGCAGTAATTTTGCATTGACGTCACTGATCATTTTGCCCTTCTTTTCACGCGTCAGTGTCCTCTTTCAACAATCGGTCAACAATCCATCAGTATTGCTAAAGCCAAAAACAAAATGCTGAGGACGACTTCAGATTCTTAGGATTACGTAAATTAACAGAATTAATTTTTTTCAATGAAGCTTTCTTTTTGTTATTAAAAGTGTGGGTTTTTTCAGTGTCACTTTCTATAATTTGCCATAGCAGTGGTGCTAATTGACAGTGCTCATTACTAAGGGCTGGCCTTAGTGTTTGCCCTTTTTGGGAAAATTTACACTAACCACCAATACTATAACTTGGTACCCACCACACAGGGGTGCCGGGTACAAACCAGTAACTGACCATCTATAGATGGTCAGGCAGTGGGGTGGCTGCAGGCTGTTATTGTTGTGCTGGAATAGTCCCCTAATAGTGGGCTATCCCTGCTCATTAATGGCAGGCTACAGCTGTTTTTTTGGATCAGACTGATTTGGACAATTGGAGGGGCCCCACGTTTTTTTGGCCAGAAATTTTTAAAAAATCATCTGGGTTTCCCCTAATTAACTAATGGGAACCCCACACCCTCTTTTTCTTAATTTTTGGCCAAAAAATGGGGGGGAAATTACGCGGGGTTCCCCTTATTAATAGGGGGACACCCACACTTTTTTCGTATTTTGACCAAAAATGGGGAAAAAAATGGCGTGGGATCCCCCTTATTAATAGGGGGAAACTCACATTCTTATTTTTCATATATTAGCAAAAAAAATGATGTGGGGTACCCCCTATTGTCCGAATCAGCCTGATACAAAAAAAAAAAAAAAACAGCAGCAGCCTGCCATTACTGAGCTGGGATAGCCCACTGTTAGGGGGCTATTCCAGCGCAACAATAACAACCTGCAGCCGCCCCACTACCTGACCATCTATAGATGGTCAGGTACTGGTTTGTACCCGGCTCTTCCCGGCACCCCTGGTGGGTACCAAGGTAATAGTATTGGCGTTAGTGTATATTTGTCCAAAAAAAGGGCAAACACTAAGGCCAGCCCTTAGTAATGAGCACCGTCAACTAAACAGCCCCTCTACTATGGCAAACTATATGAAGTGACACAAAAAACCCACAATTTTTAATAACAAAAAGTTTTATTGAAAAAAAAAAAGCACACACACCCTCGTTGACCATTTTATTTGTAAAAAAACTGCTGGTCATCGACATAATCCTTCGAATCCGATAGTCCACTGCATGCATGGTCCTGGAAGACAAAAAAACAAACACATACCCAAAAAAATGGCTCGTTGCCAAGGCCAGTGAGGTACATGCTCGTTGCCAAGGGGAGTGAGGTGCATGCTCGTTGCCAGGGGAGTGAGGTGCTGCTCGTTGCCAAGCGGAGTGAGGTGCATTCTCGTTGCCAAGGGGGAGAGGTGCATGCTCGTTGCCATATGAAGCGAGTGTACATCTCGTTGCCAAGGGGAGTGAGGTGCATGCTCGTTGCCATATTAGTGAGGTACATACCTTGCCATAGGGAGTGAGGTGCTGCTCGTGCCAAGGTTGCGGTATATGCTCGTTGCCGAGGTGGACTAACTACGCGACATGATGCATAATTATAAATATAATATATATATTATTATATATAAGATATATATATATAATACACACACACACATATATATATGCACACACAACACATATAATATATATACATATATATATATATAACACATACACACACACACATATTAGATATACACACATATACACACACACATATATATTGTAGGGTTCACTCAAATGGTAGCCTTAGAGAAGCACCATAAAATAACAGGTAAAAGGGCTTGCTCCAGCCGGCAAAACAAAATGCATAGTGCATGCTATCAATCACAGTTCACATTCACAGACACAGTACCGTACTTCACCCTGCTGCTAAAATAACAAAAGTGTGTCAGTGGCTGAACGCCGCTGACACCAGCAATACTGATTTTTACTTCACCGAGGCCAGGCACCACGTTGACACATATCTACCATCCACCACAACACCTTGCCTTCTACATACCCCCCCCCCTCTGCCCAACACAGGGGTCTGGGCACCTCAGCCAGCATGCAATAAACCTTAGACAGCATCTGTGTTAACCTGTAATTTCCAGGCCTATGTTCCACTGTAAAATTAAAGTCTTGCAAGCCAAGAACCACGGGTCACACGGGCATTGTTACCCTTTTCCTCTTTCATTTGCATTTCAGAGGAGCGTGGTCTGATACCAGCCTGAACTTTCGCCCAGGAGGTAGTGACTGGAAACGAATCTAGGGCCCACTTGATGGCCAGAGCATTCTCTCTGTTATTAACCCCTAGGCCACCACGACGTTTTACTACGTCCCGGGGCTAGTGTTAGCGCACCGGGACGTAGTATAACGTCTAGCTTCTGGGACCGGCTCACAGAACGGACCGGTACAGAAAGCGTGCTGTCAGCTGTCTATCACAGCTGACCCGCGCTGTAAAACCCGCGATCGGAGCGCTCCGATCGCGGGTGTTAACCCCTTACACGCCGCGGTCAAGCATGACGCGGCGTGTAGGGTGTTCTGCTGTGGATCGGATCCCCCGTGCCGCTTACCGGGGGATCGATCCTCTTCCGGCAGCTCCGAGGAACTGGCATGTGCCCCGGAGCTGCCGCGTGTCTCCATGGCAGCCAGACCCCTTCCGGGTCTGACTGCACAACTGTCTGAGCATGCCAAGCTTGCTCAGACAGTTTACACTGCTCTACAATAAATAGTATTGTAGAGCAGTGTATTGAACTTAAACCAGTGATCAGAGCATCACTGGTTTAAGTTCAGTATGTATAAGTAAAAAAAAATGCAAAAACAGTTAACACTACACATTATAATAAATAAAAAATAAATACATAAAATTAAGCCCCTAAATGTCACTTTCCATAAAAACTATATAAAGTATAAAAAAACATAAAACACAAAAAAAACCTGCATTTTGGTATTGCCGCGTCCGTAACAATCTGCATATAAAACAGAATTGTTACTGGACCCGCACGGTAAACGCCGGAGGAAAAAAACGCAAAAAACGTTCCGAAAAAGATAATTTTAATTAATACCCTAAAAATGCTCTAAAATGTGATTTTAAAAATTTTATGCACTCTAAAATAAGCCCACTAAAAAGAACAACGTTCTCGCAAAAAAAGCCCCTAACCAGATTTGTCAGCCAAAAAATAAAAAAGTTATGCATATAAAAAGATGGTGATGCTAAAATGATAAGATTTTCTCAAATTAGTTTTTATTCAGTACAATTGAATAAATACACAAACCCCACATATTTGGTATCCCTGCGTCCGTAACAATCTGGTATAATAAAACAGAATTTTATTAGATTCGCAAAGTGAACCCGTAAAAAAACACCTAAAAAAAACCTGTGAAAAAGATGATTTTTATTAATGCCCTTTAAAAAGTGCTCTAAAAAAAGTGATTTCTAAAA
Source organism: Engystomops pustulosus (assembly GCA_019512145.1). Taxonomy (NCBI): domain Eukaryota; kingdom Metazoa; phylum Chordata; class Amphibia; order Anura; family Leptodactylidae; genus Engystomops; species Engystomops pustulosus. Next base: position 114,071,139 of record CM033642.1, on the reverse strand, counting down.
GTTACGCAATCTAACATAAGACCACTAAAAAGAGCTATCTTCTCACAAAAAATGAGCCCTTAAACAGATTTGTGAGGTGAAAAATAAAAAAGTTATACATATGAAAGACGGTGATGCTAAAATAACAACAATTTTGCCAAATTACTTGTATTCAGTAAAAATGTTAAAAATAAAAATATATATAAATGAAGTTTTTCATAATCGTGGCGACCCATAGAATAAAAATAATATCTATTTTTATGTATGGTTAACCGGCCAAATAAAAACACATAAAATTTTCCTACAAATTGATGATTTTCATTTCCTCCACCAACAAGAGTAATTAAATCTCACCAATTAGCTGTAGATGCCCCAAAATTACATACCAAAAAGTGCATCTCATGTGACAAAAGAAAAAGCCCTATAGGTCCTCATTAAAAAAAAGAAAAATTATAGCCTGTACAATGTGCATGCAAATCTGATTGGACGGCGCCTCTTCCCTTCTATGCCCGCCGTGCGCCATACAGCAGGATACCACCACATATAGAGTATCCGTGTACTCGGGAGAATTGGGTTATCAAATTGTGGAGCCTTTTTTATTTAATCCATTTTAAATGTTATTTTTCCACCCAAAAAGAGTGTATTTGAAAAAATATTACAATTTGCAGAGCACCTCCATTTTGTTTTAACCCCTATTAAAACACGTAAAGGGTTAACAAATTCTTAAAATAGTTTTTCATACGTTGAGGGGTTTTAGTTTCCACAATGGGGTAATTTACGAGTCTCACTATTATTAGGCCTCTCAGTGTCACTTAGAAGTTGATCGGTCCATCTAAGTAATGGTTTTGGCGATTTACAAAAAATGTGAGAAAATGGCAACCCAAATTCTGAGCCTCTAAATTCTAGTTAAAATGTGGAATCTTAAAAAAACCATGCCAACAAAGGCAGACATTTGGGAAATGTAAGTTATGAATTTATTTTGTGCTATGACTATCTGCATCAAAAGTAGAGAATTTAGAACGTTGAAAATAAAGATTTTTCAAACTTTTGCCCAAATTTGTTTTTTTCATAACAAAACGCAAAAGATTTCATCCAAATTTTTAAAACTAATTGAAGTACAATGTGTCACGAGAAAACAATCTCAAATCCCCTGGATATCTCATAGCGTTCCAAAGATATCACCACTTATAGTGACACAGGTCAGATTTGAAAAAATGGTGACCGCGTCCTTAGGCCAAATAGGCTGTGTCCCTAGGGGTTAAATAGTGTCGTCCGCTGGGGACAGGCTTTCTAAAGATAGCACACCGGACTGTTCCTCCCCATTCACACCTGTGACATTAAGTCCCTAGGCCCCACCTCTGAGCATCTGTTTGTACCACAACTCACAAGGAAAATCAGGGGCTATCAACACTGGCTGTCTACCAGAAACAACCTTAAGCTTCTGGAAAGCCCCCTCAGCCTCTGAGACCACTGTATCATGGGCATTTTTTTCCCCCTGTCAAGGTGTAAGGGGTACTGCTATTTCAGCAAAGTTTGGGATAAATCTCCTATAATATCCCACAATACTGAGAAATGCCCTCACTTGTTTCTTTGTAAGTGGGCGGGGCCAGTCCTGGATGGTTTCTACCTTATTTATCTGGGGCTTAATCTCACCTCTCCCTACGATATAGCCCAAGTATCTGGCTTCTTCCATCCCAATCGTACACTTACTTGGATTTATAGTAAAACTGGCCTTTCTAAGTGCATTCAGGACTGCTTGGATTTTACCAAGATGACTCTCCCAGTCTCTGCTAAAGATCACTATGTCATCCAAGTAAGCGGCTGAATATTCTCTGTGAGGTCTTGAGACCCGATCCATAGCCCTTTGGAAGGTTGCTGGGGCCCCCTGTAAACCGAATGGCATCCTGACATACTGGACGGATCCCTCAGGTGTGGAAAAGGCTGTCTTCTCCCTGGCTTCCTTAGATAAGGGAATTTGCCAATACCCCTTGGTGAGGTCTAAGGTAGTGATATACCGGGCTGGCCCTAGACTCTCAATAAGCTCATCTACTCGAGGCATGGGGTATGCATCTACCTTGGACACCTCATTTAATTTGCGATAATCATTACAGAATCGCCACTCTCCATTGGGCTTTGGGACTAGCACTATGGGACTGGACCACCCACTTTTAGATTCCTCAATGACCCCTAGTTTCAGCATTCTATGCACTTCCTTGGTGATGACTGCCCTCCTGGCCTCTGGAATCTGATATGGTTTTAGGTTCACTCTCACATGAGGCTCAGTAACTATCTCGTGTTCAATTACATTAGTTAGACCTGGTGCTTCTGTGAATAGATCTCTATTTTTCTCCAACAATTGTCTGCACTGGTATTTTTGAGATGAGGACAGGGTCTCTGCTATCTTCACATTCTCTGTGTTGACCTCTGATTGGGTCATAAGGCAAGAGGCCTCTGGGGCATCTCTATGTTTCCAGGGCTTAAGCAAGTTAATATGATAGATCTGATAGGGTTTTCTTCTGCCTGGCTGATGAACTTGATAGTTAACTTCGCCCACCCTCTCAACAACCTCATAAGGCCCTTGCCATCTTGCCAAGAATTTGCTCTCCACCGTAGGTACTAACACCAAAACTCGATCCCCTGGACTAAACTGTCGAGGCGATCTGTTATAGACTCTAGCCTGTGCTTCTTGAGCCTGCAGGAGATGCTCTTTGACAATAGGAGTGACCTGAGCTATCCGATCCTGTAATTGGGCAACATCTAGACCCACCGTGAGAGAAATCATCTGCTGGAGATGCCATGATCCGGTCATATGGTGGCTTAGTGCCCTCTCAATGCGGAACCCATGGACTGTTCCGTTGGGAGGCGGAACTCTATGTTTGCCCATCTTGCATGCAGTGCTGTGCCAAATATGGAGAAGGGACCACTTTGTGCAATCAGGGTGAATGCTTCCCCTATCATCGGACTCCAGGACTCAGGGAGTCTGGTAACACTCGTGACAGCCCGTATATCTCATGAGTTGGTCCTGGGAAGACTTTGGGGGTCACTTGTATTTGTATAACATGGGATACAAGGTGTACCCAGGGCCCAGGTTACCTTAAAAACAGATGGGGGTGCAATATCCCCCCAGGTGGGAATAGTGCAAGGACTGATGCATGACATAATTGTTGGTCAGGACTGTCCTTTGTTCTGGGGTCTTTGGGATAAGGTGGTACAGCCAGGACTCCCAGAGGAAAAGGACAGCCCCTTGAGCACAGACCCTGAGGTAGTCCCTGAATTTCCATTCTCTGTCATGTTGGGGGACAGGGAGGAAGAGTTAACTGTTGAAGATACTGTCCCAGACCTGGAGGTGTCTAGGGGTAACTTTGGGACAGCCCAACTTCAAGATGAAGCTCTAAAAGGTGCTTTTACTAATATAATGGTAATTAATGGGGTTTTTCAGGAGCTATGGGCAGACAAAAGATTTCCTCATTTTGCCATGAATGAAAATTTGTTGTACCAAGTGACTAAAATCCGTGAGAACATAGTGGAACAGCTCCTGGTTCCCAAGCAGTCTCGGTGCCGGGTCATGGACGTGGCACATAACCATGTGTTAGGAGGGCATTTGGGGGGCAGATAAAACAATAGGGAGGATTCTACGCAGATTCTATTGGCCGGGATGTTACCGGGAGGTCAGAGATCATTGTCAGTCATGTCCTACTTGCCAAGTAACTTCCCCGGTGGCAAACTTTCGCAGCCCCCTAATACCATTGCCGATTATCGAAGTACCCTTTGAGAGGGTTGCCATGGATTTGGTAGGGCCTCTGGTAAAATCGGCTAGGGGTCACCAGTATATACTACTGCTAGTGGATTATGCTACCAGGTATCCAGAGACCATTTCCCTGAGAAAGGCCTCCTCCAAGGTTATCGCCAGAGAATTTTCAGATATTTTCTAGAACAGGGCTACCTAAGGAGATTCTGACTGACCAAGGGACTCCATTCATGTCCAGGGTCATGCAGGATCTCTGTAAGGTACTGAAGGTTACTCAACTACGCACCTCTGTTTATCACCTACAGACAGATGGGTTGGTGGAACGTTTCAACAAGACCTTGAAGGCTATGTTAAAGAAGGTAGTTCAGAAAGATGGTAGGCACTGGGATTACCTGTTACCTTACCTGTTGTTTTCCATTAGGGAGGTACCCCAAGCCTCCACAGGGTTCTCTCCATTTGAGCTGTTGTATGCCCAACACCCACGAGGTCTGTTAGACATAGCAAAAGAGACATGGGAGAGCGAAGTTACACCCTACAAAAGTGTCATTGCCCGCATCCTCCACCAATTGTAGGGGTTCACTCAAATGGTAGCCTTTAGAGAAGCGCCAGGCAGCAGTCTTTAAGGTGAACAAAACGGGTGTCTTTATTTTAGACATAAAAATAACAGGCAAAAGGGCTTGCTCCAGCCAGCAAAACAAAATGCATAGTCCATGTGATAAATCTCAGTCCATGAACATCTAGACCCACCGTGAGAGAAATCATCTGCTGGAGATGCCATGCTCCGGTCATATGGTGGCTTAGTGCCCTCTCAATGCGGAACCCATGGACTGTTCCGTTGGGAGGCAGAGCTCTATGTTTGCCCATCTTGCATGCAGTGCTGTGCCAAATATGGAGAAGGGAGGAAGAGTTAACTGTTGAAGATACTGTCCCAGACCTGGAGGTGTCTAGGGGTAACTTTGGGACAGCCCAACTTCAAGATGAAGCTCTAAAAGGTGCTTTTACTAATGTAATGGTAATTAATGGGGTTCCTCAGGAGCTATGGGCAGACAAAAGATTTCCTCATTTTGCCATGAATGAAAATTTGTTGTACCAAGTGACTAAAATCCGCTCCTGGTTCCCAAGCAGTATCGGTGCCGGGTCATGGAAGTGGCACATAACCATGTGTTAGGAGGGCATTTGGGGGGCAGATAAAACAATAGAGAGGATTCTACGCAGATTCTATTGGCCGGGATGTTACCGGGAGGTCAGAGATCATTGTCAGTCATGTCCTACTTGCCAAGTAACTTCCCCGGTGGCAAACTTTTGCAGCCCCCTAATACCATTGCCGATTATCGAAGTACCCTTTGAGAGGGTTGCCATGGATTTGGTAGGGCCTCTGGTAAAATCGGCTAGGGGTCACCAGTATATACTAGTGCTAGAGACCATTCCCCTGAGAAAGGCCTCCTCCAAGGTTATCGCCAGAGAATTTTCAGATATTTTCTAGAACAGGGCTACCTAAGGAGATTCTGACTGACCAAGGGACTCCATTCATGTCCAGGGTCATGCAGAATCTCTGTAAGGTACTGAAGGTTACTCAACTCCGCACCTCTGTTTACCACCTACAGACAGATGGGTTGGTGGAACGTTTCAACAAGACCTTGAAGGCTATGTTAAAGAAGGTAGTTCAGAAAGATGGTAGGGACTGGGATTACCTGTAACTTTACCTGTTGTTTTCCATTAGGGAGGTACCCCAAGCCTCACAGGGTTCTCTCCATTTGAGCTGTTGTATGCCCAACACCCACGAGGTCTGTTAGACATATCAAAAGAGACATGGGAGAGCGAAGTTACACCCTACAAAAGTGTCATTGAACATGTTGCCCGCATCCTCCACCAATTGTAGGGGTTCACTCAAATGGTAGCCTTTAGAGAAGCGCCAGGCAGCAGTCTTTCAGGTGAACAAAGCGCGTGTCTTTATTTTAGACATAAAAATAACAGGCAAAAGTGCTTGCTCCAGCCAGCAAAACAAAATGCACAGTCCATGTGATAAATCTCAGTCCATGCTATCAAGCACAGTTCACATTCGACAGTCAGTAGTGGATATTACAGGAGGACTCCAGGACAGCAGTGTAGCATGGGGGACAGTCAGTAGTCGAGACTTACAGGAGGATGGCAGGACAGCAGTGTAGCATGGGGGGACAGTCAGTAGTGGATATTACAGGAGGATGGCAGGACAGCAGTGTAGCATGGGGGACAGTCAGTAGTGGATATTACAGGAGGATGGCAGGACAGCAGTGTACCATGGGGGGACAGTCAGTAGTGGATATTACAGGAGGATGGCAGGACAGCAGTGTAGCATGGGGGGACAGTCAGTAGTGGATATTACAGGAGGATGGCAGGACAGCAGTGTAGCATGGGGGGACAGTCAGTAGTGGATATTACAAGAGAATGGCAGGACAGCAGTGTAGCATGGGGGGACAGTCAGTAGTGGAGACTTACAGGAGGATGGTAGGACAGCAGCAGGGGCGTAACTAGCAGAGGCTGGACCCCATAGCAGACCATTGAATGGGGCCCCCTTCCCCTTAAAAAAAATATTTATGCACACACATTTACACAATCAATCATTTTAACACTCATAAACCTGTCTATGCATTCATACATTTATACACACATAAGTATATACACATCAAACGTATCCAGTATATACACAGATATACAGCATATACACACACGCATCCAGTATATACAGGATACACACAGATACAGCATATATACACACACGCATCCAGTATATACAGCATATATACACACACACATCCAGTATATACAGCATATATACACACACACATCCAGTATATGCATAACATATACAGATATACAGCATATCTACAGCATATATACACAATCATCCAGTATAAACACAGATATATGGCTTATATACACACATATCCAGTATATACATAACATACACACAGATATACAGCATATATACACACATATCCAGTATACACAGCATACACACACATATGCAGCATATATACACATGCATCCAGTATATACAGCATACACACAGATATACAGCATATATACACAGATATCCAGTATAGACAGCATACACACACATATGCAGCATATATACACATGCATCCAGTATATACAGCATACACACAGATATACAGCATATATACACTAACACATCCAGTCTATACACAACATACACACAGATATATACACACACACATGAATGCATTTACACGCGTAGTAATTTTACTTACCCACCTTCAGCTCAGCTCGGATGTCACTCGGTGGGGGTTTCAGGGGTGTACCTAGCCTGTCTGCTGCCTGAGGCAAGCCATATAGAGACACTTCCCCCCCCCCAAGCAGGACAGGCGAGGTAGCCGAACTTGAGGAGGTTCAAACCTGGATTGGATTTTAGCCAGGAACTTGGTATGGGTAACCATGTCAGAGTCATCACCATCCCAGGGGCGTAACTAGCAGAGGCTGGGCCCCATGGCAGACCATTGAATGGGGCCCCCTTCCCCTTAAAAAAATATTTATACACACACATTTACACAATCAATCATTTTAACACTCATACATCTGTCTACGCATTCATACATTTATACACACATAAGTATATACACATCAAACGCATCCAGTATATACACAGATATACAGCATACACACACGCATCCAGTGTGTACACAGATATACAGCATATATACACACGCATTCAGTATATAAAGCACATACGCACAGATATACAGCATATATACACACGCAATCAGTATATATAGCATATACACAGATATACAGGATATAAACACACACACATCCAGGATATACACAACATACACACAGATATACAGCATATATACACACGCATCCAGTATATACAGCATACACACAGATATACGGCATATACTGTATACACACACACATTCAGTATATACAACACATACGTACAGATATACAGCATATATACACCATACATAGCATATATACACACACATCCAGTATATACAGCATATATAGACACGCATCCAGTATATACACAACATACACACAGATATACAGCATATATACACACACATTCAGTATATACAGCATACATACACATATACAGCATATATGCACACGCATTGACAATATACAGCAAATACACAGATATACAGCATATATACATACACATCCACTATATACATCATACACACAGATATAAAGCATATATACACACACGCATCGACAATATATAGCATATACACATATATATAGCATATATACACACACATCCAGTATATACAGCATATATACACACGCATCCACTATATACATCATACACACAGATATACAGCATATACACACGAACACATCCAGTATATACACAACATACACACATATATACACAGATATACATACAGATATACACATATACACACACACATGCATGCATTTACACGCATAGTAATTTTACTTACCTACCTTTAGCTCAGCTCGGATCTTACTCGGTGGGGAATTGACAGGCCTGTGAGATGTGCGGGCAGAACGGGGCAGCATGTGAGGCACTCACATGTGAGGCGAGCGCACGAGCCAGGCAGCATGTGAGGTGGGCGGGGCCTGCTGAGCTTCTTAATCAGGGGAGGTACAGAGACCAGCAGGAATTATACTTTGCTAATGATGTGCCTGCCCGGACCTGGAACCGTTGATACAAGGCAGGATGGATCCATGCTTTCATGTTGTTGAGGCCAAATTCTGACCCTACCATCCGAATGTCGCAGCAGAAATCGAGACTCATCAGACCAGGCAACGTTTTTCCAATCTTCTACTGTCCAATTTCGATGAGCTTGTGCAAATTGTAGCCTCAGTTTCCTGTTCTTAGCTGAAAGGAGTGGCACCCATCATGTCAATATTGACCAAAATCTCTGAGGAATGCTTCCAGCACCTTGTTGAATCTATGCCACGAAGAATTGAGGCAGTTCTGAAGGCAAAAGGGGGTCCAATAAGTAGGTAGGGACAGATTGGGGGTCTCAGTACCAGGGCTCAGTGTCCTTGTAAGTGTCCTGCCTTTACAGAATCTGTCTCAAATAATTTAGCAATTCAATACTTTACTTTATTAAGCAGATTAAAACCTTCCATGTTTATTTCATGGTTCAGTATGATGGCGTCATTCATAAAATGAACTTTTAAGCAAAATGCTTATTATTTGTATAAAGTCATGGATGAAAAGAGTTGAGCACTGAAGTCATGTTTTTCCTGCTCAATGCTACTTGTACACAATGAGGTTTTATGGCTGAGTGCTAAATGTATTTTTTACAGGTACCACATGACCCCCACATCTTTGTTTGGGACAATTGTTTGTGGCCCAAATAACACATCATGCAGTGTGCATTTAGTCTCAGAGTGCACTGTGGGTTGTGTTTTGCATTTCCGTTGACACGGTGTCAATAGCTATCTCTGCAGATGGATATAGGGATGCTACACCAGGCGGGGTATTCTGAGGCAGAGAGAGCTTGACCTTATCATTAAGCTCTCTGCATCCATGACTTCATACAATTAATAGTTGATTTTCTGGATGATGCTACCACACCTGGTTATGAAAACATATATTTGGAAGGCCTTGATTTGTTCAAAAAGGATGGTTTATCAAGTTGTTATACCGACATGTTCTCTTCAAGCAATGTTGTGTATCTGTAATGTGTTCAGGTTTTTATTTATCTCATACCTTATTCCAAAGTACAGCATAGAATTTCTGATTTATTCCATTGTTACTTTGTCTACAATTTGCTTTTAACATGTCTGTGAAAATGAACTATGGGAGGGAAGGCATGTCAAGAGAACAAAGGAAATTACAAGACAGCATTAGGCTGGCAATGGTGACATTGACAAAACCCAAATAACTGCATAAATCAATGCACTTAATAAAGTAGACTATGTGGACTTTCACCTTAATGGACAGTATTGATCAGATACACAAGAGTTTTACAGACTTAAAAGACACCATACTGTTTTGAACTCACATTTTCTCTTTTTAGCTTAAATACATCAATACTGTACATGTAAAATGGCTTACCTATGTAACAGATTAACATAATCTTAGCTCATACAGAGATTAATTCAGGCATAATAAAAATTTCTTTGGGCATAGTGCTAAAGCTTAAGAGCGGCACCAACCAATATGATTTTTATCTATCTTGTGTTTTCACGATCATTGTCTTGTTGGAAGAGAAATCTCTGTCCCAGTCTAAGGTCCTTTCAGACTCCAACACGTTTTCTTCCAGAATGGTCCTGTATTTGGTTCCATCCCTCTTCCCATCAAATTTAACCATCTACCCTGTCCCTGCTGAAGAAATGCAGTCCCAAACCCTGATGCTGCCACCATCATGTGTTACAGTGGGGATGGTGTGTTTAGGGTAATGAGCTGTGTTGCTTTCATGCCAAACATATTATTTGGCTTGTGGCATACTTTCAAGAAGACTTTTTAAGGATATCTTTGAGAAATGGCTTTGTTCTTGCCATTCTTACATAAAGGCCAGATTTGTGCAGTGTACAACTAAATTTTTGTCCTATGGACAAACTTTCCCACATCAGCTGTAGATCTCTGCAGTTCATCCAGAGTGATCATGGGCCTCTTGGCTGCATCTCTGATCAGTCTTTTCCTTGTTTGAGATGAAAGTTTAAAGGGATGGCGGGTCTTGGTAAATTTTCAGTTGTCTGATACTTCTTCTACATTAATATGATTGCTTGTCACAATGCTCTTTGGGATGTTTAAAGTTCGTCCTTTTGCTTTGTGGGCTTTAAACAGAACCCTGAGACTATCACAGAGCAGGTGTATTTATACGGAGACTTGATTACACACAGGTAGATTATACTGATCATCATCCATCATTTAGGACAACATTGGATCATTCAGAGATCTTCACTGAACTTTTAGAGTGAGTTTGCTACACTGAAAGTAAAGGGGCCAAATAACGTTGCACTCCCCACTTTTTAGTTTATTATTTTTTACAAAAGTTTAAGATATCCAATAAATTTTGTTCCACTTCACAATTATGTCCCACTTATTGTTGATTCTTCACCCAAAAAAAACACAATTTTATATCTTTATGTTTAAAGCCTGAAATGTGGCAAAAAGTTGAAAAGTTCAAAGGGGCTGAATACTTTAGCAGGGCACTGTATATGATCCTCTCAGACACAAGGGCTATGGTACTATTCTTACCCCCTGTGGATATATCCTTAGCAATATAGTGACCAATTACCACTAGTCCTTTCCATATGGATAGTTATTCGTTATAAAATCATTATGAAGGTCTGCAATGACAAAAAATCTAAGCCCTAACTCTATCAAAGAATGGCAATCCTTTGTTTTTGATTATTCTTTTTTTTCATTAACAGACAAGTGCAGAAATATATGGCAAGTTTGGTCTTTATTTCAAATGATCTTTCCAGGATTGTGAATTGTAGGTAATTGAATGTGTTGTAACAGAACAATAGATGTGATGTATTCTTAATGATGTGCAAGCTAAAGAATATCTCCTATCATAATCAAGCATGATAATCTAGGGACACTTATAGATCCAGGCACTATGACTGTGGCAATCTTCTTATATTTGTTATCCATCAACCATTCCTGCTTAAGACAACTTTTTTATTTATGGTAATGAGCCAGATTTCCTTTAACCCCGACATTTGACGTAATAGTACTGCATGGCGGGAGGTGCGTTCCCGCAAAATGCAGTACTATTACGTCAAGCTTCTGGCCCCGGCTCTTAAACGGAGCCGGGGCCAGAAGCTGCAGGTGTCGGCTATATATTATAACTCTAACACCCGCGATCGGAGATTTTTATGAAAATGTGAAAAATCCCACCTAACGTTCAAATGCCCATAACATCCTACAAAAATAAGAAAAAGCATAAAAAACCATGTCCACATAAAGTATACATGCTGTTATGACTATGTGTGGAAAAAGTAGAACATTTTGAAGTTCGAAAACCGAGAATTTTTTCAAATTTTCACCAAATATCTGATTTTCTCATAAATAAATGCAAAACATACTACCAAAATTTTTCAACTAACATGAAGTACAATGTGTCACGAGAAAACAATTTCAAAATCACTTGGCTATGTTAAAGCGTTTCAAAGTTATAAACATTTATAGTGACACAGGGCAGATTTGAAAAAATGGTCCGTGTCAGGAAGGTGAAAAGTGGCTTCGGCGTTAAGGGATTAAAGAGGTTATCCAGAGGTTCAAAATCATGGCTGAATTCTTCTAAAGGAAGTTCCACACCTGACAATGGTTTGTGCTGGTATCGCAGCTTAGTTGAAATACCAGGCATAAACCACAGTCAGGAGATGAGCTCATTCTCCATTCATTATTCACCTAGTCAGCCTAGACCCTGGCATTTTCAAGACATGACAGATTGACAATCTTGGAAAGAGAATGTCTTAGCATGCAAAAACTGAATTGATTGTGACCTTTTTAGCTCAGGAACTTTCCTAAAACTCTCTAGGACACATGTATACTTTTTCCCCCCTTTTGCTTGCTTTTTGGGACTTTTTTTGGCACAGCAGTGAATATGCTTCTTTTTTGAGCCTAAGTCAACCTCCCCTCAAACTTTCACCAGAGTTATCACCTAACTTTTTTTTTTGTAATGTGACAAAAGTTCAGTCTCCACATAGGCATAGTTTAAAGTTGAGTGTGACTTTTTATATTGCAAACTCCCTAAAGAAGCTAAACTCCTCAAATTCCAGATATATCAGACGCTAAGAAACATCTGACCAGCAGAAAAGCTGGGTAAAAAAGGAAGACGCGCAATCCCAGACTTATGACAGATGAATAGATAGTGAGTTGACGCATAATGTTTATTTTTTAATTTAGTCTGCAGGGTTTAATACTAAAAACGTGACTAACTATAGTTGGGTACTTTCCGTACATGCCAATAAACGAGCTTCTATTATGAGTCGGCTGGGAGAGCTGCATAAATTACTGAGCTGCATAAATTAGCTGCATAAGTTACTTTCCCAAAGAGGTTCTACAATCTATAGTCAACAACTGCAGTTTTGATTATACACAGGCAAAGGTGGGATTTAGCAACTCACAGGTGACATGTCTTCTCCTTCACGTACAGAAATGTCAGGCTGATTTCTCCTGTCCATTACTTATGGCTGCAGAATTTGTCTAGGTATCTTCAGATCAATGCAGCATATCCCCCACACTAAACTAAACTAAAATCTCAAATATACTCCACATAACAAAACCATGTTGTGGCCCTGGATATATCAAAAATAATCCCTCAATATATTAAAATATATACTGTAGCCCCTGAATGAATAAAACTGGACCTCATCCTCTAATAATTTAATTATTGTTATATTACAATAAATAAATTATATTTAGTGCATCTAATCAATTATATTATGCATTTTGCTGTTTTATTAATTTCTTTATTATAAAAAAGGACAATACATTTTTAAACAAATTACTCTAGATAATTAATTTACACATAATGGCCCTTGAAATTTATGTCCCCACGTTATCTGATTCCTTATTATGAAATAGAGCTCCTCTAACTGTTAATTCACATATAGCATTTTACAAAGTTCACCCAAATTTTTAGTTTCCTACTTAGATCTACCTGTAACAAGAGAGCTATATACTGCTGGCTTGGTAACCATGACTTAAGGTAGTATTTATTTTGAAAGAAGGATTTTAGACGTTAGTCAGTCTTTTTCATTTTGCTGGTATGCATGCTCTAGCAGTTTTAACAAGGTGCCTTAAACTTTTGTTCTAATAGATTTTCAAAGGAATAGAAGATAAATCGAAAAGAAATGTAGGGGAAAAATAAGAGAAACATAAGACATTAGGGGGTCAATTTTCTTTAGCCATTTTTTTCCTATCTAGGTGAAAGGTAGAACAGTTGCAAAGGTTAGTGCAAATCATCAAATAGAAAAGTAAAAAAAACGAGAAACCTAAGATATATGTCCTTTATAATCATAGAAATAGTATAGGGCAAATGACCTTGACAAAAGCAAATGGATCCAAAGGATGTTAAGCAAGCTCCTTGGGACAGTTGTATGTCTATGGAATTCCGTTTTATTAAAGTGGCTTTGGCCCTTAAAGTTGTTCTTGTTTTTAATTAACCCTTTCTCTGCCAATAATAAATCCTCACAGGGGCACCTCAATGGCAGAGGATGTAAAAGATATGTCCTGGATTAAAGGAGCCATAACTTTGGATCCATGCCACCTAGAATCTCAGTTTTCCCATTAGCTTGGTTTATGTTATCTCATCTTGGTTTTTTGATTTATAGTTTTTTTGTTTGGATTACCATTTTGAAAGGGAGTATGCAATAATGTATCTGTATGAAGCTCAGTCCAATTTGTGCAAAAAATTTTTGGAGTGCCCAGCAAATTTAAAATTCCCTTTGTTACATATTTTAGTGAATATACACATAGAGGTTATGTATGAACTCCTCACATCTTAACGTTTTTAGGAAAGTATATTTTCTTTGTATAGTCAGTCTGGATTTTTACATATTGTATTGAAAATATTTCATTTTTTTAATTTTTATGTAATTTTTGCATCAATGCAAAGTTTAAAGGTGGTTGTGTGTATTGATTAAACAGTTATTTTTGTATACCTGGTCGGCAGTGTTTTCTAAAAATAAAAGATTTTGACAGGATAAGAGCTTTTTACTTTGTAAGTTATATATTTTTAAACACATTTGGAGATTGCAACCAAATATTGCATAGGTTTTGTTTACACTCTGGGAGTGTAAATTCTTGTTGATGTTGCATACCAATGTGTATATAAATATGCTCATTTTGATTATTTTGACATCCCTATTTATATGTAAACATCTGCTTTGATATGAGTTATGTGTAAAAATCTATAAACTATTTTTTTTTATTATTTTGTGTGTCACAAAGTTGCATGAAGTTGGTACAGGCTAGAGATGGGCGAAAAATTCTATTCTACCCGAAACGCACATGACAGCCACCGCTCTTAGAATCGCTTCACTCTTCCCTTCCATGTGCACTTACATAGGCCAACTTCCCCAAATAAGTGAAGCGGGAACGCAGCCTGACAAGGTAACGTCTGTTCCAGCTCGAAAGGACTGAGATGAGGGCCAGTATCACACTATAACATCAAAGAGTGCACTCCTTTTACACTGGATTTTTAGAAAAGTCAGTACAGGCGGTCCCCTACTTAAGAACACTCGACTTACATACGACCCCTAGTTAGAAACGGACCACTGGATATTGGTAATTTACTGTACTTTAGTCCTAGGCTACAATAAACAACTTTAACAGTTATCACAGGTGTCTGTAATTAAGTTTTATTGTTAATCTGATTCTTATGACAACCCAACATTTTTAAAATTCAATTGTCACAGAGACCAAAAAAGTCTGGGTGGGATACAATGATAAAATATACAGTTCCGACTACATACAAATTCAACTTAAGAAACAAACCTACGACCCTATCTTGTATGTAACCCGGGGACCGCCTGTATAACTGAACTGAAATCACTATTAGATAGACAGGAAAAATACAAAAGAGTGATTTAAAAGTAACTTTTACTATATTGTGTATAATAAAAGGACAAAGTAAAGGGGTACTCTGCACTTGTCCTCTTTATGTTGGTATTCCAGCAGGCTGCTCCTTGGAATCCTTCTAGCTCTGTGGACCTGTCTATCTATAACTAGGGGGTGATACCCCTGTTGTAAGAATGTTCTTCTTAGTGATAGAAGGTGTTGTTCTCTATCCTCACTCTCTGAGCAGATCCGGATGTGTCTCAGAGCTTGGCTGTAGACAACAGATTTCTTGATATGTTTTGGATGAAAACCCCTGCCATCCTAGCCCCACCCCTGCCCATCACCCTTCTCCGTGTAACATAACCTCTAGTTTTATTGCCCCAGCTTATCTTAATTGAGTCTCACCATCTGTACTAATTATTTTGTTGTAACATCCCTCAAATATTGTGTTTTTCTCTCAGTGCTTCATTTGTATCCATGCCTGAAGTAGGGGCCTGTGTGCCCTGAAAGCTTGCACCAAATATAATTTTTCTAGTTAGCCAATAAAGGTATCATTACTTAAGCACTTTTGTAGTTTTTACACAAAAGTATTTACATCAGATTTTTGATTAACAATGTTGCTTTGACTAAAACTGTTTATTAACAGTCTGTCCATGACTGTAGAATACAGTAGTCACATGCCCTATATAGAGGGCTCAACCCGTGAGATTTGTCCATAATGATGCTGAGCTATACTTTTATGGCACTTGTCATTAAGATTTTAAACTCTGATACCCTGCTGCTTGAAACTATGTAAATATTCTCATCTATATTAAAACTACTGCTCTCCTGTCAGACAAATATTTGAGCCCTTCAATCCTATGACGCTTTCACTATTACCTATTGTAAGGTGGTTATGTGAAGTGAGCCTAAAAAAATACTGTTTGTAAGTTTTTTCTGATGTATTATATTTTAAAGTCTGTTTTTACAGTTTTTTTTTGTTTTAATACTAATTGATGTTTAAAGCATATTGGAACATAAAATATGGGTATAATTTTTTTTTCATTCTATTGTAATGTATCTGTTGAAAACAAAGTTTTCATTTATGGGTCAGTAGTAGATATAACTGCAAACTTAAATTCCACAAGTGTAAAAGTCAGCATTTACATGCAGACAGTATTACACCCTGAACTATAAATTTTGTAGTTGGTCCCATGACATGAATACTATGTCCTTGACTGTTGTACAAAACCAAGATATACAAAAACAGTCACAAGATTATAAATAAAGGTACCAAAGAAAATCCATGTTTAACATGAATATATTACCTATTTTAACATGTATTGCCAAATAAAATGAAGTTTCATTATAATTGTGATATTATAATTTTAAAATTCGAAAAATAGATTTTAATGTTTTGTTTGTATTTACAGCCTAATTACAATAAAATCAAATTTTAAAATATACTTTGTCAAGTCCTCATAAATTTCAAGATTTTGTCTTTCAGTTTTAATTGTTGCACACAGTCTACAAATATACATAGTTTCTGCACATAAATTATTGTAATCGGTTAGTTTACCCTTTCCTGACTCCAAGACATTTTGATCTTTTGGTAGTCTTCAATTATGTAGCCATGTCCTCTTTCATGCAAAGCTCTTGCTGCTGCTATGTTCTTGGAAACCACTGATCAAAATATAGGGAAGAATGTATGTTTAACTGACCTCAAACAGTGAAGCTGAAAAAGTTTTCAAGTAACCGTGGAATTTACCTTTATTCTCCTTCCGATTGTCGCTCTATGGTCACACATAAAGAGTTCAGCTTTGCTTGAATATTATTCAGATGTTCTAAAGTTTAGATTCGTGCCAGGATAAAAGGAAATAGCAGGAATGACCTTGTACAATATCGCTTGTGGAGGTTTTAAAAAGCACAATAAAATTTATTTTGTGCGCTGTAAAGGATTTATATGTGTCTAATAATTTTGATTTGGGGAAAAGATGCAAATGTGTTCTATTAACAGACACATTTACACATTTGTATAAAATTACATTAAATTATGTCAAATTCTGTTTCAGCAGAGAACAAAATAATTAAAATAACAGTTAAATCAAGCATTCGCTAAAACCCACCTTGAAATGAATTTTGCGTAGTTTAGGGTCTTAAAGCTAGATACCTGATGCATGAGTTTCTAATAGAGAAGTACATACTGGTCATTTAGCAATGCTGATAAATAACTCTCGTCTTACCAGTAGGCCCAGGTATAAGAAAGATATCTGTACTGCACATTGTAATGAGGTCTCCCCCGGCTGTCTTTTTTCTAAACTGAACAACCCCAAATTTAGCTTCTATTCCACTCCCCATTTAATACAGCGCTGCCTAAAATTGTACACAATATTCCTGGCTAATGGTCTGACTAGTTATTTGTATAAGGGCAAAACTGCAGTTTTTGAAACTCTACTGTGAAAACCCTCTATTAGGTCATTAACAAAAATGTTAACCCCTTAATGACTTGGCCATTTTGCACCTTCCTGACACTGCCCATTTTTTCAGTTCTGACATTTGCTGAGAATTTGAAAAAATTCTTGATTTTCGAGAAGTCAGGACCTTCTACTTCTCTGATACATTGGCCCACATTTAAGAAATCTAGTGCAGTCTGTACTATGTTCAGTTTGCCTGTGTGCAGAGTGTGCCAGATTCTTTAAAACCGACACATTAGGGCTTATTCACGAAGGGTCAGCGGATCGCATTTCCGCCTGACTTCCCGACATTTTCGGGGATTGCACAGCTGGGACAGGTATTTATAAGATGATTGCGTCGCATGTGATTGGATCTTGGCGCAATCGTGCCGGCTTTCATGTGACAGAAACCGGGGGGGCGTGCCGTCGCACGATCCAACTGATTTGGACTGAGCACGGGATTTAACTTTAAAATTGTGTCGCCATTGTGTCACACTTACATACACCGGGAAGAAGAAGGTGAACTCCGGCGGACCTGAGCGGGAAAGCGACAGAAGCAGGATATCGGGCGCACGATTTTAGTGAATCCTCCAGAGTGCATTATCGTCGGAACAATGCACTTCGGGTGAACTCCTCAGACAGGTAAGTAAGTCTGCCCCACTGTCATTACTAATTTGGTGCACCCTATACAGCTCAGGAAGTGTGCAGCAATTTTTTGGTGTACTTTGTTCATGCTGCAGAATTGTGGTGCAG
The DNA here is from genome assembly GCA_019512145.1 of Engystomops pustulosus. Classification (NCBI taxonomy): domain Eukaryota; kingdom Metazoa; phylum Chordata; class Amphibia; order Anura; family Leptodactylidae; genus Engystomops; species Engystomops pustulosus. Next base: position 114,052,718 of record CM033642.1, on the reverse strand, counting down.
ATATAATTAGGGCATACGTCAGTAATAAACTCTGACAAAGAGCTAACTTTAGGTGCAAATTTTGTCTTGCTGGACACAGTGCACAAAACTGGCATAAATATTACATAAATATCTGTGCAAGCAGAACAGAACTGTGCAAGCAATTCTTTTGAGTGTAAAATCAGACAAAAAACTGGTGCAAACACTTATAAATGTGGCTCATTGTCATAACACCAAATTAATTTGATAACTAACATTAACTGAATGTCTGCTTTATGTCAACATGGTTTTTATGCGTCCTTTCATTTTTTTAGGATGTTGTGAGGCTCAGAACTTTAGGTGCTATTTTATTTCCATTTTCATAAAAAACGCTACATCATACTTTTAAGGGACCTGCTCAGCTTTCAAGTCACTTTGAGAGGCCTAAATAAAAGCAACCCCCACCCCCATAAATTAACCCATTTTATAAATTACACCACTCAATATATTTAAAACAACGAAGATCCGGGGCTGTCTCGTTTTAACCATTTCATTACAATTTGCATTTTGCACATTGTAATGAATGAGTTGGAAAATTCTCATAAAAAATGATCAAAAAACCTAAAATTTAAAATCACCCCTCTTTCCATAGAACTGATATAAATATAAACAGTAAAAATCATAAACACAAATCATATAATTGAATTTGAAAATGCCCGATCTATTTAGAAAAATATTAAAAATTCTATAAAAAGGGATCAAAGGGCCATACAGTCCGAAAAATGGTAGCATTGAAAACGTCATCAAAAGTTGCAAAAAATGACACCACCCACAGCTCCTTACATCATAGTGTAAAAAAGTTATTAGAAGATGGTAAAATCCCCCCAAAAATTTTTGTACAGGAGGTTTTAATTTTTGTCCATGTATGAAAACATTATAAAACCTAAGACCCATAGAATAAAGTAGACATGTCATTTTGGGCACACAGTGAAAGCCATAAAATCCAAGCCCACAAGAAAGCAGCGCAAATGCGTTTTTTTCACCATTTTCACTGCATTTGGAAATTTTTTCCAGCTTCCCTTCACGTAGCCTTTGTTTTGTGATATACAACTGCATCTTGCTGTCTATACATGGTACTGATATATCTTATTTATTTATCCTGTATGTATTGGATCCTTGAGGAATAACTATGTGGGGGAACCCCTGTATTGCAGATGAGTCTTATCATGGTCCATGGCCATAAACTTTTCAATTGCATATATGTATTTTAATGTTTTTGTTGTGTGGCTATGAACTAATAAAAGTGATTTAGGTCTATTGGATGTGCAGAGTACTATTTTCTCCTTGCTGCTAATGTGACTTATTTGCATGGCTACTTTGAACGCCTGCTGTTCAAGCAAAGTGCACAAAGAAAACAACTGTGTGAAACTGAAAACTGTGTGAAACTAAAAACAGACCAGATTGAAAAAGAGTGTGCAAGGAAAGCATCCATAGCACAGGATGTGCTCTAAATTTCATTGGCATTAATGGAGTGCATTTTACATATGGGAATTATGAAAAAGCTTTTCAATAATATTAAAAATGACATAGTGTAAGCATTGTTTTTGGGTTTTTTTTGCTTGGTGTCCGGGCAGAGAAAGGGGTGATAAAACGTTGGATCTTTGAAGGATAGGCAAATGGTTAGAAAGTTAGCATTATCTCTATGCTTCAAATTGTAGATGTCATTGCATAAATGGGCTGAAGACTAAAAGTATGCTTTGAAATGATGTTACAACAATTTAAATGGAAGAGTCTACAATGTTGAACTCTTTTTTTCAATAAGGAAAAAAAAGTTTATTTTTGCATAAAATCATTTGTTAAAATACAATTGGTTTATCTTTTTAATTTATCATTTATTTTTTTACATAAATTATAAATATGGTCCAGAATAGATAGAAAACACCATGACCACGAGGGAAGGAATTGTAAGAGCTCAGTGCTGTGTCAGGCTACAGCACTGAGTGGAATTATGTTTTCTTTTAACTATAGACTTCTTTTTATTCAAGGACTAGAGATGAGCATTTCTACTGTTTCTACATCGCCACGATATAGATCATAACTGTAAATTACTGTGCATTGGAATGGCTTCATTTTGGACATTATCAATCCGCATTTGAACGCCAGTACTTGTCTTCTAAATTATTACTGGCTTGAATTATATATAGCTATGACATCAGCATAACTTTGTTTCATTTCAGCTTTTACTCAGAATGCCTGTGGTTTCTATAAGAAGCTTAAAACTTCCATTATGGGGAGCTATATTTATATTTATTAGACTCTGCCTCAGGTGCAAGATCCTGTTTACAATATACAAAGGAAATGAACGCATGCCTCACACTGCAGGCTTTGGAAGCTGCTCAATAATTGATGCATCCCTAGCCATTTAACTCCTGCTGTTCTAAGAAGACCTTTACCTTTCTACCTTCCAGTATAACTTATCAACCATAAGCAGCATGAATCACAAGCTGTCATTACATAGAAATCACTATACATTGTTTATTCTGACAATTTATGTTGTGTAGTAATTTCTTAAAGAAAATCTACCACCTGATTTAACCTCTACAAAACATCACCACCAGCGTACCAGATGAAAAATACTTTTATCTGTATGTAAATTAAGCTCTAGGGCTCTGGGGAGCATTACCGGACCACTCCAGGAGTCTGTATGTATCCAATCTAACCCGCCTGTTGCCTCTTTTCCCCACCCTAGGTACATTGAGAAGCTTATTTGGATGAAGATAAAATTTGAATTGTCTCTAACGTGGCCACTGATAAGCTTCTATTTAGGTGTCACAACTGGGTTCATGTTAGATGCCAGCAACAATTACTGCAGTTAGAAACATGTCTGATGTATAAAGCTGTATATAATCATGCAAAATACCAATGTTGTAGGAAAAACATCATATAGAAAATGTATTAACCGTTGTATACAGCAAACAATACATAAACAATATAAAATACATAATTCTGCTCCAGGTGTCCCTGGGAATCATTACTCAAGGTATTTTGCCTCTCGGTCCTCATTTAGTACCTTTTTTGTCCAATAGCAACCAAAAAACCTCTCAAAAAACCTACAATCAGCAAGATGGAGGGGCGGGACCTGCCTCCTGTCACTTCATCACATGCACAGGCTGCTGACCAATGAGACCACAGCTATCTTACATCTATCTCCTATCTATCTCATATCCATCCATCTCTCATATCTATCTATCTATCTAATATCTACCTATCCATCTATCTATCTCATATCTATCTAGCTATGTATCTATCTAAGTAACACTCCAGCACAGCACATGAGGGCACAGCTTGCAGACTTGAAGATTGTCTCCTGCCACTTCCTTGTGTGAGGTGATGGGGGGAGGGGGGGCTGCAGATTCTGTCAGTGTGGATTATGTGTGTATACACTAGTGTAGGGAAAGCTGAGGAGAGATAAGTGTAGGTGCTTGGTTATTATATTAGTCAGGGCTTCTCCCTGCACATGAACACTTAAAAATTACACTTTATTATATAATATTATTAAAATACGGCCACTCTTCAGCCACTAAATAGTCAACTCAGGCTTCCAGTGTATATGGGGGAAATGAGACCCTAAGGATCCCACTCTGTCACGTTATTGCCCCCTCACTGGACTAAAGTGCTGATGTGAAAAATGATATGTTCAGAGCTAGTGCAGCAATCGGCAAGACTTGGATATAGACAGTTTAACAAGTTCTCGCCCTTGTAAATTGATAGGCACTGCACTTGAACATTAAAAAGAGGAAAAAGGCAAGGTCATGGTTTAGGTCCTGTTGTGGGCCATGCTAACCTGCCTATTCTGCCTAATATACCCTATGCCTGACGCATTTCTGCAGCCGTGTCATCAGAGGCATATGGATGCATAGAAGGTGTATTATTGAGCGCGGCTGCACATCACATATTTTGTGTGCACACCGCTGGCAGAGTCTCGGCACTGATTGATGGTATCTATCAGTGCCGAGACTCTGCCGGCAGTGTGCACACAAAATATGTGCTGCAGTACTGAGCCATGAGGTGATCAGCTGGCTGCAGTGAGAGAGATGGGGGCGTTTCTCTCCTTCCGTAGTCTCAGCTTCTTTATGAAGACGGAATGTCCATAGTAACACACATATGAGAGATCACTGCAAGGGAAGTCTGCAGAATACAAGAGAAAGGAGCAAGATATGGGTAACTAATCAAATTGCAAAAGTGCTTAAAATTACCTGCCCTACAACATATCAAAAGTTTTTTGAAATGACAGTTACACTTTAAGTGCCGGCCACCTTCAACAATGTACTCCATGCCCCTGTAGCCTCTCTGGAAAATTAGCGTACTAGATAGATAAACTGTAGATCAGGTACATTTTTATATTGTAATTAATTTGGGGGAAGCAATGTATAAGCTATTTAGTAAGATAGTTCTGCATTCACTACAATCCATACATAAATACATGTATATAAATACATTTAATATTTTTTATTTGTGGGGAGCTGTTTATGCTAAAAATAGGGGCGCATTGTATTTATGTTTATAACCTCGGGAGGGGAAAGTGATTTTCTAAGATTTGTCCTAACAACAAATTACCTAAAAAGTGCCCTAATATAGATAGATAAACATATAAAAAACAGAATATGAGCAGCACTCCAGACATCAAATATGGTGAAAAAAATGTGGTTTCTTTTATTACTTGTGTAGCAGTAGCGACGTTTCAGCTCGTATACAGCCTTTTTCAAGCCAACAATCAGTGTACAGAGCGGGTATATATACAAAATACAGCTACATGTGACTGTGCAAGCCCCACCCCCCACATTCATGTAAACAACATCAATGTGATATTTATACGGTATATATATTTCATAAAATAAATAAACATATATAAAGTGCAGATTTTGTGGTTGTGGGCACTCTCAAAAAACGGCTTCGGGAATGAATTATATAAAATTTTAATTTCAACAGACAATTTTTAAAATACAGCAGACAAATAATTTTTAAAATGTGACAGGCCATGCAGTATTATAGACAGATTACCCACTATGGGTACATATGTATACTGTGTATACTGTAATGTCCTAGACACGAAGATGCAGGGACTTAGTTGGTCCTTTTCTATTTGGTTCTTATAATACTCCTCCTCGTGGGAATAGTATTACGTACGAATTCAAATTCAAACACAAACATAAACACTATATGTGCATATATGCTATAGTATCCCGAGCAAGTCCTAAACAAGATTATGTGGGGACCTGGTCGGTCCTTTTCTATTTGATTCTTCTGATAGGTGTACACAAAAGGATAGATATGTAAAAAAATATACAAGGAAATTCATGTAAAAACACATAGATGTAAAAATATATATTGGAGGTGAATTGATATCCAGGAGGTTTGTTGACTGACAGGATGCAGGGCCCCTACACGTAGTGTCTCTTACAGATCGTTTTTGAACAGTTCAAATGAAACGTGTCCAATTTTGAATATAAATGTACTATATACAGGCAGTCCCCGGGATTACAACAAGATAGGGTCTGGAGGTTGTTTTAAGTTGAATGTATGTAAGTCGAAACTGTATACTTTATAATTGTAGATCCAGACCCAAAAAGTTTTGGGCCCAGTGAACAATTGGAGTTTAAACATTTTTGCTCCAAGGGACCAAGGATATCGATAAAGCTTCATTACAGACACCTTACAGCTGATTATTGCAGTCTGGGAATATAGTAAAGCATTCAGAAAGCTCCAAAGTCAGAGGGGTCTGTCTGTAACTATGGGTTGTCTGTAAGTCGGGTGTCCTTAATTAGGGGACCGCCTGTATTAAAATTTAAACACTCACGATTAGTTGACAAGTGCTGGTATGAATACCTCTATGTTCGTGTTTCCGCTTGTGGTATACGGGAGTGACCAAACGCCAAACGCCGTGTGGAGTGTTATTGGCCGTTTTCCAGTGTAATGGGTCCGTGAATGCCGTCCAGGAACGCTGTCTGGGGATGTTGACTCACACGTTCCTATTCCACTGAGCGGATTTTTTCTCTCAAAGTCCGGACTGGGTGACTCCCATCATGCGGTATACATAGTGTCGTACTCACCGGTAGGTAAAATCGCATTAACCAGTGTATTAAACTGTTGGTTTTAATTCTTTGGCGTTGTGTAGGTATATGTTTTTCTATTGTGGGGATGTTAACACTGTAAAATTTCTTCGTGCTTGTCATTGATACGTGAGTGGTATAATGATAAGTTTGTTTGTAAGAGTGGACTGTTCAGATTATTGTAGCTAGACGCGTTACGAAGCGCAATGCTTCTTCCTCAGTAGCTTTTTGTTATAAAAACCTCCTCATTGTTACTCTTTGTTATATACCCATCTTGGACTATGGAAATACCTGGCCTGGATCAGTTCAGGCTGGATCAGGCTGTGGAAAAACCTGGCCTGGATCAGTTCACTTAAATTCTTTTTTTGGGATGGCGCTTCACGTCTGAGATGTGTATGTCACAGTAGATTGTGACTTCGAAAGGGTAAAAAATCGAATAAGACTCACAAATTAATAAATTAAAATTAAATTTAGGCCAACGTTTCCAAACAATTTTAGCTATAGCATCACTTTGATCATTATATGTGCTAATAAATGGAATATGTTTCATATCGGTTGAGCCTCTTGTATCTGTAAATAGGTCAACTCTCGATCTTGTTTCTGATTATTCAGGATTATAGGAGATTATAGCATCAGGATAAACATGTTTTTTAGCCATATATACTATTATGTGTCATTTAATTGATCACTGCTATATGGCAAATATTTAATAGTTGTACGGGGTGGTTACAGTCATATTGACTAAAGTGTTCTTCTCAGTTGGTTTGTGTGTAAATATCTGTCTCAAATCCATCACCACGTCTAGTTACAAGAACATCCGAAAAATGTAAACAAGTTTTAGAAAAATCAACCGTGAATTTGATCGTATCATCTATATATTTAGAAAAGATTGAACAACTCCGAGTCCCGTTGTGTGCAGGAGGAAGACGTCATCTATGTACCTCCACTACTCCAAGCAATGCTTAAAGAGTGGGGAGGCCATAGATGGCGTTCTTTCTCCAGGATCCTCATTAATATTGACATACGTACCAATTGTTCTGCAGCCAGGGGGGGGGGACAGACATCTGTGGATTTTAGAACATATATAACGAGTGGGAGGATGTTCAATTATCAAAACTTATACATGTCATCATCAATAAATCATTCTTCAAAGTATCACAAGTAGTATTCTTTAATTTTTCTTCAACCAAATAAATTTTGGCGCTGATTTCTGCCAAATATTGAGCTGATATCAATGACTACGACTGCTCGCTTTGTCAGCGGGCTTGAAAGTTAGGTTGCCTCATGGGGCAGTTAAATTAACATTTCTCAATGGTGTGTTCCATATTGGCTAACGTAAACCCGGAATTTAGAATCTCTGATCCATTATGGGCACACACTATTATCTCTGTCTTTTTGGTGCTATAGCCTAGGGATTGTTTGCCAATTCAAGGACAGATTTTTGTCAGGGTGGTAGCTGTTTTACGGCTGCGGCTCGAAGTTTAGGACTTCTTTAGGGTTGTTCAGGTTCTGCCCAACATTTCTGTTCTATGCACCCCGGAGTTTACATGTTATGCACCCCCCATCCTGTCCTACCCTCTTTTCACCTGATCTGGTGTATGCATGACATCTAAATCTACAGTATTGCCATACACCTGCACTCCTGGCCTGCTGAACCTTCATGGGCAACGTGGACATAGCCCACAGGTATGTGTTCCTACTGGTGATTAGCTGAGTGAAGAATCTGGGTTGATTGTGCACTGGTCGTGGATGTTGACTCACACGGTCCTATTCCACTGAGCGGCTTTTCTCTCTCAAAGTCCGGACTGGGTGACTCCCATCATGCACTATACAGAGTGTCGTACTCACCGGTAGGTAAAGTCGCATTGACCGGTGTGTTAAACTATTGGTTTTAATTCTTTGGCGTTATGTAGGTATATGTTTTTCTATTGTGGGGGATGTTTCCCAGATGTAAAATTTCTTCGTGCTTGTCATTGATACGTGAGTGGTAATAATGATAAGTTCTGTTCTGTAAGAGTGACTGTTCAGATTATTGTAGCTAGACGCATTTCAAAGCACGATGCTTCTTCCTCAGTAGTTTTTTGTTACATTAATTTCTTTTTTTAAGGATGGCGTTTCACGTCTGAGATATGTATGTCACAGTAGATTGTGACTTCGAAAGGGTAAAAAATCGAATAAGACTCACAAATTAAAAATTAAAAGTAATAATAATTAAAAAATAAAAAATGAGAAATAAATAAATGAAGATAGATAGATAGACCGTGGAGAGAAGTCAACTGGGGTGTAGCTTCACATTATTCAGATTGTTCAAATTATTCAACTGCCTACATGGTAACAAACGCAAGTACATACATGCAATTCAGACATAGATACAAAAACGTGTTCGGGTACAAGTTTCTTCAGCAACAGGGAAAGAATTTACTGAAACTGCAGATTGATTTGTATATGTATAAATTATATATAAGAAGATTGACCACATAACAAAATGCATACAAAATATTGTGGTGTTCTTACAAGTTTTGGGTGGGGGGGACCGGAAAGTAGCCACATGTGCTGGTATGCAGCCGGACGAATGTGTCAGTGTTACGGTTACCTCCATCCAATTTACAGAAAGCCATAAATTTCAAGTTCTGCGTTAAGACCCCTTGGTAGCACTGTTTCTGGCCGCCAAAAAGCAAAACGGCGGGAGCTGCCATTTTCTCGAGCGGGCGAAGTATTCGTCCGAGCAACGAGCAGTTTCGAGTACGCTAATGCTCGACCGAGCATCAAGCTCGGACGAGCATGTTCGCTCATCTCTAATCATTATATATGCTAATAAATGGAATATGTTTCATATCGGTTGAGCCTCTGTTATCTGTAAATAGGTCAACTCTCGATCTTGTTTCTGTATTATTCAGATTATAGGAGATTATAGCATCAGGATAAACATGTTTTTTTAGCCATATTATACATATTATGTGTCATTTTAATTTGATCACATGTGATCCTTTTTTACCCTAAGCATTTGGCTATATGGCAAATATTTAATAGTGGTACTGGGGTGGTTACAGTCATATCTGACTAAAGTGTTCTTCTCAGTTGGTTTGGTGTAAATATCTGTCTCAAATCCATCACCACGTCTAGTTACAAGAACATCCAGAAAATGTAAACAAGTTTTAGAAAAATCAACCGTGAATTTGATCGTATCATCTATCATATTTAGAAAAGATTGAAACAACTCCGAGTCCCGTTGTGTGCAGGAGGAAGACGTCATCTATGTACCTCCACTACTCCAAGCAATGCTTAAAGAGTGGGGAGGCATAGATGGCGTCTTTCTCCAGGATCCTCATTAATATATTGACATACGTACACAATTGTTCTGCCAGGCAGGGGGGGGGGACAAGACATCTGTGGATTTTAGGTAACATATATATTACAGGAGTGGTAGGATGTTCAATTATCAAAAACTTATACATGTCATCATCAGTAATATCATTCTTCAAAGCATCACCAAGTATATCTTTAATTTTTCTTCACAACATAAATTTTGGCTCTGATTTCTGCCAAATATGAGCTGATGACGACGACTGCTCCGCCTTTGTCAGCGGGCTTGAAAGTTAGGTTGCCTTCATGGGTCAGTTAAATTAACATGTCTCAATGGTGTTTACATATTGGCTAAATGTAAACCCGAATTTTAGAATCTCTGATCCATTTATGGGCACACACTATTATCTCTGTCTTTTTTGGTGCTATAGCCTAGGGATTGTTTGCCCAATTCAAGGGACAGATTTTTGTCAGGGTGGTAGCTGTTTACGGCTGCGGCTCGAAGTTTAGGACTTCTTTAGGGTCTGTTCAGGTTTCTGCCCAACATTATCTGTTCCTATGCACCCCGGAGTTTACATGTTATGCACCCCCCATCCTGTCCTACCCTCTTTTCACCTGATCTTGGTATGCATGACATCTAAATCTACAGTATTGCCATACACCTGCACTCCTGGCCTGCTGAACCTTCATGGGCAACGTTGGACATAGCCCACCAGGTATGTGTTCCTACTGGTGATTAGCTGATGCAGCATCTGGTTGATTGTGCCACTGGTCAGACAATTTTTCCCTTTTGCTTGTTTGTTGACTGATTTTAGGAACTCATTATTAAAAGTTATGTTTTATGAATTTTGAAGCACCATTTGGATTTTGGCTCTTGCATCTAGTAGGTGTTGACGGGGCTGGGGGTCTACTCCACCCTCCCCTCATTGAACTTTTTGAATATAATGCAATACAGTTGTATTGCAGTAGATGTCATTACCAATCAAACCCCCTAGGGTTCAAGCACCCTAGTGGACCTAAAAAACTTTAAGAAAAAAAATGTTAAAAATCAAACAATCAAAAATCAATGAATTGAAAAATAAGAAAGTTCCATAAAATTTATATGCATGTACCAACAGTATCATAAATTTAGCAATACTAACAAATCCATGGTAGTCAATAAGTACAGTCAGATATTACTGATCATTCTAGATATTTATAAAACCTGCACAAGATTTACATTGTATAGTTTTAATTAGATTTTTACATTACTATGTTTCACATTTTGGCTTTGAATTTCTTTCTATATGCAACCACTTTATCTTTACAACAGAAAAATTGCTATACAGTACCGTGCATTTATACATGTAGTGAAGGACTAGTATACATTATTTGCAGCATGCTTATTTTCAGCACAGGTAATTTTATAGATTAGTTATGAAGCTTCATAATTAATGGAAGACCTTGAGACTTCAGAAATATTCAGCAATTCTTTTTCTGTGCTCACAAAATCCGTCATTGCTTTATTGAACAACGGCAGCTTTTCTACAGTAACACATTTTCCAGTCACTTGGAACAATTTGATCAGAATATATTAGAAAAACATTGTCTAACTTGCAAAAACAACTAAAGCAAGGTAGGTAATCTGAATTCTCAGTCAACTTCAGTTATAGTCTAGTAAATACAACAAGGTTAATGTTCCAGACACTGCACACTAGTGGTTAACAAGATGACTTCACATCATGCCTCTAGCTTCAGCAATAGTAATAAGGAAAGTGGGCAAAGCTAATTAAAAAGCCCTAAAAGCATTCTGCATTTAACTGTATATTAAATTATTAATACCAAGATATATAGTGTGGTGTGGCTACCTCACAAAAAGCCATTAAAATACCTGTAGGGTAGAAGGATTCAATCAAAAGCCTCCTTTTCCTAGAGCAAAGAGCTACAGATTGGAACTAACTGAAATCCATTAGATAAACAAATTAAATAAATCATAAGGCAATATGAACTGTACAATTTTAGAATGTGAACATGTGGATTTGTTAAGGAGTGTGATGAGGTGTGGGGTAGGTTTATAAGAGGAAAACAAGACAATCTCATTTCATATGCTGGTATTCAACATCTTGTTAAATGATACAATGTCACTTGCAAATCACCAATGTTCCCAGTACATACTGATTTTTAACATCGGTCATCTGATGCACTGGTGCCTACTACACTGGCATGATGACTACCGCAAAGTTACCAATAACAGGTAATAAGATAGTCAATCAGGTTGTCTAAACAATAATAAAACACGACAAACAGAATCTAAGTTGCTGTTGTGGCCATCCCCATCTTTATAGTACAAAAAATAGTTATTTATTTCTAAACTAAAGTGGTTGTTTCTTCCACAGACATGGTCCTGTCTTCTGATATATCAACATTACTTGTCATCATGATGTGCCAATAAAGCAGCCTAGATCCCACGGAGGGTTGTATAGACAGCTATCCCATGCTACGGATGAAACTTAAACAGTGGTGAAACATGTTAAAGGATGCTGCAGCTGATTTGAATTTAATGCTGCTGTGATACAGGGGGTCCTCTTCTTGCTTCGGATCCTTCGAATCCTCTTTGGGTTCTTCGGTCTTCTTCGGCTCTTTTTCAGGTCATTCAGCTGTTGCTGACCTCATTGTTTGTGAGCTGCCAGCATCACGAGGGGAACCGAAGAGGAGTGGAACGACCCAAAAAGGAGTCGAGGAGGAAGGGAAGGACTTGACGAGGACCCGAAGGATCCAAAGAGGCACCGTGGTATCGGAAGTAAGAAGAGGACCGGCGGGGGGCATTGGAAAGGTGAGTACAGTATTATTTTTTTTATAGACTCGAGTATAAGCCAAGTTAGGGTTTTTCAGCACAAATAGTTAAAACTCACTAATTGTTCTGAATGGGATAAGGTTCAGGCTTCTGAGCTTGTAACCAAGTTCCCTGTGATTGACAGCCCCTTTTCAGGATCGTTCCTTGGGAAAGCTGGGTGTGAGTTTGAGCTTGTTCTATCTGCAGCTCTGGTTTGAGTGATGGGCATGTATATTTTATATTCTAATTCAATTTAATGTATTTGGTTTTAAGGTACCAAAATAAAAAATGCTTTTTAGACACACCAGTGGCACCATGTGGACTGTATCCTAAGCGCACCATTAGTGCTCATTTTTTATTTGAGTCTTATCATTTTTTTTGTTTTATGCAAAACATGGCCAGGTTGGGAACAATCCCAGCACGAGTCCACGATCAGGTGAGGTGCAAAAATTCTTCCTTTATTGAGGAATATAAATATATATATAGGCCAGATTGTGTTTTTGTTTATTTAAGAAATTGTTATAGAACTTTTCCCTTAGTAAATATTCCCCCCTCCATTTTATGAGTTTAGTTTTAAACAGAGGGACATATTTCTGCTGCTGTGCATAGCTCAAAGGGACTACAGCACCTTAGAATATGCATAAAACTATGCTATTCACTGTAAATAGAGAAAAATAGAGAAAATAGCAAAAGAAAATTAGCAAATACATGAAGACAGTTCTAAGAAAACCACCCACTGGAACTCAAGACAAAAGTATCAAGCTCAAAATAACTAAAGCTAATCTAAGGGGTGAGCCTGCCAGAAAGAAGGCATTAGAGGACATGTATCACTCCTATTGCTTCCTTTTTCTTTTTCTTTTGTGCAGTTTGCGACTTTTTAGGTGCAGAATCAAGCAGCATACCAAAGTTAGCGACTTTTGAGCTTGGAATTGTCCCATTCTTGCTCCTAATAAGTTGCAAAACAGAGCATGCTAGACGCAGACTGATGCCCCTTTCACACTTGCGTTTTTCACGTGCGTTTTCTGCGCGTGCTTTTGATGCGCAGAACTTGCATTGCACTCTGACCCATTGTAATCAATGGGTCTTTTCAGACTTGCATTTTTTTTCACGCACACACACGCGCATTTTTTTTAACGCGCAGTTAAATCTCGACATGCTCTACTTTTGCAAGTCACGCGCGTGAAAAACGCACCATACAAGTCTATGGAGACGCATCAAAAACGCATTGCACTCTGAGACACTTGCAAGTGCAATGCGTTTTTTAAAGCATCAATTGCCATAGAAAAGATAGAGCTCAGTCCTGGGTCCATTTCACGCGCATTCTCTGCGCATGAAAAACGCATTGAAATTGCATTGAAATTGCATCAAAAATGCGCGTGAAAAACTGAGACACTGAACAAACACTGACTGAAAACTGATTGCACTCTGATGCAAAATGTGCGTTTTTCACTGACCAAACCCTGATCGCACCCTGATCAATTTCTGACGTGATCTGCAACGCAAGTGTGGAAGGGGCCTTACTTTTGGTAAACTATTATTTGGGACTAAAAAGTTGCACACCACAATAGTGAGACTAAAAAGGCACCACATCACATGTATCACAAAGGGATAAAACTTAAGAAGAACTTATTGCAATGATTAAGCAGGCAAACTTCAGGAAACTTAAAAAAGTAGCAGCCAAAAAAACTATGATACATGTGCCCCATTGTGTTCAATATTAAAATTATTGGGGCAGATTTATCAAGCTGTCTGAAAGTCTGAATATTTTTAGTTGCCCATGGCAACCAATCACAGTTCCCCTTTAAAATATTCATGAGTACTGGTAAAATGAAAGCTGAGCTGTGCTTTTTTTTTATTTATTAGATCCTAGCAGTAATGGAAATTCTGAAAGTTTGAAGAGTATATTATGTCAGAAAATATTAATTTTTAGTTAAATAAATGATTCCAAATCTGACTGTGATTCATATACTTTACAATAATGAACAAGTATAATGGGGTATGCTGACCACCAAAATGTGTTAGATGTCCAGCTGTTATATTTCCCTCATGTACTTCACAGGTGCATGTCTTCAGAAAAATGTTCATACTGTTATGTCTCTGGTAGAAATTTATTACAAAAACCAAAACACAGGAAAACAGAGCAAAAGCAACAAAAACCCCAAAACAGGATATCGGCTGGCAGGAAAGCTGGGCTCCAGGATGCTGGGTTCCAAATCCATTTTCCAGTGCTCTTTTGGAGAGAAGATAGTTATGAGCCATAGGCTTTTCTCCTGATGTGAAATTATTTGTTTACAGGCAGTAATACGAAATTTGCTGACAACTATAATGATTAAGACTCGTTTGGTGCCGGTCCGGGCCGGTCTGACACTGGTGGGGCCGGTGAAAAAAAAAACATGAAGTCACAGACCGCGATGAAGGCCTTAGGAATGGGAGGCGGGGCGCAGCGCTGCAGGAACTTCCCCCTGCTGTGCTTCTGATCTCTGATGCCAGTGTCACGTGACCCACGTCATGACATCCCACGCACAGGCCAGCATCTCTCCCAGCTAGGTTTGAAGGCCCCGAGCACTGCTGTGAGCAGTCAGCTCAGAGACCACACAGGCATCCCCCGGTGTGGTGTGTATGCTACATGGGACTGCATGGCTGGTGTGTATGCTACATGGGTCTGTATGCCTGGTTTGTATGTTACAAGGGACTGCATGGCTAGTGTGTATGCTACATGGGACTGCATGCCTGGTTTGTATGTTACATGGGACTGTATGGCTGGTGTGTATGCTACATGGGACTGCATGGCTGGTTAAATAATATTAAAATGTTAAAATGTATGATATAATAATTATTAATTGAAACTGAAAATTAACCATTTAAGGTATTGTGTTTTCTTTTGAGGTCTTTTCCAATTTTCTAAAGATAGGTCAAGGAGTGGCATGAATAAACAAATATGGCGTAATAAGTGGATTTAGAGCAGGTGCTGCCTCTGCTAGAGCCTGGCAGACACAGTAACTTAGCTATGAATTGTGCGGGGGATTTTGTTGATGACGGGGACACACACCTGTTCTCCACGTGCCCCTTGGCCCACCTAGTCGACCTCAACTCTAGAGTTTGTAAACTGAAAGCGAGGAACGCTGTCTCTTCCAATTTAACTACCCATCGTACTTGAGGTATTGGCTGTATCGTGTTATGGTTTTGTACATGTTGCATACAAAAAATTGCAAAATGTACTAGCAATGTGTCTTCAAAAGAAGATCAAAAAAATATCATGGGTATCCACCATGATCCAACAAAATGAAATTGGGTAAAGAAAAAAAACCACGGAGATAATCAAGGAATGTGTAGATAGGCAATTCTGCTGAAAAGAAAAGTCCAAATTGATGCTATCTGCCCAGAAGCAAAAAAATAAAAAATAAAAATAAAATTTTTTTTCAAAAAAAAGGGTTAATCTGGCTTTGTATTCCTGTTTCTACTTTTTCTGTTTGCTAAAACTGAAGAAGAAATGCTAATTAAATGTTCAAATAAAAAACCCTTTATACATTCAGTTGTGTGATGTTTTTCACAGCACATCTTCTAGACCCTGAGCACCATAGAAGAGAGCTGTTGAATGTAGCTGTCAATTATCTAGAGCTTTGCACTAGTAGAAGATCACAACCAGGCAAAGATGTTCTTGAAATTACCATCCAAGTCTGGGATTGGGTGGAATGTGCAAATGAAATGACTAAGATAATGTAAGAGTCTTATGGAAAGAAGAAGAAATGAGCCATAAATGTCCGTATGCTCTTACCCAGTGCATTTTTAAGTGCAGCTATTAAGTTGCACAAAGTGAACTATACAAGAATGTAGCATTAAGAATATAGCGTTGCACTCAGCATCATCTTTATTGTCATCACTTTCACGTGATCTCACCATTACTCATTTCTCTCATACTCAGGAATGTCTACTTAATTTGGCACCAAAACTCACAGCATCTCTTGTAGTATTGTTTTTCTCTGCATATTTCATGTTTATTGGTATGTGTAAATGCATATATATATATGTCGACAAGGAGGAAGGACAGACATTAGTTGTTAATATCTCATCCAAAATTTTGTCTCCAGCACAGGTTTCACTGTTAAACAGAGGACTATCCTTCTGCCTGGCCGCACCAGCTGACTGGTTTAACATCGAAATAGACCTCCAGAATTTCTTCAGATCAGTGAAATTGAAAACCTGGTTCTCTGAAAAATTGTCTTTACCCAATGTAAGTAATGTACCTACATCTTCTGTATTGAAATTAAGATATTTTGATTGTTAAAAGTAATTTCTCACCGCATGTACCACATACAGCTATTGACTCCTTCATACAGGGGATTACAACAGGGATCAGGAAACTTAAGGAAACAAGCGACATAGAGAGACTGAAACACCCTAACATTACAAGACAGGAATGGCAGGCATTTAAAGATCTTGTACATGACGGCGGCCTCACATTAAAACCCGCAGATAAAGGGGGTGCGGTGGTCGTCATGGACACACAGATGTATTTACAAGAGGTTGAGAGACAATTGTCAGACAGTTTAGTATACAAAAAACTCAACAGTGATCCGAAATTTGAGTTTAATAAGAGAATTAAAAACACTTTGGATCGTGCTAGAGAGATAAATCTCATTGACAAAGCTTTATATGACTATCTTATTGTTGATCATCCGATAACACCGGTTTTGTATTTGTTTCCGAAAATCCACATATGTCTTGTAAATCCGCCTGGACGTCCCATAGTGGCAGTTATGGGTTCCATTTTAAATAATATAGCCACGATAGAGGTCTTACAGCGGTAAAAAGGAAATTACAAAGAAGTGATCACCCTGAAACTGTTACCACATTCATTATGGAATTACTTGAATTGGTACTTACGTGCAATTATTTTCTGTTTCAAGAAACTTTTTTTGTGCAACTGAGGGGTACGGCAATGGGGGCCAATGTTTTCCACAGAGATGCCAACATTTATATGAGTGATTTTGAGGAGGAGTCTGTCTATGTATTCCACCACTTCAACAAGGTTGTGGAGTGGTGGAGGTACATAGATGACATCTTCCTCATTTGGAAAGGTTCAATTGATGAACTATTACTGTTTCAAAACTTTCTGAATGAGGTCGACCACAATGTACAATTCACACTGGTATGGTCAGAATTGTCGATACAGTTCGTAGATGTTAAAGTCATGTTAAACAATGGCGAGATCCAGACAGACCTGTTTGTCAAATCTACTGACAAAAATAACTTGTTACATTTTAAAAGCAACCACCCAAAGTAAATGTTAAGATCGTTACCTTACAGTCAGTTCCTTAGGGTATGCAGGATTGTGTCCAATGAAACTCACCTTCATAGGAATTTTGACACTCTCAGCAGGAAATTTAAAAATCGTGGTTACCCTACACCACTCATAATGGAACATAGGGAAAGAGCCCTTAATTTACAGAGAGATGAACTGCTGGAACCCAAAGCCAAGCCCACACATCTCAAACACATACCATTCATCTCAACTTACACAGGGGTGAGTGAAGAAATAGGCAAAATCATTACAAAAAACTGGCATATCCTCACAGATGCCTTCCCGAAGATAGTGGAATTCAGTTCCCCACCTGTTTTCTCATATCGACGAACACCTAGTTTGAGAGACAAACTAGTGAGGGCAGATGTAGGCCCCAAAAAAGTTTTGAGACAAACCTTCCTTGCACCTCAAAAATTAGGTAGTTTCCCCTGCAGACAATGTGTCAATTGTACAATGATGATAAAAGGTGACAGCTTTATACATCCACTCACCAATGAAACATATAAGATTAAACATTATCTCACATGCAACTCGGACCATGTCATATACATGCTACAATGCCCTTGCAACCTATGGTACATTGGGGAGACTACCCTCGATTTTAAGACACGCATCAACCAACATAGGTACACAATTAGAGCGGGCAGAGAGAAAGGACCTCAGTACCCAAAACATTCTTGCGAAAAATACTAACAGAGAAGGCCAACTTAGGTTTCGCCTCATTGACAGGATCCCACCCCTGAGGAGAGGGGGAGATAGGATGAAATTACTAAAGAGGAAAGAGTTAGAGTGGATTTACAAACTCAATACGCTGAAGCCCAATGGGTTCAACGTTGACTTTAAAACTAGTGGCATTTTCTAAATTCTGGCTTGCCTTAATGTTGATCTATATCCTGATTGAGACTCATCTTTCTTGTGGGTTATGGTGTCGTTACCATATGATACTAATTTTATTTTCTTCATTTTTAGACTACACGTATCATCACTGCACTATGTCACTATTAGATCTTGCTGGACACCAGTCTGGACCCCTCCTGAAAAACCCGTGTTTTAAAGATTTTCTTCTACTCTCCAAGATATTTATGTATTGCAATGAGCCATTTAAAGTGTGATGTCTGCGATATGCGGTGTGGAGAAACAGATTCTTTAAGCTTTGTATACATATACCAGGACCAATTAATTTCAGCCTTCTTTCCTTAAGTGGCAGGTACGTGCTGATCACTAGGGCTACTTTCTCTCCACTAGTGGGTGAGGATGCACTTGTGATACAGGTGGGGATGTATTACATCCCCACTATGTGTCTAGTGTCCCTTCTACACATACATTGGGTCCGCTTTATAAAAGGGGACCTACGTACTGTGACCCACATTTTATGTGTTTTTTCTTTTTAACTTCCGACACTCTTTCAGAGTTGTCACCCTCCTAGCCCCTTTTCTGTGTACAGCATGTTACCATAACGACACCCTATTTAGGGTGTCTAACAATACGATGTCATAGTTGGGCTGTAGGTCCGTTCTGCTTTAATACATCGCTTTATGCTAATATGATATACCACAATTATTATGCTGGCCAAGCGACGATGCTTCTCACAAATATACTATTATCTTCGTAAGCAGCAACATATAATCAGTGCCCTCTGTATATGGGGCTATTTTCCCTTAACCAAGATGGCCCTGGACACTATTCGTCGCTTGTGCGTATGCGTGACATGCGCACTAGAACATCTGTCCTCCATTACTTTTCGCAGACATGCCAGTAGCTAAACGGAGACGCGCACAGCGTCTGCCTACACAAACCTGATCAGGAGGAGGTATCCACAGGCGATTTATGAATTTTATTCATATATACAAATGTACTTTTTTACAGTTTGTTATCACGATCATGTAGATTTATGATTGTCACAGCACTGTTTGTAATCCACAATGTATATATTGATGTAATCACATATGATCGTGTATTAGATCTGTACATATTTACTACTGTTATTTATTTTCTTTGCACATTATGTCATCAAATTGACACACATTGCTTGAAAAAGGCCGGGATACAGCTGAAACGTTGCAAGAGGTGAAATAAAAACCACTTTTTTTCCCTAAATTGGAGTGCTGACGGTTTCTATTTTTGCATATCTCTGGACTCTGTATGGTGAGAGTGTAGGATATATATATATATATATATATATATATATATGGCTGGTGTGGCTGAGGTGTATGTTACATGGGACTGCATGGCTGGTGTGGCTGAGGTGTATGTTACATGGGACTGAATGTAGCTGTCTTACTGGGGATGAGGCGGCTGTATGTAGCTGTGTTTTATAGTAGTTTATGGTTTATAATAGTTATATTCTTGTACATAGGGGACAGTATTATAGTAGTTATATTCTTGTACATAGGGGGAAGTATTATAGCAGTTATATTCTTGTACATAGGGGGCAGTATTATAGTAGTTTTATACTTGTACATAGGGGGCAGTATTATAGTAGCTATTTTCCTGTACATAGGGGGCAGTATTATAGTAGTTATGATAAGTATAAAGAAAAATAATACGGTAACGGCTCACCCACAGTTGGCTGTAGTCTTGTTCGTGATGTTTTCTGGTCAGGTGCAAGGATAATCCCAGAGACACTGGTCTGGGGATCCAGGGTCAGGTATCCTGAAATGCACACAGACAAAAAAAGAAGAAAAGAAGGGGATCCAGCATCCAACACCAGTAATTCAGTAGGAAAAAACGGCTGTTAAAACATATCCAAACATTTATTAAATCTTCATTTTAAAAAAGGGGGAATAATCCATAGTGAAAAAACATGGACATAATACAGATGGTAAAAAATGCTTGTTAGTCCTTAGTCATACCTTGTTAGCTGCAGCCCGCTCAAGGGCTACCACAACTGCGCCAAAACAACACCAAACATGGACAAAAAACCCAATGATAAATTACCCCCAATATTTTAGTCTGGTCTTTGAAAAATCATGTTGAGTCTTTTATTATCTCCTCCCAATTAAGCATTACATAAAAACATAACAATATACATACAGATGCAAATCTGGTTAACATGACTTAAAGTGAGTTAACTCATTAAGTTATCACCGAAAATGGGTGGTTCCCTCACTTACACTACAGACTAAGTTAATAGGTTAAGCCGCTCATGCTATTCAGTAATACATCTGTATGAACCAACCACTAATGGTAAAAGAGCACATTAAAGCAGCCTAGGGAACCTAAAAAAATTTTAATAAAAATTAATCAACATGTCATAAAGGTTCCAAAAAGGTAAAAAAATTTAATTTTTCCCAATAGAAATTAGTCAGTTAGGTGTTGAGATGACAACGGCACTCATGTACCATAAAGGTGCATTTATGTGTGCTATTTTAAACCCTTTCACATAATGTGCAGTATTTCAAATTACAATATTTTTAGGACTATAAGGCGCACCAGAGTATAAGGTGCACCATCAATAATAGTCTGCTAAAACGTCTAGGGTCATATATACGGCGCACTGGAGGTGCACCTGATTATAAGGATGAATGACCAGCAGGTGGCAGACCTGTGCATAGTTCAAGGCAGCTGTTGTCTGTAAGTATGGTTCATATAAAAGGCGCACTGGACTATAAGGCACACCTTTGATTTCTGAGAAAATCAAAGGATTTTTAGTGCACCTTATAGTCCAAAAAAAACGGTAGGGTCCGGAAATGGTTGTTAAAGAGGAGAATAGTAAAGGAAGGCTTTCACTGTATCTCCTTAAGTCTCTGCTAAAATTTTTGAGTCCTGGAATTTCTCAACTAAAAAATGTACATACAGTCTAATAGATATTACAAAGAGGCTTTAGGTTAACAGTGGAAATCAAACTAAGTACCTGTCATAACCGTCTGAGATCTGGTTTCTGACTTCTGTGCTTATGAATCACACTCGGGGCTGCTCTGTTCAGAGTCAGTTCCCTGAACTTAGTTGAGTGTGTGTGTTCTTTGAGAAAGCTGGGTGGTGTCGGAGTTAGTGTGGGTTTCAGGTGCAGAATGAGTACTGGACTCCTAGCCAGTTAGCTGCTATGTTGGCATCCAGGTATGTCTTTAAATGTTTGCTGCACTCCCACTTACTTGCTGGTTATTACTAGCCTTCTGACTTACAGTTCTCTCTCTTTTGATATATCTTACTGAGTATTATGAATACTGCTATGTTTGCTCAACTATTTTATAGCCACTCAATTCTGTACCTTGCTACCATCTTGGATTTGACGTGGTTTGTCTGACCTTGCTTGTCTGTCTATTTTCTGTCCCTCTGTGTACCTCTCATATATTATCTTTTCTGAGCACCAACTGATGCCTATTAGATGTGACAAACCCCCTCTCTCCAGGTCATTTCACTTTGAGCAACTACACTAGGGATCCTCACATTTACAACATAAACCATGCACACATATCCAAGATGGTATATTTACGTTAAATTTTCTTCCCTAGCATCCCTGTAACTGTATGGTCATATGTGATTACATGAGATATGCTGCCAGCACCTATACTTCAAAAAGATTAGAGCAATAGGGGCATCCCTGATACTAATTTATAACACTAGTTACTCACAATGAACATAAGATAATTAAATTTGATTATGGAAGCATAATCTCCTCAGAAACACAAGTTCTTTGAGAGATTAATTTAGTTTCAAATATGCAATACACTGATGTACGGTGGAAAACATAAAGATAATTGTCAGATGAAAAAAGAAAATTGGTTACAAAAAATATGCATACAATACAAATGCAAACAGGTAAATACCCCAAGGAGGAGTTGCCTGATTTAGTGATGTTCCCGGAGGGCTACAGTTCTATAATTTGCAAGGGAGATAGGACTATTCCCCTGATTATGGTTTATGTCTGTGTTATTTGGATGCATGTGATTTTTTTTTTTTTAATTTCCCTTCAAGAGGAATGCCATAACCCCACCCCCCTTGCAAACTAAAGAATCTTCTCTTTTTGTCCAGGAGGAGACCCAGGCCGTCTTTGTAAGAGTGAAAATCCAAGCTTACAATGTTTATAGGATCTGCCATGACTTCTTTAAAATAATGTTCCCTGGTGGGTTGCAAAGAGCCCGAACTGAGATTTCATGGCCGTGTAGCCCTATGATTATTATTGGAATGTAGAATTGGTACTTGGAAAGACAGGCTGACTGCAGATAATAAAATATAGAAATGTTTTTGTACCGTAACCACAGTAGAGATTGTACTCTGTGATAAGCACATCTTAGGCAATCGGGTAGGGAATAGATTTGTGGGTCTCTATCATGACAGTACCCCTTTCTAGAGTAGTTTTAGAATCTTCCTACATGTATCATAGAGGGGGGGATAACTAACTAAAGATCCCTCCCCTAGGGTGTCAATAATCTAGTCAACTGAATCGGCAAGAATTTATACTACAGAAGTATTTATGGTTTACAACAGATCAGTAACACTATATGTCTCCTAAGGATCTGCATACACAAGTGGAGTCAAAAGTTTGGAAATGAATGTGCTGTACTAACAAAAAAAAACAATCTGTCCTCTTTTGAATTAGATTTGAAATAATAACACTGTAGGTACACTTTTGATAAAATAATATTTTTTGGCCTATATTATACTTCATTCTAATTTGAGTCAGTATTAAATATACCTTGATGTGTGAATAATTAATGTATGGATTTTTGCTTCTTAAATATTTATAGAACAAAAATACTTTGCATAAGATTCATTGTTGGTCTGAATGATGAGCCATACTAAATGTGAGGTTTTTTTTTTTTTTCGCAAGGTTGTATACCTTGTTATATATATAAATAATATAAATTATAAAATGTACTGAATACTAATTATTAATTGAAACTGAAAATTAACCATAATGTATTTGTTTTTCTTTTGAGGTTCTTATTCCAATTTTTCTAAAGTTAGGTTCAAGGGGCAGTGCTAATGAAAACAAATATGGCTAATTAAGATGGATTAGAGCAGGTGCTGCCTCCTGCCTAGAGCCTGGCAGCTACAGTAATTAGCTAGAATTGTGGGCAGGTGTTTCTGACGGGGACACACACCTGTTCCCATGCCCTCGTTGCCCACCATAGACCCTGAACTCATTAGAGTTTTGTAGCTGAAGCAGAGAAAGCTGTCTCTTCCAATTACTACCCCGTACTTTGATGTTATTGGCTTTATCAGTGTATTGTTTTTGTAACTGTGCAATACAAAAATATGCAAAATGTCTTAAGCAATTGTCTTCAAAAGAAGATTCAAAAATATCATGGGTATCCTCACTGCTCAACAAAATGAAATTGGTAAAGAAACCAGGGACGATAATCAAGATATTGTAGATATGCACCTTTCTATGAAAAGAAAAGTCCAATTGATCTTTATCTTGCCCAGAAGCTAAAATAATAAATAAAGTAATTGCTGTACTTCCTGTTTCCACTTTTTCTGTTTTGCTAAAACTGAATAAGAAGATGCTAATAATATGTTCAAATAAAAAAACTCCCTTTATACATTCAGTTGTGTGATGTTTTTCACAGCACAACATCTTCTAGCCCTGAGCAAATAGAAGAGCAGCTGTTGAATGTGAGCTGTCAATATCTAGAGCTTTGCACTAGTAGAAGATCATCAACCAGGCAAAGATGTTCTTGAAATTTACCATACCAAGTCTGGGATTTGGTTGGAATGTGCAAAATGAAATGACTAAAGATAATGTAAGAGTATCTATGGAAAGAAGAAGAAATGGGCCATAAATGTCTGTAATGCTCTTTACCCTGTGCATCTTTTTAAGTGCAGCTATTAAGTTGCACAAAGTGAACTATACTGTAGCATTATAGAATATAGCGTTGCCCTCAGCATCATCTTCATTGTCATCACTTTCACTTGATCTCACCATTACTCATTTCTCTCATACTCAGGAATGTCTACTTAATTTGGCACCAAAACTTACAGTATCTCTTGTAGTATTGTTTTTCTCTGCATATTTCATGTTTATTGTTATGTGTAAATGCATATATATACACACATATATATATATATATATATATATATATATACATATATATATATATATATATATATATATATATATATATATGTCATGGGTACCCCTGCGATCCACATCTCAGATTGCAGAAGTACCCCTCTCTGTGGCGCTGGCCCTTCCCGCTCCCCCCAGGACCTCACTTACCTGTCCGCGTTCCTGCTCCGTTCCTGCTCCCTCTTTCATTCTGTCCTAATGGCAGCCTCCAGTATGTCTTTTTTCTCTCAGTTAATCTCAATCACAAACTCTCCTCTGCTATAGATCCCTCCTGTAAAGACATGTAATAAAAGAGAGAGTCGACACACAGCACTAAAGGAAGCTTTAGGGATGTTGAATCAATTGGTGAACATTCAGGGAATATTATTAAGGCAGTAAAGGCACATAGGCAATATATGTAAAAGAGTAGCCAACCCCTTTAACTGTAATAGAAGGAATGATTTGGGGTTTTCCCATTGCCTCTTTTAAATCATAAAAAAAACTGGGTCTGAACACTTAGGGCACTTTTAACTGAAGTGACAGGAAGGGTTTGTGGTTTTCCCATTTATTCTTTAAACACAGTGAGAAAAAAATGGGTATGAACACCCAAAACAACTTTAACTGCAGTGAGAGGAAGGATTGGCGGTTTTCCTGCTGCTTTTTTTTTATCAATCTGAATAACATTCAGGGAATATTATGAAGGCAGTAAAGGCACATAGGCAATTTATGTAAAAGAGTGGCCAACCCCTTTAACTCTAATGGAAGGAAGGATTTGGGGTTTTCCCATTGCCTCTTTTAAATCATAAAAAATAACTGGGTCTGAACACTCAGGGCACTTTTAACTGAAGTGACAGGAAGGGTTTGTGGTTTTCCCATTTATTCTTTTAACACAGAGAAAATAAATGGGTCTGAACACCCAAAACAACTTTAACTGCAGCGAGAGGAAGGATTGGCGGTTTTTCCATTGCTTCTTTTATCAATCTGAGAATAACTGGGTCTGAACACCCAGAATGCTTTTAATCAATATGACATCATTTTTTTATTATTCCTTACTAGCCCCATTTTACAGCCATTTTTGCAAGTTAACATCTTGGTCCCCATTGACTTCATGTTTCGTTGTGGCAAAATTCTAACAAACCCATTGAGCCTGAATTTCTACCAACCTGCTCATCTCTATCCAGCTTTCAAGTAAATTGCATGTAATATGAGATATTCACAATGGGAAGATCAATTTATCCCAGAGATAACACACCTCTGTTAACAGTGAAAGAAAAAAAGCTATAACTAGAGATGGGCAAATTTGTTAAAATACAACAACGTTAAAAAACAGGTATTTCTTGGCTGCAGAGAGCCTGTAGTGAATTGTAGAACTTTGTGGCATGCTTAAATATGCATAGGAAGCGTGGTTTGGTCTTCAAACAATGCAGTGTTTTAGTATGACACGCACATGACAGCCGCTGCTCCTAGAATCGCTTAACTCTCTAATTCCATGTGCACTTACAGAGGCCAACTTCACCAAATAAGCGAATCGGGAATGCAGCCTGACAAGATAATGCTTGTGCCAGTTCAAAAGAACTGAGCTGAGGGCCAAGATCCCGCTATAACATCAAAGAATGCACTCCTTTTACACTGACATTAGATAATTCCATAGATTACGACAGAACCTGTTCTGTTAAACCCTGATACATGTAGAAACCCCCCAAAAGAGTGTAGAAGGTGTTGCCAGTAATTCTGCATTGACGTCACTGATCATTTTTCCATCAATGTCCGCTTTCAATCGGTCAATAGTCCATCATCAGTATTGCTGAAGCAAAAAACAAACAGGAGTGGATTCAAAACTGAGATGACCAGTAAATGGGATATTTGCATGTCCTCTGTGTTCTGTATCCACTCCTGCTTTTGGCTATCAACCCTGAGGCTTTTCATCCCTTCTGACAGATGAAATGAAGTTGGAAACTAAACATAGTGGCAAAGTCATAGAGCGATAGAGGGTCAAAACAGCATTATGAAAATCACAGGGTGTTCCAGGGAGACAGCGGTAAGTTGGCAGCAGCATGAGTAGGCTGCAGAGTGGCACAATGACAAATTATGGAGGTGGCGGAAATACAGTAGACCACAGAGTGGCACAATGGCTGAGCGTGGAGGTGGTGGCAGCAGCAGCAACAGCAGGAGGCCACAAAGTGGCACAATGATGAGAGTGTGGAGGTGGCGGCAGAAGCAGCAACAGAAGGCCACAAAGTGGCACAATGATAAGAGTGTGGAGGTGGCGGCAGAAGCAGCAACAGAAGGCCACAAAGTGGCACAATGATAAGAGTGTGGAGGTGGCATCAGCTGCAGCGGCAGCCCATAGAGTTGCACAATGATATACTGTGGAGGTGGCAGCAGCAGCAGGAGCCCACAGAGTGGCAGAATTATATAGCGTGGAGGTTATGTCAGCAGCATCAGGAGTCCGAAGAGTGGCACAATGATATAGTGTGGAGGTGGTGTCAGCAGTAGCAGGAGCCAACAGAGTGGCACAATGATATAGTGTGGAGGTGGCATCAGCAGCAGTAGGAGCCCACAGAGTGGCACAATGATATAGTGTGGAGATGGCGGAAAATTCCAGTCCCTGGTAAAGATGGTAGGAGGCAGAGGGAGCAATTGGCAGCAGATGTGTGGCATCAGGCGGGTGGCAGCATCAGAATAGTGGCTGAGGCAGGTCATTATAACCCAGACTCATTTCTCAACGTTTGGGGGAGGTGTCATGGCTGATCTAATCTGATACATAAGACATTGGTGAGTTGAAATCCTGGTCGATCCAGGCCTGATTCATCTTGACAAAGGTCAGTCTCTCCACATTCTGGGTGGGAGGACAGCTTCTCTGCTGCAAACTCCGCAAGTTGTGGTCACGCATCAAGTTTTGCTGCCCAGTAGTCCATGGGATCCTCTACTTGAAGTGGTAAAGTGCTGTTTAAGTAGGCCACCACCTGCTGGTGAAGGGTCTGCTCCATGTCCTGCTGCTGCTGGTGGCGGCTACCCTCCTTACTAGGCGGGTGAAGGAAGTTGCTCAATAAGGAATCCAGACTTAAGCTGCTGCTGTTGGAGCTGCTACTGCTTCTACCCCCTCCCCCCCCCTAGCTCCCAACAGCAGCCATGGCAGTAGTACGTGAGCGATGAAATCCCCCGGTTAGACCTGAAAGAGGATGGACAATGGTGACAATAGGCAGCAGCCAACTGTGTGCAAGCTATTTCTCTATAGTATGCCAGTTGTTCCTTCCTCTCAGCAGCTGGAAAAAAGTCACCCGTTTTTTGACCGGTAGCGAAGGTCCAAGAGGGTGGAGAGCCAAAAGTCATCCCTATGCCGGATGTTGACTATTCGCCCATCACTACTTAGGCAAAGCAGCATGCTGCAAGCCATCTGCGCAAGTGACTCTGAGGAACTCCCGGCCTCCATCTCCACTGCATACTGCCAAGGTGCTTCTGGGTCATCTGCCTCGTCTATGACCTCGTTCTGCGGATGCTCCTGCTCCTCCTGTCTTGTCATCTGAGTGGAAAAACCAATGATTTCAGCAGACTCTGTTTGTGCTCCAATGTACTACTCCTCCAGTTCAGCCCCCACCGGACTCATGTGGCTATGAGATGTAGTCTCCACTTCTCCAGTGCTCTGAACAGACAGATTTTGCAGCATGAGTTCCAGGACATGAAGCAGTGGAATGACATTATTCATCCCGCAGTCCTTGCAATGGACAAATAACGTGGCCTCTTCAAAGGGCCTGAGCAAATATCAGGTGGCACGCATGAGCCATCAAAGTTACACTGGGGAGTACTACGTTCCCCTTGCATCATCAAAAAATCTCTGTTCATACAGGCGGCCTAACATATGGAGGCTGGAATTCCAATGGGTGGAAACATTGCATATCAAAATATGTTGGAGTAAGCCATTCTGACATTGCAACTCGAGGAGGGGATGCTTGGCTTTGTAAGAATGGCTGAAGTGCATGCACAGTTTCCTGGCCATTTTTAAAATGTCTTGCAGATGGGTGGAAGACTTGAGGAATGAATCTGTTGACAACCAGAATAAACACTTGCGCCTGGGCCATCCTTCCTCGGTTCCTCCCATTGTCTGTCACCATGGTTACGATTTTTAGTTGTCGCGGAAAAAGCCACACATTGATTTCTTGTTGCATGACTTGGAGCAGTTCTTCACCTGTGTGCCTTTGTTTGCCCAGGCACCGCTGTGTCCTGCACATGTGGTATGATGGAGCAGCACTTGTGGAGGCTGAGGTGGTGGTGGAGAAGGAGGATGTAGACACTGGCGCAGTAGCATCAGTTTGACAACGTGGAGGAGAAAGCACCATCTCTTGTGGAAGTTGTTGGTGTGGCTTGGCGGGAAGCACATTCACCCAGTGGGCTGTAAAGGACATTTTCTGGCCCTGACCGTAGTTACAGCTCCACACTTCCGTGCTGCTGTGAACCTTGGAAGAAACTGCTCAAGGACTGGTCCACCTTCTGTTCTACATATTTGTGAAGGGCTGTCAATGCCTTTTTGTAAAAGAAATTTCTGCTTGGAACTCTCCACCTCGGTTTAGCTCCCTGGCCACGCTAACTTTGCTCTGAACCTTAACAAAAAAAAGTTTTGGGAATTTGCATCATACAGAACCCTCAAATGGAAACCCTTGGATTGGAGCAGAAATCAGTACAGAAAATATGTGTATTTCACATTGATTTATTCCTATTCACTTCAGCAACAATAAAAGAACTACTATTTGTGGTATACAGAAGCACAAGAACTGCCACCGTGGGATTGAAGCAGAAATCAGTACAGAGAATATGTGGATTTCACAAAGATTTCTGCCTATTCACTTCAGCAACAAAAAAGAATTGCTGTTTGGGGCATACAGATCCTGCAAAACTGACACCCTTGGAGCAAAAATCACAACATCACAGTACAGTAGAAGCAGCTCGATGCTACAGGCAGTACATGCAGTGTGAAGCACCGAGATTAGAAAATGGCTGCCTCTTTTATAGTCTGTATGACATCACTTAAGCCTGCCAGTCACTGATAGGCTTACAGATCTGCACATGTGATCGAGGGTGTTCCTTTCTCCTTCCCAGTGTTCTCTGCCCAATGTAACACGTTGTACTCGCGCCCATTTTGGTAATAAAGGAGGGAAAAAAAACTTTATTCCCACGAATCACCGTAAACTTCGACTTCGTGATGAATGAATTTTTCCTGAAATTCTAACTGAAGTTAGAATTTTTAGAATCGATTCGCCCAAATCTAGCTATGACATTTAGAAGATGAGGATTAAAATAGAAGATGAGGAGTAAAGAAAAAAAAAAGGAAACACAAAGCAGTAACGGACTTCAACGTAAAAGGATGTGTTAACCAGTAAAGTCCATGTAAAGTTTATTTTGTTGGTGGAACCATTTTCAACACTTTTACAAATACCTTTACTTGGTTGTAAACTTTAATATAAAATATTTGCTGCAGTGTTAAAGAGTATTAAGTCATTTTGGTCTTAAAGAAGGTTTCAATGTTGTTTGCAGAATTTCCCAGCTTGGAAGCATTTTATAATGTTCCTAAGCATAGTCCCTAAAGTGTACCAGACAAGAGGGGACAAGCGTCAGTGGCTTTATAGTTTAGGTTTAAGAGCACAGTTGTTGAGTGCTTTATGATGTCTGTTAGAGAAGCTCCTTCACCACTCAGACAGCCAGTGCACATTAACGATTCCATTGATTTTGAGTAATTGCTAGTCAGTAATTTTAAGTTTAGCAGGTTTATTACACAGACAGCATATGTGTGCGTACAGGCCGTAAAACATTAGTTTTCTGCTCATCTTGTCATTCTTTACACATTTATATATGTAGTTATTTAATTGAAACAGTAAATTCTCTTTACAATTTTTTTCAGCTACTTTATTTCACTTGCATGATTTCTCTTGCCTTGTCAATGAAACACATATTTACTGTGGAACATGTAAGGTATTTTCATTCCCAGGATTTTAGGATGACTAGATATTCAGCAGCTATGTGATACTGTTCTGCTAGAATCTCTCACCAATTCCTATTAATTTACTGTACAATCTATCGCTTGCGCCCTTCTGACCTGAAATAGACTATTGCAGTACATTGTACATATGAATAATGTATGCCTACCTTGGCCGTACAAGTTTCTCAAGTCTTTTTTGTTGTACTGGAAGGAAAGTATTGAAAGCTTGTCTTCTTTTAGCACATATTGAAGCTCCAAAGTGGTAATTGAAGTAGAACGATTTTTGGGAAGCAAAGAATGAAATGTTTAGTTAACCCCTTCTGTCAGTTTGTCTTTGTAAACTCTGATGCTGTAATTTCATGGAGGTACAGTATCAACAACCTTTACAAATGTATTCCATATACTTACATACTTTCGATTATTGTCATTATTTCAAGTGCTTTAATACAATCATGACTTCAGGTAGTGTAATTTTCTGTTTTTCCAGGTCAATTTTCTTTATCAGTTTTTGAACACATTTACATACATGGTTTTATTATACTCTATTTTTTCTATTTACTATAGATAAATTAAATAGAAGTACTGCCCGTTGTGTTTAATTGCTTTGGTAGATGCCTTGTGGCAGTGCAGGAAGCAGGGACACAGGCAGAGTTAAAGTCCAAAAATCAAGTGTTTATTCACACTTCTTTGTCAAAGCACAAATTCAGCCTTCGCTTAGGCACATACCAAATACAAAATAAACCCTGCCCGATTGGGCACTGCCTAATACAATAACAGCACCTAACTATACATGTACCAGGCTGCCTGCCACACACTCTTGGCCAGCAGACTATCAGGTGGTACTCAGTTACCTTTGCTGTGTGGACACGGTCCAGCTTTCAGCTCCCTAGGTATTGCCTCACCTACTGCTTCTGGCCTGCAGTCTAAATTGGGATCTAACAAGGTCTGTGATCCGCACCTGTGGGCTATACAGAAACCCAGGACCGAAGCCTGGATGGAGTAGGAGTCCCACTACCAGCCTACCCCTACTCCATAATAAGCAGGCCAGGACGTACATTAGAAAGGTGTCTATGCTAGCTAAGCCAACATAGACCAAACAGACTTCTCATGCTTACCATACAGTTTGTCTGCATTAACCGTTGGGTTACTGCAGACAAATCAAGGGCTTTTACCATGTACTTTTTATCTGTCTGTAGGGCAGTTAGCGGTTCTCCCACACGACACCTCTCACTTTCTCACTATATATAACGTTAGAAGTCCAGCAGCACCAAATAGCATGACAAAACTGTGGGTGCAGATCCCAATACTGGTCTTGACACACCAGATAATAATATTCCGCAGAAAAAAGAGACTGCACTCCGAATTGAATGTAAACAAATGGATGGGAGCTTTATTAACCCAAGTGCAACGTTTCAGACCCTATTCAGGATCCTTTTTGAAGCAATGTGATAAATCCAACACTCCATATATATGGACAACATCATAAGTCATGTGATCATATCAGGTGCATCTTTACAAAAGAATTACATAACAATACATCCATAAATTTAACACAGTGAACAACATCCATTAGTGTATCACAAAATATCAGTAAATGGCCATGTGTAATAACCCCATTATTTACCTCTAGTAACTTGGTGACAGTATTATTATCTCCTTCGGCGTTCAGAAATACAAAGGGTGCATGGATGTTGTTCACTGTGTTATATTTATGGATGTATTGTTATGTAATTTTTTTGTAAAGATGCACCTGATATGATCACATGACTTATGATGTTGTCCATATACAGTATATGGAGTGTTGGATTTATCACATTGCTTGAAAAAGGATCCTGAATAGGGTCTGAAACATTGCACTGGGTTAATAAAACTCCCATCCGTTTGTTCACATTCAATTTGGAGTACAGTCTCTTTTTTTCTGTGGAATATATACACTCACTAGCAATACCAAAAGAGGCATATAGGACAACAATCTACCCCAACACAGACACAAAGCCATTTGTTGGGCTCAATAAACAACAGTCTTTATATCGATTATTTACAGATAACAAGGAAACAAATTTTAAAACCATGTGTAAAATTCCACAAAACACAAAAGAGCGTGTGGTGGTTCCAAAAACGTCAAACCAAAATGTAAACGTACTCCCACTAGTGCCCTAAGTAACAGGTAAGAGTAACTGTAATTCAAATACCACTCCGGGCGTTGGACATGTCCGAAAAGTTACAGGAGAGAGGCTTTGACCACCACCACCGCACCACGACGCACGTTTCGCGGTTCGTCGCTTCTTCTGGGGGTGTGCTGTGGCGTGGGTCAGGGATAACATACATATACATCAAGTAACACAAACATGTGACCAGATCAAACCAATACAATTACCTGAGAACAAGCTGAAGTGGCAGGTGTGTGTACGAGCGCATTGCCGCGTAGTCGTCACTCGGCGTCACGGGGCGGAGCACCGGAGTTCGCGAAGAGGAAAGAGGCGCCCGAGAGCAATGCGCAATCGCCTGGCCCAATCAGTAAGGGCAGTGATGTGGGCAAAACCAGTAATGAATATGTTCAATGCTAAAGTGACCATGTGCATATTCCACAAATACTATGAATACTAAGTAACAGTGCCACATGTAACAATGACATAATCAGAGTGTGCAGGACAAAGTGACTACATAGAATTCATTAAGATATTAATAATATAAATATTAATATTGTTAATAAAGTGCATGATCAGACTTACAAAAACTAATAAATAAATGGAGAATTAATTACGTATGTGTATGAGTATAAAAGTGACATGGCATACAAGGAATATGGTGTAAAACTGTGGCAGGAAAATACCCCAATCAAGGGAATGTGAAGGATGAGTGTAAAACTGTTGGTGACCTACGTGGTTGAACCTATTGTGTTAATGAATAGTATTATGGACTCATGTGGGTGTCTCATGAGAACAAAAAATTTGGTTTGTAAAAGCTTGATGTGCTAAAGTGTAGTGTGGTACCTGTGATAAAAAAAAATAGTGCAAAAAGCACACAACACAAACACACAACTTCACGTGCCAGTGCAATATCATGAATCGTGTCAATAGGCAATACAATGCCTTACTGGATAGCCGTTAGTGTGTACGATTGTGCATAGACGTATGGGAAGGGTTGAATGAATGCAATTTTATATGAATCGTGGTTGTAAATAGATTACACAGTATGTATTGGTGAAATGTGTGGTATGCGTGAGAAGAAAGAATGATTGAAGACTGTGAGATGGGTGATATGAATGGCGTGACTGTGAAAGTGAAATGCAGGGAAAAGTGCTAAGTGAGATCAATAAAATGAACCAAAATTGAAAGTAAGGTGCACTGTATGGATGTATGTAACACTGATATTGGACGTCAGAATTATAACTATGTTATATATAGTAATATGAATTGAAATGTGGATAAGAATTAGTGAAAAACTAAAGAAGGCCGATTTAAGAGACCAAGTGTATAGCGTGGGGGGTATATAGCCCCAATGAATGCCCCGCAGCACACGTAAAAGTACCAGCATAAGGTAGCCAGGTGGCATAATTATAGGAACACCCCACCAAAGAGAACAAGGCACAAACGTTTTGTTGCTACAGATAGATCCTCATAAGTCAAAGAACAGGATTCGATACTTCAAGCGTCAACAATCAATGTCGCTCACTCATGACACGAAGTCTGCCCTTCACAAGGAAGATGAGGAGAAAGAAAGGGAGTGGTCAACTACATATCACATTGCAAACCCAAAACCACTACTCGTAAGCCCCATATCGGCCAACATAATTGTATGAAGCATACAAAAACCAATATTGGACACTACCATACACTAAAAAGATGAAAACAGACTCATTAAAACCAACGCTGTGGGATAAGGTTAAATATATGGGGAGAATGAAAGTTTTTCATTAAGTCCAGAGGGGAATGTGGTAGGCCAATTTTAACTATCCACTTAACTCGATCTTTCGAGTTTTTAAAAAGGTGTCTGTCACCACCTAGAGCTCCAGAATGATCTTTCTATAGTGGGCTCGTAGATCTTGCCATCTACCCGTTATGGTGTGCTCAGGAAATGCTTGGGAATGGGTTTTTCAATTTTGATAAACCTTTCCAAAGCCGTGGGGAGAGTTTGACCGCGCTGGCTCTAAATCTTCAGATGTTTTGTTGTAGACGGACTCATTCACGTGGTGGTCATCCCAGTACGTAGTTCAGTTACACAGGGGCAGCCCACCAGGTAGACTACTCCATGGACTGCAGTACTAAAATGCCAACGATATTGACAAACTCCGTTCCCATCTAGAATCATGAAAGGTTTTTAGTTTTTAAATAGTGGACAGAGGGAAGTGGAAAACAATGTCCACACGGAAATGAGCCCCAATCAGGCCCCTTCGAACCGAAGATGTAATTTTTTGGTTTTGGAGGTGCATAGTGACTCTTCACTAGCATATTTCCGATGGTTTCCGCTCTCTTAGACGTTATTTGTGGAACACTTGAAATGTGTTTTGCAATTTCAGGGTCAGACAAGAGTATTGGCCAGAAACGTTCAAGAATCCCATTCATTGCATGCCACTGGGAATTGTAAGGTGTAATAATTCTAACCTTGTTGTCATGTGGGCGTCTCTTTTGCTGGGTCAGGAGGGATCTACGATCCGACGTCTTAGCTCGCATATATCCGGATTTGGAAAGGTTATCAAAATTGAAACCCATTCCCAAGCATTTCCTGGAGCACCATAACGGTAGATGGCAAGATCTACGAGCCCACGGTATAGATAAGATCATTCTGGGAGCTCGAGGTGGTGACACCTTTAAGAAACTCGAAAGAATCGAGTTAAAGTGGATAGTTAAATTGGCCACCACATTCCCCTCTGGACTTAATGAAAAACTTTCATTCTCCCCATATATTTAACCTTATCCCACAGCGTTGGTTTTAATGAGTCTGTTATTCCATCTTTTAGTGTATGGTAGGGTCCAATATGTTGTTATGCGTCATACAATTATGTGGCCGATATGGGGCTACGAGTAGTGCTGTTGGGTTGCAATGGTGATATTTAGTTTACACTTCCCTTTTTCTCTCTTTCCTTTGAAGGCAGATCTTCGTGGTCATGAGTGATCGAACATTGATTGTTGAACGCTTGAATATCGATTATCCTGGTCTTTGACTTATGAGGATCTATCTGTACCAACACGTTTGTGCCGTTGTTCTCTTTGTGGGGGTGTTCCACTATAATATATGCACCTGGCTACTTATGCTGGTACTTTTTACGTGTGCTGCGGGGCATTCATTGGGGCTATATACCCCCCCACGCTATACACTTGGTCGTCTTTAAATCGGCCTTCTTTAGTTTTCACTAATTCTTTCCACATTTCATTCATATTACTATATATACATAGTTATAATTCTGACGTCCAATTATCATTGTTACATACATACTATACAGTGCACCTGACTTCATTTTATCTGATCTCACTTTAGCACTTTTCTGCATTTCACTTTCACAGTCACGCCATTCATATTACCCATCTCACAGTCTTCAATCATTCTCACGCATACCACACATTTCACCAATACATACTGTGTATATATTTACAACCACGATTCAATAAATTAGCATTCATTCACCTTCACATACTTACTATGCACATTAGTACACACTAACGCTATCCAGTAAGGCATTGTATTGCCTATTGACACGATTCATGATATTGCACTGGTCACGTCAAGTTGTGTGTTTTGTGTTGTGTGCTTTTTGCACTATTTTTTTATCACAGGTACCACACTACACTTTTAGCACAATTCAGCTTTTACACCAATTTTTGTTCTCATGAGACCCCACATGAGTCCATAATACTATTCATTAACACAATAGGTTCAACCACTATAGGTCACCACAGTTTTACACCATCCTTCACATTCCCTTGATTGGGGTATTTCCTGCCACCAGTTTACACCATATTCCTTGTATGCACATGTCACTTTATATAGCAAAAAGAGGACGCCCACGGATGACACAAAGGTTTAGAGAATGTATTACACCTACAACTTCACGCCAGTGGCATGCCATGCAATAAGGATTCTTGAACGGTTCTGGCCAATACTTTGTCTGCCCTGAAATTGCAAAACAACATCTCAAGTGTTCCCAAATAACGTTAAGAAGAGGCGGGAACCATCGGAAAATGCTAGTGAGAGTCATATGCACCTCAAAACAAAAAAATACTCTTCGGTTTCGAAGGGCCGATTGGGGCTCATTTCCGTGTGGACACTGTTCCATTTGTCCACTGATGGTAAAAACAAAACCTTTCATGATTCTAGAGGGGAACGGAGTTTCAAATATCGTGCATTTTATTAACTTGCAGTACACTGGAGTAGTCTACAGTGGGCTGCCCTGTGACTAAATAGTTGGAATGACCACACGTGAATTGAGGGTCGTTAAAAGAACACTGAAGATATTAGAGCAGAGGCAAACTCTCCCCACGGATTTGGAAAGGTTATCAAAATTGAAACCATTCCCTAAGCATTCCTGAGCACCAAAGGTATAGATGGCAAGATCTACGAGCCCACGGATAGACAAGATCATTCTGGGGCTCGAGGTGGTGACACCTTTAAGAAACTCGAACGAATCGAGTTAAAGTGGATGTTACATGGCCACCACATTCCCCTCGGACCTGTGCGCAGCATGAAAAACTGCTTTCTTCTCACCATGATATTTCAAGCTATCCCACAGCGTGGTTTTAATGGTATCGGTGTTCTGTACTGTGCTTAACACGGTCCTGAGTGATGCGGATTACGGGGGGCCCACAGATGCCTAGATGCTTGTTGTGTGCTATTAAATGCTTAAGTGCACAACACTGCGTGCATCTACTAGCACGTGCAAATGTAATGATTTTGTTGTAACCGGCACACCGACTGCACGATTATAGGACTTATTGGTGGGTCTGGGAAGCGTGTTTAGTAGTTTGCTCGCTGTTGGGGTTGGTGCACATATTCAAAAGGCAGAGAGACTATTATAGCTGTGTGAAGCAGCTACACACCTTGCACTGCTGTTTGTGTGCTGACTACTCATTCAATTGATATGGCCGATCTTCTGTATAATCACAGGATCGGTACAGAAGGAATTCGGTGCAGCCGGGTCCCAATGTCAGAAACGCTAAAGACACCCCCACCTCCGTTGCGTGACCTGTTCACGAGACCGTGTGAACGTGTGGGCTTTGAACGGCTAAACATAATTTGATGAATATCGAGCTCTCATTTGAACATGACGCTCCAAATAGGGTGAGCCGTAGTTTAGACTTTGCCACGAGCGAATCTAAACCATCCGGCGAGCTGTACCAACAAACCCACACCCCAAGATGGATGGTAGCTGCAATTGTGCGTGTTTGCTTCTGTAGTAATTGTGGGGGTGTTCCCCCACACCTAGGATCATATATGCACCTGGAATACTTATGCTAGGGTTACTTTTACGTGTGCTGCGGGGCATTCATTGGGAGCTAGGTCATAACCCCCCCACGCCTACTCACACACGTGGTCGCAATGGTATGTATAATAAAATAAACGAGACATTCTTGAGTTGTTCGGACCAGGTGTACCATGGTTGTCTGCGGTCGATTTGCGACAAAGCCCACTCAGCTCACGATGTAGAGGGAAGGTAGAGGAGCAGCGCTCAAGCAAAGTTGTGCGATGGAGCTCTAAGGGTTTTTGATTTATGTTTTTAGTCGCGTTTCAAGTTCTTTACAAACCTTGTGGTGTTTTAAAACACGTGCGACTTGGAAAGTGCATCAGAATATGTTACAACGGGGGGAAGTATCACACTGCCTCTGAATACAGTTCACTCAATAGTGATGTAATGTTTAGGCCTGTGCTCACACGTTGCGTTGTGGAGGACCAAATCACAAGGGCTTCCCCCACAATAAAAACAGTTGTGCGCAAGGTAACATTGCGTTTCCATTGCGTTCTTTGCTTAAAAAAGGTGCAGTGAACAGAGGGAGCCTTATGAGTTGGGTTCAGGAGTCTGGTTCCTATTTATGACCACATATTGCTAATTGTAGTGTCTAATAGTTACGAAGTGTAATACACATAGTATACTGGACGCTTATTATAAAAATACGCCTGCTGAAGTTACACGACTTGATATATGTGGTCATTTTACTGATTTGAATAATAAACAAACCATAATGACAGAGCACTACACTGTAGAACTTTTTTTTGTACGGATATATGCGAGCTAAGACGTCGGATCGTAGATCCCTCCTGACCCAACAAAAGAGACGCCCACATGACAACAAGGTTAGAATTATTACACCTTACAATTCCCAGTGGCATGCAATGAATAGGATTCTTGAACGGTTCTGGCCAATACTTTTGTCTGACCCTGAAATTGCAAAACACATCTCAAGTGTTCCGCAAATAACGTCTAAGAGGGCGGAAACCATCGGAAACATGCTAGTGAAGAGTCACTATGCACCTTCAAAACCAAAAAAATATTGAAACTCCGTTCCCCTCTAGAATCATGAAAGGTTTTAGTTTTACCATCTTACCATTATTACACCTTACAATTCTCAGTGGCATGCAATGAATAGGATTCTTGAACGTTTCTGGCCAATACTCTTGTCTGACCCTGAAATTGCAAAACACATCTCAAGTGTTCCGCAAATAACGTCTAAGAGGGCGGAAACCATCGGAAATATGTTAGTGAAGAGTCACTATGCACCTTCAAAACCAAAAAATTACATCTTCGGTTCGAAGGGGCCCGATTGGGGCTCATTTCCGTGTGGACATTGTTCCATTTGTCCACTGATGGTAAAAACTAAAACCTTTCATGATTCTAGAGGGGAACGGAGTTTCAATATAAAACTAAAACCTTTCATGATTCTAGAGGGGAACGGAGTTTCAATATCGTGCACTTTATTAACTGTAGCACCACTGGAGTAGTCTACATTGTGGGCTGCCCCTGTGGACTGAAATACGTTGGAATGACCACACGTGAATTGAGGGTCCGTATACAAGAGCACCTGAAAGATATTAGAGCAGCGGGCAAACTCCTCCCCACGGATTTGGAAAGGTTATCAAAATTGAAACCCATTCCTAAGCATTTCCTGGAGCACCATA
The DNA here is from genome assembly GCA_019512145.1 of Engystomops pustulosus. Classification (NCBI taxonomy): domain Eukaryota; kingdom Metazoa; phylum Chordata; class Amphibia; order Anura; family Leptodactylidae; genus Engystomops; species Engystomops pustulosus. The sequence continues at coordinate 114,013,163 of CM033642.1, read as the reverse complement.
ACGGGAGATGGCAAGATCTACGAGCCCACGGCATAGACAAGATCATTCTGGGGGCTCGAGGTGGTGACACCTTCAAGAAACTCGAACGAATCGAGTTAAAGTGGATAGTTAAATTGGCCACCACATTCCCCTCTGGACTTAATGAAAAACTTTCATTCTCCCCATATGTTTAACCTTATCCCACAGCGCTGGTTTTAATGAGTCTGTTATTCCATCTTTTAGTGTATGGTAGGGTCCAATACGTTGTGATGCGTTGTGCAATCATGTGGCCGATATGGGGCTACGAGTAGTGGTGTAGGGTTGCTATGGTGATATTTAGTTTACATTTCCCCTTTTTCTTCTCTTTTCCTTTGAAGGCAGATCTTCGTGGTCATGAGTGATCGAACACTGACTTTCGAACGTTTGAATATCGATTATCCGGATCTTTGACTTATGAGGATCTATCTGCACTATCACGTTTGTGCCGTTGCTCTCTTTGTGGGGGTGTTCCACTATAATATATGCACCAGGCTATTTATGCTGGTACCTTTTATATGTGCTGCGGGGCATTCATTGGGGCTATATAAACCCCCCCCACGTCACCCACTTGGTCGTCTTTAAACCGGCCATCCTCACTTTTCACCTATCCTTTTCCACACTTCATTCACATTACCATATACATAGTTATGATTCTGACGTCCAATTGTCATTCTTACATACATACTATACAGTACACTTGACCTCATTTTATCTAACTTCACTTTAGTATTCTTCTGCAATCCACCTTTACAGTCACGCCATGCATATCACCTATCCCACAGTCCTCAATCATTCTCACGTATACCACACAATTCACCAATTCATACTGTTCACATTTACAATCACCATTCAACCACTCAGTATTCATCCACTCTCACATACCTACCACGCACATTAGTACATATCAACGCAATTTAGCAAGGCATTGTACTGCCTATTGACAGGATTCATGACATTGCACTGGTCACGTTAAGTGTTGTGTTTTGTGTTGTGTTTTTTTGCACTATAGTTTCATCACTGGTACCACACCACACCTTTAGCACAATTCTGCTTTTACATCCATCTGTGTTCTCATGACACCCCACATGAGTCCACAATACTCTTCATTAACACAACAGATCCTATCACTATAGGTCCCCACAGCTTCACACCATCCTTCACATTCCCTTGATTGGTGGATTTTCTGCCACCAGCTTACACTATTTTTCTTGTATGCACATGTCACTTTATACATTCCTACATATATATAATTTATTCTCCATTTATTTTTTTGTTTGTAAGTCTGGACATGCACTTTATTAATAATTATTAATATGTATTTATTAACTCTTAATGAATTTTCTATGTATTCATTTGTCTGCAACTTTGATTATATATTTTACATGTGGCACTTGTTACTTTAATAATCAATGGTATTTGATGGAAGTATGCACAGGTCACTTTAGCATCTAATTACATTACATTATAGGTTGCCCACATCACTGCCCTTACCTGATATGGCCAGGCGATTGCGCATTGCTTCGGCGCATGCGCGGGTCTCGGTCGCGGTCCCGCACTTCCGGCTCACGATGACGCGCATGCGTGCGCTTCTTTCGTCTTCCGGAACTCCGGTACTCCGCCCCGTGATGCCGACATGACGACCGCGGTAATGCGCTCGGTACACACCTGCCATTCAGCTGGTTCTCAGGTAATTCATTGGTTTAAACAGGCCACATGTTTGTGTTACGTGATGTATATATATGTGATCCCTACCACGCCACAGCACACCCCCAGGAAGAAGCGACGGCGAAACGTGCGTCGGGGTGCTGTGGTGGTGGTCAAAGCCTCTCTCCTGTAACTTTTCGACATGTCACGCCCGGGTGGGTATTTGATCATATAGTTACTCTTACATGTGTACTTAGGGTACTAGTGGAGATGCGTTTACATTTTGGTTGACTTGGGACCACCACCACGCTCTTTTGTGTTTTGTGGAATATTTTATATGGTTTTAATGTTATGTGTCTTGATTACTGTAAATAACCTTTAATAAAGATTGTTGTTATTTGATTCCCAACAAAATGGCTTTGTGTCTGTGTTGGGGTAGATTGTTGTCCTATATGCCTCTTTTGGTATTGCTATTGTGATTTTGGTGTTAGGCTCTATGCAGGAATAGGGTTATCTGATTGGTATTTATTATAAATGAAGGGGAAACCCAAACATAGTGGCAACGTCATAGAGTGGTGGGGGGTAAAAACAACATTTTGAAAATCACAGGGTGTTCCAGGAAGACAGCAGTCAGATGGCAGCAGCATGAGAAGGCTGTAGAGTGGCACAATGACAAATTATGGAGGTGGCAGAAACATGGTAGGCCACAGAGTGGCACAATAACAGAGTGTGGAGTTGGCAGCAACATGTTAAGCCACAGAATAGAACAATAATAGAATGTGGAGGTGGCGGCAGCATCAGGAGGCCACAGAGTGGCACAATGACAGAATGTGTGTGGAGGTGGCAGCAACCTGGTAGACCAAAGAGTGGCACAATGACAAAGTTTGGAAATGGCAGCAGCAGCATGAGGTCAGAGAGCGGCACGATGACAAATTCTTTAGGAGGCAGCAACATGGTATGCCATAGTGTGGCACAATGAGAAAGTCTGAAATGAATAAGTTTAAATTTTTAATTTAAATTTGTCTGCCAAAAAAGAACTGCAAAGGTGGCAACGGCAGCAGCATGAGGTCAGAGGGTTGCACGATGATAATTCTTTTTAATTGGCAGCAACATGGTAGGCCACAGAGTGGAACAATGACAGAGTGTGGAGGTGGCAACAACATGTAAGCCACAGAGTGGCACAATGACAGCGGGTAGAGGTGGCAGCAACCTGGTAGGCCACAGAGTCTCACAATGAGAGAGTGTGCAGGTGGCAACAACCTGGTAGGCCACAGAGTAGAACAGTGACAGCCTGTGGAGGTAGCAGCAACATAGTAAGCCACAGAGTGGCACAATGACAAAGTGTGGAAAAGGCAGCAGCAGGATGAGGTTAGAGAGTGGCACAATGAAAAATTCTTTAGGTGGCAGCAACATGGTAGGCCACAGAGTGGCACAATGACAGAGTGTGGAAGTGGCAGCAACATGTAAGACACAGAGTGGCACAATGATATAGTCTGGAGGTCGCAGCAGTAGGAGGCCACAGAGTGGCACAATGACAGAGTGTGAAGGTGGCAGCAACCTGGTTGGCCACAGAGTGGCACAATGACAAAGTGTGGAGATAGCAGAAGCAGCATGAAGTCAGAGAGTGGCACAATGACTAATTCTTTAGGTGGCAGCAACATGGTAGGCCACGGAGTGGCACAAGGACAGGTGTGGAGGTGGCAGCAACATGGTAAGCCACAGAGTGGCACAGGAGTGTGGAAGTGGCAGCATCAGCAGCAGCAGGCCACAGAGTGGCACAATGACAGAGTGTGGAGGTGGCAGCAACCGGGTAGGCCACAGAGTGTCACAATGACAGATTGTGAAGGTGGCAGCAACCTGGTTGGCCACAGAGTGGCACAATGACAGGTGTGGAGGTGGCAGCAGACAAAGTTTGAAATGAATTTGAAGTTTAAAATGAATTTGAAGTTGAAATTTTTAATTTAAATTTGAATTTGAAGAATAGAGATACCGCATGCATGCTTTATTACAATGTCCCTGAAAATATTATGTGTTTGACAAAAAAAGAACTGCAAAGGTGGCAGCAGCAGCACAATGAGTGGCACAATGACAAATTCTAGAGCTGACAGCAACCTGGTAGGCCACATTTTGGCACAATGACAGATTGTGGAGGTGGCGGCAACATGGTAGGTCACAGAGTGGCACAATGACAGATTGTGGAGGTGGTGGCAACCTGGTAGGCCACAGAGTGCCACAATAACAGAGTGTCGAGGTGGTAGCAGCAGTTAAAGGAGGTCAGAGAGTGGCACAATGACAAATTATTTAGAAGGCAGCAACATGGTATGCCACAGAGTGGCACAATGACAGAGTGATGGTTGTGTGTGAAAATCCCAGTAGATCAGCAGTTTCTGAAATACTCACACTGGCACCAACAACCATGCCACGTTCAAAGGCACTCAAATCACCTTTCTTCCCCATACTGATGCTCGGCTTGAACTGCAGGAGATTGTCTTGACCATGTCTACATGCCTAAATGCACTGAGTTGCCGCCATGTGATTGGCCGATTAGAAATTAAGTGTTAATGAGCAGTTGGACAGGTGTACCTAATAAAGTGGCCGGTGAGTGTATATATATACACCAAAGATCGAAATTAGAGAGCAATTTATGATAACATGATTTTTTAGAAATATTGTAATCTACTACGTTGATTAACATTTGATAGATTTTTGTAAGGGGTACACCATGCCACTTGAAAAAGTGTATCAGAATAAATCATTTATTTTGAAAAAAGCATTAGGATCATAAATTGAGAACAGCAATGCCTGTAGCACAAGGAAATATAATTTTGTGAAGGTTACAACAATTTATTGGGTTTAGATCAGTACTCTGGGCTCGCCATTTTATTGGTTCATTTTTTTCTGTGTCATGGAAATGTTTTACCCGTTCTGCTGTATGACTCGGTGCATTGTTCTGCTTGAAAATTGTTGGCTTATTGAGTGATAAACACAAGAAAGGAACCATGGGGGGGATTGATCTTTTCTCTTTCTAGTTTTCTAGTTGTGTAGTTCCTTTTTTGTCTAGTTTCTTAGTCTAATTGGTTTCAGGTGGATTCATTAATCCCTTGTGTGGAGGATGCAATTTTCTCTTTTTAAACTTGCAAATTTTTGCACAAAAAAGCCTCACAGACAATACTTATGGTTATATTGGCTGCCAAAAGACAGTTCACCAGGAGATTTTTTTTTTTCGTTTAAAAATAAAAATATTTTTACAAAAAAAAATGCAATGAGCAGTTTTGTTCGTTTGTCAAAATTTGCAATGTGTCTAAATAAAGCATTTTATATCCTAAACAGGGTTTTACTACATTTTTACAATCCTGTCTAAAATGAACTTTGGACATTTTTAAATCTATTTTTGCACTTTTATCTATCGTTATACATTTTTTAACATTTTTTCTTTGCAAGTTAGACAGGTCAGTGCTGTCTAGCATTTGAACTTTTTTGCAATTTTTTTCAAGAATCCCAGTTAATGAATATATCTAACTTTAGTCCAAACAGCTGTATTTGTAAGATAAATGCAACAAATTAATTGAAAAACCGTGCATCACGAGTTGTGGTTCAAATGTGGAAAAGTCACAAACAAAGTGTGCATAGCAGCATGGCACAAAAATCTGCAACTTTTTTGTTCTAACATTTAGAAGAAAGGTAGTGCTAAATCTCCTCCCATGTAATGTTAAATAAGGTTCTGATATGTATTCACTCTGCTTCAAAATGGTGTGGGAAGTATAACTCCAGCTCCATAAAACAATCTACAATCCAGGACACTTCCTCCTCTGAACCTTCTTTACACACTTTAGGTTCAATCGTTCTCAAGTTTGCCATCAGACAAGTCTCAAGTTTGCAACAGATCAGTTTCCCATTAGATCCAAATAATTTTAGTAATGAAAGAAAATGTAATTTAACTGTGGACCACTTCTCTTTTGTCCACACAACATGCTCTTCAGCAAAGGTGAGTTTAGTCTTTTGATTCTTTATGCTAATGACAGTTTTGGTCGCTGCAGAGTGGGTATTCAGTCCAAATGGTAATAATTGCCAAAGTTTGCTAAACTGGCGAGCAATTCGACCTGCAGTATTGAAAGGATTTACCATGGAGATTCTCTGCATTATCCTGTACTATCATGCAAGGATGACCAGCCTTTTTTATGGACTTGAATAAGCTTGTGATGTTGTAAAGATGCAATATTCTAGAAATCACAGACTTGGAGCGAACAACTTCTCCAGCTGCCCAGTTTACTTTGAAACAGCACACCATTTTTACGGTGCAAACTGGAAAGTTGGGCTGCCAGGGTTTCTCTGATCAGGATGGAAATTAGAATCAGGTGTCAAATTAACACCAATAATCAAAAATAGTAGTGAAGCAAGTATACACAATAAAATATATCACTTAGCTGGCATACCCAGCATCAGTGGGAGAGGAATGGGCAAATGCCTAGTGACCCCATTCTCTGTGGACCCCCTGGCAGAGGTAACAGTGGTCTTCGCATTTGTAATTTTTAAACTTTCAGTCTGCATTGTGTTTCTTCTACATCTGTTCTACTGCAAAGGGAGTGCAGAAAAACAGCACTAGCATTGGATATTTCAGCCAATTAATAAACTTGTTATTTGCAGCCATTTTCTATTGGTTGCTAGTAGACAAGCACTTAATTGACTTAAGGGAGTGGGATCCTGAGTCTATGATTGAGTATAGAATGCTTCAGCTTTTGCATGCTAAAATGAGCTGGGAAGGGAAAAGCCAATAAATAATAAGGCCTGAACCCAGGTAATATGACCTTTTATTATACAGTGTGCTCCCGGCTCAGTAAATAAGTCTATCATTGTGTCGTTCAGTGTGTTTACTGTCCATATTGTTTAGAGGTTGTTCAATGTTTTTCTGCAGCTGACCTCGTTCTGCAGAGCCTAATAGAGAATCCGACAGGTGCATAAAGTTTGGGAAAATAATATCTGTGTGCTGCAATCCATCAGGCATAGAGATCAGAGGTCATGACTGCAAATAGATGTACTGTTATGGACTAGCCCTGGGGCAGGAACTGCTCAGTTTGGTTTTACTTTTATTTTTCATGCCCTCCCATGGCCCACAAACTAGCACCAGTCTGTTATCCAGGAAATCTACAGGTTTACAATGATGTCCTTTTATATTCTAGGAGATTCACATTACATAGAAATAGATGTTTGAAGACTGTATCAACTGACAGAAGTTTCCGATCATGTACTTGTACTTAGGTCACAGTTATAGTATAGATATCATTTTAATACTGTAACTGTCCTGCATAACAATTTGGGGACAGCTTGCTGGACTTAGTTTCTATAACCACTCTTCCCTGCACTGGGGACCAGTGCAAACCTTAGGTTAGCCCGACAGAGAAATCCATGCAGCTCACCCATCTCCACGCGTCAAGTGTTCTTAGTTGTAGTTTTCTTTTATTACTTTACAAATTAAGGATTTGGCTTATACATGGAAAATTAGCGCATTTTAATGGCCAAAGAAGTGACTATATAAGATATAATCAGTCAAAACAAAGGCCGTAGATACAAATTAAAGTCAGGGCAAACCAAGGGTCAGAGGCAGAATTTTAGTTTGGTAAGTGAGCTCAGGTGCAATGGAACAAATAATCATTGATTCTGATTGTGTCAAAGGTCAAAAGGTGGAAAAACATATAGAACATTGGAACATCAGACAAGTAAAAGACTATTGCTCTGCAAATGGCCTCACAGGAGTAATTAAACCATCTAAAACCTGTCATCTGTAGAAGGTAAGATGGTTGGCATGTTACAAACATTTCATTTGCTCACGCAGCAAATGTACACTGATGTCAGTTTAACCATTAACCAACACTGGAACAGCAATCAGTGTGTTCACAAAGAAAAATTATTTCCATTGTGCACCTCAAATCAATCTAAAGTTAGCTTCATACTCAATGGATATAAATAAGAAAACAGAAGTTTAATTATTTGAACATTATTAACCCCTTAACGCTCTGCGCCGTAGCTCTACGGCGCAGAGGTATAAGGGATGTATGAAGAGTGCTCACGGGCTGAGTCCTCTTCATACAGAGGTGGGGGTTGTTGCATATTGCAGCAAACTCCTACCGCTAATAACCGCGGTCGGTGCTTGCACCGATCGCGGCTATTAACCCTTTCAACGCTGCCGACAAAGTCTCCGGCGGCATTTAAAAGACGGCGGCGCGCGGGCGTCGCCATCTTTATTACGATCGTCGCGCCCCGAACGTCATCGGGGGTCAGCGATCGGTTTCCATGGTAGCCTCGGGTCTATCTGGCATCTGCAGATTCGTTACAATGAGCCAGTGGCTCATTGTAATGAATGTGCTGCAAAAATGCCATATATTGCAATACAGAAGTATTGCAGTATATGGTAGGAGCGATCTGACTATCTAGGGTTAATGTACCCTAGATGGTCTAAAAAATAGTGAAAAAAAAAATTTAAAAAAAAGTTTAAAAAATAAAAAAAATTAATAAAATATTAAAAGCTCAAATCACCCCCCTTTCCCTAGAACGGATATAAAACATAATAAACAGTAAAAATCACAAACATATTAGGTATCGCCGCATTCCAAAATGCCCCAATATATCAAAATAAAAAACAGTTACGGGCGGCGGTGACCTCCGAGGCGGGAAATGGCGCCCAAATGTCGAAATGCGACTTTTACACCGTTTTACATAACATAAAAAATGAAATAAAAATGATCAAAATGTCGCAAAGACCTTAAAATGGTTGTAGAAATGAAAACTTCGCCTCATTTTGCAAAAAATGACCCCTCACACATCTCTGTGCGCCAAAGTATGAAAAAGTTAATTAGCGTCAGAAGATGGCAAAAAAATTTTTTTTCTTTTTTGTACACATGTTTTAAATTTTTGAAAATGTATTAAAACACAATAAAACTTTATAAATTTGGTATCATGCATCGCACCAAACCAAAGAATAAAGGAGGCATGTTATTTGGAGCGAAGATGAGAGTGAAAGTCGTAAAAACTGAGCCCACAAGAACGTGACGCATGTGCGGTTTTTTTTTCAATTTTCCACATTTGGAATTTTTTTCAGCTGCAGTACACGGCATGTTAAAATAAATAACATCACAGGAAGGTAAAATTTGTTACGCAGAAAATAAGCCCTCACACAGGTCTTACACTAAAAATGAAAAAGTTATGGATTTTTGAAGTTGGAGAGCGAGAAATGAGCCGAAAAACCCTGCGTCCTTAAGGGGTTAAAAAGTCAGACAGATAATAATATATGTGCATCCACATTTTACTAAAATCCTTCTTGCTTTTAGTAGGCTAAATAAAATAGCATTCTTAAGATTGTAAGATTTTACAACCAAGCTTTCGAGACTAATCGGCAAAAGGAATGATATAAGTGCCAGAAGTAACATGATTAGTAATATGCGATTCTGTTTGGTTCGTTCACTTGGTCTTGACCTGAACTTGTTCCCAAACCCGATATCCCATTGAACTCAATATAGCCCCAAACATCCAAAAATAATTATAAAATGAGGGTAGAAATTGTTAAAGGGTAGCAAAATGGAATAAAAACAGGACAGTTGTCCTGGTTAAATGGGCTAGGGAAAGTACTTAAAATAATAAGATAAAAAAAATAAAGAAAGAAATAATAATGAAAAATAATTAATTTAAAAATACAAATTAAATGCTGTTAATGGCACTGTATTTAAAGGTGCTGTGGATGTTTAAATCCAGTTATTCTCATAGCTGTAAAAGAAGCAATTTGAAAATGATGCAAACAGTACAACTGTAGTAATAGGAGTTCAACTGTATTTTATTATAGGGGTTTGCCCATGAAAGAAAGTTCTCAAATTGCAATCCCCTAGTGATGTTTACACAATAAAGATCTTTTGAACCCCCTACTTTATAATTTTACTCAGTTTTATAGCGATTTTAGCTCCTATTATACAGCGATGGTCACTGTAAAATGTCAGTGTGGGTGGGGATTCTCTAAGCAGACACTTTATGATCCCTGTGTCCTTGGTTTATCTGCACTTTTATCTAGCTTCTGAATATTCTACTAACATTTGACAAATATAAATAGAAATGAGGCAGATCAGAGATGAGAGATGGATCCATAAGATGGTTATAAAACACAATGACACTCTCAGCTCTGCTCACTCCCCTAATCAATAAAACACACAGTCAGCTCTGCTATAAAGACCTTATCTGTCTATAGCTTGTAGAGTAAGTGCCTGTGCCTGAGCTGGTCTTGTAATGCAGAGGGGAGGGGCAGGAGGCAGAGAGCACTGCAGTGTGCAGACAAGAGAAGCTTTTTATGAGAAGAATCTGACCATAGTTAGAAGATTTACGGTCAGATCCAGGGACAATAGAATTAGAAGAAAATAGCCAAATTTATAGCTCACCATAGGAGGAATGAACAAGAAGGCTGTACCTATCACCACAAGAGAATTCTGTAGTAAAGCATGGCGAGTATCATAAAATAAAATTTTTATTACCAATTTTTTTTTTTTAAATGTACAATAATGACTCAAAAGATAGCTTATGCTGTAACAGAGAATGCAATCACCTCAAAAAACATCAGACACATCCAGTGTCATATAATCACAATGAGATCAAAGGGATGCTGTATTTCACTATCCAGAGAGCAGCAAAAGGTCACTCACAGAGGTAGTATACGACTATCCAGGGACAACCAAAATTGTAAACACCAGGACTAATAATAATAATAATTCTTTATTTATATAGCGTACACAGATCACACAGTGATGCAAAGAGCTTGCCAAATCAGTCCTGATAGAGAATGGTTGGAATTATATCTGTGAAATGCTGTATTTTTGTTAGTAACAGTGAATTAGAGAATGTGTTATTTTGCTATCCTGAGTATATTTAAGAATCTTATTTTTGTGGGAATATCCCTTTAATTTCCATGTTCCATATAAACAAAAAAAAAAATGTAACATCTATACAGTCACAAGTGAAACACATAGCAATGCATGAAACTTATTTGTCATTCCAGTTCTGGAGAATGGTCATCACTTACTCTATCATATAATCTTCTCATATTTTACAATATGAGACATTCTTTTAATACAAATAAAACTCAATGTACCTTAATAACTGACAAATCTTTAGGCAGAAAAAGGTTAGGAGGAGGAAAAATTTAAAAAAAGTATGAAAACTAAAAAGTAAGCCGAGAAAAAAAAGATAAAAAAAAAAGATCTTAGTATTGGAGTTAGAATAAATGATCCTAATATTAACATTTAATACTTTAGTCTTTATACAATCCCTGGATTGTGCTTGCCTGTCTAACGCAAATTCTGTTAGAGTTGCAAGTTATCCATATCTCCCAGTAAAGTTTCAGATTCTCACAGACTTCTTCAAACCTTTCTCCCGTATTAGATAGCTATAACATTCATTCATCTTCTCTTTTAACACATCTGGACCAAAAATACACATTAGCCCACGTTTATCAAGACTATGTGCAGTTTGCCTGTCACACATTCTTCATGAATCTGGCATCACTTATACTTCTCTGGCAGAATTCACAACTTTTTTTTTATGCTCTCTTGTAATCTTTTAGATTTGTGGTGCAGACACAATTGTGGCACACATTGGACAGAATTGTGGCACACAATCCAACCATGCGCCAGAACGCCTCTTTTGGTGCACATTTTTCTTTCTTGTCAGACACAGTACAGCTGCGACACAAAAGGAGCTCAGACAATTTATAAATAGACGTGCAAGCAGTTTGCACATTCTTTCCGGTGAAAGTTAGACAGAAAACTGGCACAAACACTTTCATAAATGTGGGCCATTGTTTTCAAGCTTCTTGTAATTAGAGATCTAGTAACTGCACAAAGTATAATAACTAGAGATGAGCGAACACTAAAATGCTCGGGTACTCGTTATTCAGAACGCTACTACACTTAACTTGGTGCAGGCTGGGACCGAGTCTGACCCTGGGGCTGGTCATATACTGCCGACGCAGAGAATTGCGGGGCCTACCTCGGTCCAGGTCTCAAAGGCCTACTATACCTCCTCCCACCCCTCCTCCACCTCCTCCTCCTCCGAATTACCATCCGTGGGCATGGCGCCATCAGTCGGTAGCTCTAGGCACAGCAGCAGTGCCGTCGCTAAGCGACAGCAGGCGGTGCTGAAACTGCTGAGCCTAGGCGATAAAAGGCACACCGCCCAAGAGCTATTACAGGGCATTCCACATCAAAGTTGTTAACTTTGTCGCCACCCTGCTGTGTAATCCACAAAATATACTTGCAAACTTTTACCATTTAGGGATATTATTTCAGCGCTTCTTGCGCATCTGTTTACATTCCCCTCACCCGCCATATCCTAAACTTATAAGAACGCTACTACACTTGATCTTATACAAAAGGTTCTTAGAAGTGCTGTTTGGGGAGTAGCCTAGAGACAGGGGCTTGGATTGGCAAAAGCTCGCCTGGCTGCAGAGCGCCAGCTCCATCCCAAGATCCAAATAACATAGTTGCAGCACCTTTAATCTACTACTAGTTCACTGCCTCCATAATAATAATAATAATAATCTTTATTTATATAGCGTCATCATATTCTGTAGCGCTTTACAAATCATAGGAAACAAATACAAATGTAATGTAACAGATAGAGATCAGATTTTTTAACATCACAAATTGTGTCTCCATTGGCCAACTAATCACATATCCCAATTCCCATATGCCAAATCTTCCTATTGTATTGTCATATGCAGCTTTACCCCCCTTTGATTGAATCTATTTGATTTAATAAATATAGGTAATTTGTTATTACATATTTCCTCTGGGAATTCATTAACTGATGACCGATCAACCAGATTTACCACATTACCCCAAACCATGAACCCAGACCCAAACTTCCATGACCATGAACCTGCCTAATTTGGCACAATCCCAAACTTTGTGTGGTGTCTGAGGAGATGCTGATTTTTTTCTCTTTATTTCATGTTATTTGCCTGTGAGAACATACTTAGCTTGCTGGCTGAGTTGATTGCACCACTTTTATCCTCCTGCAGTATGTTTTGATCCAGCAATGGTTAAAGAAAACCTACCACTTGACGTGGTAGGTGTAAGATGCATATACCGAGCAGCAGCTCAGGGTGGGCTGGTGCTGGGGCTCACTTTCATTAGTGTCCTAAACCGCTGTATCGCGGTTTAAACACTTTTAAACTTCCATGACCATGAACCTGCCTAATTTGGCACAATCCCAAACTTTGTGTGGTGTCTGAGGAGATGCTGATTTTTTTCTCTTTATTTCATGTTATTTGCCTGTGAGAACATACTTAGCTTGCTGGCTGAGTTGATTGCACCACACTTTTATCCTCCTGCAGTATGTTTTGATCCAGCAATGGTTAAAGGAAACCTACCATATATGTAAGATGCATATACCGAGCAGCAGCTCAGGGTGGGCTGGTGCTGGGGCTTACTTTCATTAGTGTCCTAAACCGCTGTATCGCGGTTTAAACACTTTTTAATCTTTATAGCCAAAGCTGTTTCGGTGCACAGTGGTAAGCGCTCGGCACACCATGCGCGCGACCGTGCGCGCGCCTACATAGGAAATGGTGCATGGTGCGCCGAAGCTCGTTCGGCTGTAAAGATTAAAGAGTGTTTAAACCGCAATACAGCGGTTTAAGACACTAATGAAAGTAAGCTCCGGCACCAGCTCACCCTCAGCTGGTGCTCGGTATTTCCATCTTACACCTACCACTGACAGATCTCTGTTCCAATTGCCTTGGAGCAGAAGTTCTAGTCTCTTAAAAGTGTTTTGTTCATATTCAGTCCAGTGCTGGTTATAATTTATCTTGACCAACTTCTTTGCAACAAAGTTTGCTGAATTTCTGGTATTTCAATCTTGGCTACTGTTCAAACTATTCTTCTGCCTTCATGATTCTGTGCGTCATTGCAATCTCTGTTGTGAATTGGCTTGTCAACCATTCTTCCTTGTTTGTTTTTTTTACATGTTTGCACTTTGGCATAGGGAGGGACTGTCACCCAGTTACTGGCCTCGTAGGATGTGGATTATAATAGGCAGTTTTGACGGTAGCCCAAGCCCATTGCCTCTCAAACCATCCACCAAATTCTTTACTGAGAAGGACTCAGTCCATGTGCTCTCAATACACATGTACACAAGAGCCTTTTCAAGACCTTTGAATGTCCCCCAAAGGTCCTGAAACCACAGATTGAAAGCAGACAGAAGGGACAGATCCTCCATTTTCCAAGAAGCTTGATTCTGGTAACATATGTAGAAAGTGAATTCCAGATTTATAGGGGCAATAATATTCATACAGCCCAGGGCCCATGGCAGTCTTAATCTGCTCCTGTAAGCAGGCATGGCCTTTTGGGTGGCTGAAAATTAGGCTTCACTGTCAGGATAGGATGATTTCTTTCTGTCTGTTCTAATGATGAAAAAAAATTCACAAAAGAATCAGTATTTAATAAATAAAACTTGTTCTATAACGTGTTCATCCTAACATTATAAAGACAGTTATTTGTAATAATACTGAGAATACCCCAAAATCCATTCAGAAATCTCATAAACATTCTGTCAGTGTTTTTGTAAGATAAAGGAGCTTCAAAACTGTCTTAAAATATCACTAAGACCCTCTGATCATCTCCCTTCTTTAGCTAAAACTCATTCAAGGCAGATCTGGAATAAAGATTCTTTGACACTGTAATAGCGACTTTGTCTGAATTCCTACAGGACAAGTAAATGAGTCAGGGCACAGCTCATTTCATATCTCATCCATGCAAGCACTGTTTCTATAAAATGAAAACAGATTTTGAAAAAGTGAATTCGGGAATATCACACAGCCTAAGTGAGACACTAGTGAGAATCCAGTTGTGGAGCACAGCTGGCATCTGACACAGGGTTATGTTGCTGGCTGTGCACTGCAATGCTTAATGCACATTAGAGGGAAGAAATATAAACAGGGAGCGAAAAGTAACATCAATTTTTGATTTGGAGCATTAAATATGTATGGAGGTAAAATGTATTCACAGAGGTTATTTCCCAGAGGACACTGGCGCATACCAAAGTGAATATCATGTCCCTCTTTTAAAAAGAAGAATGTGTCTGTATGTGTGGCTGTGTTTGCATCTATAAAGTACATACAGGGCCAAGTTTATTTGTCACCCTAGGCTATGTTTGCTATGACTATCTTCAGCCATGAATGCTGTCAAAGCATTAAGTACATATACTGAAGAAAAGAACACAAGACGAGAATAAACATAATTATCTTTTTCTTCCAGAATTAACTTCACTTCTTAATAGAGTATGTAAAAGATGTTTGGCATCTGCTTCACCTAATTTCAAATTCCTTAGAACTTCTTCAAATCATTTTTCTATTCTACAAGTTTTAAATAAAACTTTTAAGCACTTTTTGGAACCTAGGGTTGGTGGTAGTAAGCAACTGCCTTGGGGCAAGAAAGGTCAGAAGGCAATGAAATTGACATGTAGAAAAAGCCATGTTTAACCCCTTCCCAACGCACGCCGGGTCCCGATGCATGGAGAGGGCTCGCGGGCCGAGCCCTCTCCATAGCCGGTAAGTCTTTGCTGCATATTGCTAGCACCTATCTCTGGTACTTTCACGGCGATCGCCGCCGGCAATGCTGCCGGAGGCTTCAAAAAGATGTCGCCGCATGGGCGCCGCCATCTTGCCGCAGATCTTCGCTCCCCGATGACGTCACAGGGAGCGGTGATCCGTTGCCATGACAGCTTCGGGTCTAACGAAGGCCCGAAGCTGTCTCGTTTTAACCCATTCATTACAATGTGCTATCAGCACATTGTAATGAATGAAGAGTAAAATACCCATATACTGCCATATTGCAGTATGGCAGTATATGGTAGGATCGATCAGACAACCTAGGGTTAAAGTAACCTAGGGAGTCTGAAAAATAGTAAAAGTAAAAAAAGTTTAAAAAGAAACTATAATAAAAAAACCTAAAAATTCAAATCACCCCCCTTTCCCTAGAACTGATATTAATATTAACAAACAGTAAAAATCATAAACACATTAGGTATCGCCGCGTCCAAAAATGTCCAATCTATCAAAACATAATAACGGTTTTTCACTGCGTTTAACCCTGTAACGGAAAATAGCGTTGAAAGGCCATTTTGGAAAATATAAAAAAATTTATAAAAAGTGATCAAAAGGCCGCACAGTCCTAAAAATGATAGCAATGAAAACACCATCAAAAGTAGCAAAAAATTACACCACCCACAGCTCCGTACACCAAAGTATGAAAAAGTTATTGCCGCCAGAATATGGCAAAATCCAAAAAAAAATTTTGTACAGGAGGTTTTAATTTTTTAAAATGTATGAAAACATTATAAAACTTATACAAATTTGGTATCCACGTGATCATAGCAACCCAAAGAATAAAGTAGACATGTCATTTGGGGCACACAGTGAAAGCTGTAAAATCTAAGCCCACAAGAAAACGTTGCAAATGTGTTTTTTCACCATTTTCACTGCATTTGGAATATTTTTCCCGTTTCCCAGTACGCGCCATGGAATATTAAATACCGTCACTACGAAGTGCAATTTGTTACGCAGAAAATAAGCCATAACAGAGCTCTTTATGTGGAAAAATAAAAAAGTTATAGATTTTTGAAGGTGGGGAGTGGAAAATGGAAGTGAAAAAACTAAAAAAGGCCAAGTCGTTAAGGGGTTTAAGGATATGATAAAGGGAAGTTGGGGATTGGGTTTCCTCAGTTCCTATATGTTTCAGTGGTTCTGTCCAGCCCCTTAGTCTGCGCTATTTACCATAAGCCAACCATCGCAGATACTTATATACAAAAAGACTTTACTAACAACATACATGTGACAAAGTAACTACATAAAATACAATACAAAATACATAGAGAACACAACTACACACAAACCTCTTTTCCTGGCCCCTTCTGGACCCCAGTAATGTGTATGTATATACAATATATTCTAACACTGCGGCAGCTCCTGGATATACCCTGAAGCAGGAGTCACATCCAATACCTGACCATATACCTGTACATATAGAGACTCATGCACAATAGCATCTATATATCTAATCCTCCAATACACGTGCAGGACACTGATCCACGTGTGAATGGGATACTGCTATAGGTTGCACATGTAGTTACACTAATATATACACACTCACTGTAAACACTTAGCTATGTATATATATGGTAACACCTGGGATATCTATAGGTACACGTATAAAGTCTACTATATTATGATAAGTACTATGTTATAATTACTCTTATAAAGTTATATACATACACAGAAAGCACACACAATATATGACCTGGTTCCTTAAGTGCTGTTCATCCAGGTGGGGGTCAGGAAGCAAGAGAGATTGATTTCTGGTTCTTCCACCCTAAGACCCTCTCAGGATAGACCCCAGTGTGTGTAGGGAATCTCACACCTGGTTCATGGTGGCTTCTTACTGTTCAAAGCCTTTTGATATGTTAATGACCCAATGGCTTCAGTACACACTGACATCTCACCACAGAATATCAGTGCCTGTGGTCAGTATATACTGTATCCATTTACACTATATGTAATATATATATAATAATAGAGCAGAGGGTCCAGTTATGAAGAATGTTCCCCTGTAACAGGATATTCAAAATATCTTTTGGAATGAATAACATTTCATGATGTCGAGGGCTTTCTGCAGGTACTGAAGTCACTGCAAAGAGAGCTTTAAAGATGTCATAAGAAAAGTACCTTGTCTAATTTTAAGGTCTTTTTATTCTGGGAATTTATCTGAAGTCTTAATGAATTTCAGGTTGTGATTCATGTGTAGGGGTCTATCAAAATCTTTTGACCTAAAATAAAATATAATAGTCATGTATGTGATATGTTGTTGGGAATGAAATTGTAATGTGGTAGTTTGAGGGGGGTCATAAAATTTGGCCATATGGGGCTTAGATATTTCTGATGACAGCCCTGCATACAGATGTCAATAAACTCATTAAAGCTTATAGGAAAACAACCAAGATGTCCAGTGCTCTGGGCTACTAATTATGCACGCTCCCGCCACCTCCCTATCCCAAATATCCCAGAGCACCAGACATCTTGTCCCCAAGCTCCTGGCTGCCAATTATAAGTCTCTCTTCTATGGGATCCCGGCATGTCAACATTAAAGAAGACCAGGTCCAGGATTGGAAAGAAGAGGAGTGTGGGTGAATATCTGTACTTTGTTTTCTATATACTAAGAGGTTGTTTTCCTTTAACCGTCATTTTAGAATAAATAAAATAGTGAATATTTTTCTTATACACTTCATTAATAAATTCTGCTTAGTTTGTAAAAAAAAGCAAGCTACTCTCTCCCATAGATATGCGTATTCCAGCATGTACGGTGTGTGTTTAAAAGCTTTGAGAAGGGAGGATTAACCACTTGTTTCTTTACAAACAAAGCAGAATTTCTTAATGCAGTATGTGGGAAAAATTAGAAGCTATTCTACACAATATCAAAAATTATGTGAAATTACACTCTTTAATAAACAGTTACTCTAACAAGCAATAGTATTTTCATAATGTAATGTAATCTGAAAATACTTTAGTACACCACTTATATAAAATTATAAATTGCACAACATTACACAATATATATTCATATCATCCGTCTAAAAGGCTGCCAAGAACCAGGTAATTACTTTTCAAGCATCAAAAACATTCTCATTTCTTCATGTAGAAAAAAATATTTACAAGGTCTTACCTATTGACTTTTAATTAAAATGGAGCAAAACATCTTTAGCATGGGCAGAAAGATTGTGTAGAGTCATAGGTTAATGGTCCTTTGTAACTTTATTCCACTGCTGGTTGTGCTATGTGACAAGACAAAATAAATCTCCTCGTATTTGATTTATTTTCTATATATTTGCTATTTTGATGTGTGATTTCAGGATAGTTGATGTTTAGCACATATATATTTAATATGTGATACATTGATCACATTTTCATATTATTAACTTGATTTAAATGTTGCCTGATTGTGTAGAAATAATTTGAGAATGATATGTCCATGAACAATGCACTGCCGCCCTCATTTCCCGTTTCTACTGGTGGCCAGATCTGATCAAAGATGTACAGGATTTTGTGGGCTATTGCACTTCCTGTGACCGAAACAAGCCATCTTGTCTTGGTAACCAGCTGGCCGTGGACTCACGTGGCTATGGACTTTAGCAACAATCTTCCAATCCTGTGCTGCCTGTCTTGACCTCGGTTTTGCCTTATGACGCTGTACTATGCCTTGGCCGCCACCACGGACAAAGTTGAGCCTTTGAGCGACCTGGTGGTAACACGCCACAGCAAGTCCAACCCGCTTTGCGTCGGGCTCTGGTTAAAACCAGGTACCACTTGGACTCTGTCCCAGGTGTCAGCTTATGTCATCGTCCACGGTGGTCCAGTGGGACCACTACCACTCATCCAGACAATACTTACACACAAGCATATACATGGCGGAGGGAGGAAAGCAACAACAACTCACATATGTAGGAGCACTGTGAAAGCCCATAAGAAAATTGCAAAACTGCATATTTTGTCAATTGTACCAAAAGTCGCAAAATGGCATTCTTTTTTTGCAATTTTGAAAATGACAATAATTCTATAAAAAGTGATCAAAAGGTCGCACAGTCCTAAACATGAATCCCGCATTGAAAACTCATCAGAATTATCGGCAAAAAATGACACCACTCACAGCTCCATACACCAAAGTATTGAAAAAAGTTATTAGCGCAAAAACACTGCAAAATGAAGAATTTTTTTTCGTGTAACGAGGATTTTAATTGTTGTAAATGTATGAAAAACATTATAAAACCTATAACAAAATTTGGTTATACTCCCCGTGTCGTATGACCAATGAATGAAATCAGACCGTCATTTGGGGCGCACATTGTAAAATAGTGTAAGCTGTAAAAACCAAGCCCACAAGAAATGGCGCAAATGTGTTTTTTCATCATTTTCACTGCATTTAGAATTTTTTTCCTGCTTCCCAGTACACGGCATGGAATATTTAATACCATCACTACGAAGTGCAATTTGTTACGCAGAAAATAAGCCATCACATAGCTCTGTACATGGAAAAATAAAAAAGTTATAGATTTTTGAAGGTGGGGAGTGAAAAATAAAAACGCAAAAACGAAAAAGGGCCTGGTCCTTAAGGGGTTAATTAACATGGAGCAAAACATCTTTAGCATGGGCAGAATGATTGTGTAGAGTCATAGGTTAATAATGGTCCTTTGTAACTTTATTCCACTGCTGGTTGTGTTATGTGACAAGACAAAATCTCCTCGTATTTGATTTATTTTCTATTTATTTGCCAAGTTGATTCTTACAGTTTTGATGTGTGATTTCAGGATAGTTGATGTTTAGCACATATATATTTAATATGTGATACATTGATCACATTTTCATATTATTAACTTGATTTAAATGGTGCCTGATTGTGTAGAAATAATTTGAGAATGATATGTCCATGAACATGCTGTATAATATGTCTTAATGTGCTGTATCTATGCATTTTCATAACATCACATAAAAAAGACATTTTATGCTCAGTCAAGAATTATTGCAGGGTATTGTGTGATCGAACCCACTAGGGTTCAAACAATACAAGAGGTGTTAAAAAAGTATATACATTTTTAAAAAATTATGAAAAACGAGAATATCAAATCACCCCTGTAACAAAAAATAATGTCATTTTTCATCATTTTAACATACTTAATAATTTTAAGCTAGTTCCACAAAAGAAATTACACATCATTTGTACATCAATGTATTTAAAAATTATGGGTATGAGAATCTCCACAAGAATCTCCTTTATCTACAGACTGCTCAGTGCCTCAATCCTCGTTGGTCCCTTTTCCTCTCCCCCTTCAACTTCATGATACGTTTTCATCCTCTCTCTTGTACTTCTGATGTAATTGGGGAAGAACCGGTTCCTAGACATATTGCTACTTATGAACGGCTGGTTCTTGATACTCTAGTGGACCTATGGCAAATACCTCCTGGCAAGATCTACATTTGAACTGCCCTTCTGAAGAGGATACTGACTTGGGGACATTGCTCTTGTGTGGGGACCCTGGGGTGCAATGCACTGCCGCCCTCATTTCCCGTTTCTACTGATGGCCAGATCTGATCAAAGATGTACAGGATTTTGTGGGCTACTGCACTTCCTGTGACCGAAACAAGCCATCTTGTCTCGGTAACCAGCTGGCCGTAGACTCACGTGGCTATGGACTTTAGCAAAAATCTTCCAACCCTGTGCTGCCTGTCTTGACCTCGGTTTTGCCTTATGACTCTGTACTATGCCTTGGCCGCCACCACGGACAAAGTTGTGCCTGTGGAGCGACCTAGTGGTAGCACGCCACAGCAAGTCCAACCCACTTTGCGGCGGCTCTGGTTAAAACCAGGTACCACTTGGACTCTGCTCCCAGGTGTCAGCTTATGTCATAGTCCACGGTGGTCCAGTGGGACCACTACCACTCATCCGGACAATACTTACACACAAGCATATACATGGCGGAGGGAGGAAAGCAACAACAACTCACATATGTAGGAGCACTCTGAAAGCCCATAAGAAAATTGCAAAACTGCATATTTTGTCAATTGTAATGCGCCATGTCATAAAGCTGGAATCATCTCAGACTGGTTTCTTGGAGATGACAATGAGTTCACTGTACTCAAATGGCCTCCACAGTCACCAGATCTCAATCCAATAGAGCATATTTGGGATGTGGTGGAACGGGAGATTCGCATCATGGATGTGCAGCCGACAAATCTGCGGCAACTGTGTGATGCCATCATGTCAATATGGACCAAAATGCTTCCAGCACCTTGTTGAATCTATGCCACGAAGAATTGAGGCAGTCATCTTCTTCTGATGAACCCGGGATATCTTTTTGCCATTTTTCATAGCAGTATGGAACGTTTCCTATGGATATATTACTATCTTGTACTTTTCATGATTTAGACAGCATACCCTTCGACCTATTCTGTGTTCTTATTACATTGAGGAGAGGATGTCGTACTTTCTTCAAATCATCCTTAGCTAGAGATGCATTGAAGGCACACCCCTTCTCTAATACCGAATTGTAATGACAGTTCCTCTACTGTTTTTAGCCCATTTCTACTATTTGGTGTACAAATTTCACCCCCTTTTGATACCAAAACCGAAACCCCTCAATCGGGGCTAGTGTCCAATCCCATCTCCCCAAATCTAATTTTAGTTAGCATAGACTTACAATTTAATTTCATATAATCATTCGGGTCTTTACTGATTACAATACCTAAATATCTCATTTCAGACACCATTTCCAACTGACCAGGGTTTTGAATTTCCTCAGATGGGGAGTGCTCTTCTGCTCTTCTGTCAGAGTAATAACTGATTGGAGCATTGTGCCCGAATTATCTAAGAACAGCAGCATGTCGTCCGCATATAACTGCAGCCTATCCTCTTTTATACCTCTTGTATACCTCCTATTTTTCAAAACCAGCCTGTGTCACGTTATCCGGTTATAACTTTAGAAGGCTTTAACTTACCCAAGTGTTTTTGAGTTTGTTTTTCAGTTACATTTTGTACTTCAAGTTAGTGGAAAATTTTGGTTGTTATATTTAGTATTTATTTAATTAAAAAAAAGGTGAATTTGGTAAACATTTTGAAAAAATTAGCTATTTTTTAATTTCAAAATGTTCTGTTTTTCAAACTGATAGCCTTACTACACAAATTAGTTAAAGGAAACCTACCACTTGTAGTGGCAGGTTTCCGATGGCAATACCGAGCACCAGCTCAGGGTGAGCTGGTGCCGGAGCTTATTTTAGTTAGTGTTTTAAACCGCGGTATCGCGGTTTAAAACACTTTTTAAACTTTATAGCCGGCGCAGGCAGGTGCTTTGTGTTGGCATCATTTTAGAAGTGTCCTTTTGTTTTATTATGATGCTAGAAAGATCACAATTCAAACAGCATTCTCTCAAATTTTCAAGCAAATTTAAGAATCAATTATTTTAGGGACCATTTCATTTCTATAGTGGTTTTGGAAGTTCTGTTAAGAGAAACCCCCACATATCACCCCATTCTATTAACTTCACCCTTAAACTATTCAAAAAAGCAGGTAGGAAGCTTGTTAACCCTTTATGTATTTTATAGAAATTCAAACAAAATGAAGGTTTAATTTGGAAATCACTAATATTTATCATTAATACATTCATTTAGCCACAAAAGTTACCCACATTACCTGAATAAAAGTAGAAAAAGCATCTAGAAATATATTGTGCAGTTTTATCCGAGTAAGAGGACACCCCATATGTGGATGTAACCCACTGTCAGGGCACATGGTGAAGAACAGAAGGGAAGGAGCTACTGAGTTTTTGTTGGGCAGGATAGTTTTCAGGTGCCATGACTTGTTTCTAGAGCCCCTGGGGCCACATTCACATGTGGCATTTTGGTTGTGTTTTGAAACACAATCCAAAGGCTCCACCTACGATCGCATGTTGAGGTAAGATTGGATTTACTTTGCATTTAGTTAACGTGTTGGAAACACTTGGCTGAAATTCAACACCAACTTACCGATACTGATGTATATTACAAGTTGTCCGAAAATCCTTTACCTTGGATCTCCAAAAGACTGAGGTTGTTGGTTGATAGCGCGTATGCAATGGATACCATTGATAAAGCCACACATCTGTTTCTTATTCCTGATAAGCCCGTCACTCCGGTACTATATTGCCTGCCTAAAATCCATAAGAGGCTTATTGACCCCCCAGGCAGGCCAATAGTGTCCGGGAGTGACTCAATACTTTCACCAGCAGCCATATTTGTGGATAAATTCCTCTGCGGTTTTGCCACTAACGCTAAATCCTACATTAGGGACACCTCTGATTTCCTCTTAAAAATTCAGGATATAGTGATCAATGAGCCACTGGCTCATTGTAATGAATATGCAGAAACCATTCAGCATCAGGTCCGACGAAGACCCGAGGCTGTCACGGCAACCGTTCGCTGTTGTAAGGTAACATGGCAGCGCTCACCAAGGTTAACATACGTTTCACCTATTCCATAAAGGCATTATCAAGCAACCTTGAAAAAGCCTTATGGTGAAATGTTGCATACTAATGGTGGAATAAAAGTTACTAATCTTTTACTACAGAGTGCTGCTTCATCGCTTGCTACAGTACACTGTGGTACATGGTTCTGCTCTACATTGCTTTGTTTTACCATAAAACCTATATAGATTTTGTATCCCTGTGATCATACCGATCCAAAGACTAAAGTAGACATGTAATTTGGGGCGCACAGTAAAAGCTTTAAAAACCAAGCCCCAAAAGTCGCAAAATGGCATTTTTTTTTTGGCCATTTTGAAAAATGAAATAATTCTATTAAAAAGTGATCAAAAGTCGCACAGTCCTAAACATGAATCCCCCCCCCGCATTGAAAACTCATCAGAATTATCGCAAAAATGACACCACTCACAGCTGCCATACACAAAGTATGAACAAGTTTATTAGCGCAAAAACACTGCCAAAGAAGAATGTTTTTTTTCTAGTAACAGGAGTTTTATTAATTTTTGTAAACTGTATGACAAAACTTAAAACCTATACAATTGTGGTTCCTCCCCGTGTCGTATTGACCAATGATGCATCGACCTGTCCTTTGGGGCGCACAGTTGTAAGATCGTACAAACACCAGCCACAAGAAATGGCGCCAAATGTGGTTTGTTTCTCATTTCACGCTGCATTTAGAATTTGTTTTCCTCTTCCCAGTAACCGGCAATGGAATTAATACCATCACTACGAAGGCAATTGTGTTACGCCGAAAATAGCCATCACATCAGCTCGCTCTGCGAAAAAGTAAACAGTATCGATTTTTGAAGGTGGGGAGTTGAAACAATAAAAACGCAAAAAAAAACGAAAAAAAGGGCCTGGTCCTTACAGGGGTTAAATTAACATGGGAGCAAAACTCTTGCGCATGGGCCAGAATGATTGTGTAGAGTCATAGGTTAATAATGGTCCTTTGTAACTTTATTCCACTGCTGGTTTGTGTATGTGACAACAAATCCTCCTCGTATTTTGATTTATTTTCTTTTATTTTGCCAAGTTTGTTCTTACATTTTTGATGTGTGATTTCAGGATAGTTGGAGTTTGCACTATATATCTTTATATGTTATCCATTGATCACATTTTCAGATTTTAACTTGATTTAAATGTGCCTGATTGTGGTAGAATAATTGAGAATGATAGTCCTAACATGCTGTTAATATGTCCTTACTGTGCTTATTATGCATTTCATACATCACTAAAAAAGACATTTTTGTCCTCAGTCAAGAATTATGCTGTGTATTGTGTGATCGAACCACTAGGGTTCAAACAATACAAGGTTGTTAAAAAAGTATATACATTTTTTAAAATTATGAAAAACGAGGAATATCAAATCACCCTGTAACAAAAAATAATGTCATTTTTCATCATTTTAACATACTTAATAATTTTAAGCTATTCCTCCACAAAGAAATTACACATCATTTGTACATCAATTATTTAAAAATTAGGGTATGAGAATCTCCACAAGATCCCTTTCTCTAACATACTGCTCAGTGCCGCAACCTTCGTTTGTCGCCTTTTCCTCTCCCCCTTCAACTTCATGTAACGTTTTCATCCTCTCTTGTACTTCTGAGGTAATGGGGAAAGAACCGGTTCCTAGACATATTGCTACTTATGAACGGCTGGTTCTGATACTCTAGTGGACCTATGGCAAATACCCTCCTGGCAAGATCTACATTTGAACTGCCCTCTGAAGAGTATCTGACTTGGGACTTGCTCTTGTTGGGGACCCGGGGGTGCAATGCACTGCCGCCCTCATTTCCCGTTTCTACTGATGGCCAGATCTGCATCAAATATGTAGGATTTTGTGGCTACCTGCACTTCCTGTGACCGAAACAAGCCATCTTGTCTCGGTAACCAGCTGGCCGTAGACTCACGTGGCTATGGACTTTAGCAAAAATCTTCCACCCTGTGCTGCCTGTCTTGACCTCGGTTTTGCCTTATGACATGTACTATGCTTGGCCGCCACCACGGACAAAGTTGTGCCTGTGGAGCGACCCTAGTGGGTAGCACTCCACAGCAGTCCAACCACTTTCGCGGCTCGGGTTAAAACCAGGTACCACTTGGACTCTGCTCCGCGGTGTCAGCTTATGTCATAGCCACGGTGGTCCAGTGGGACCACTACCACTCATCCGGACAATACTTACACACAGCTATACATGGCGGAGGGAGGAAAGCAACCAACTCACATATGTAGGAGCACTCTGAAAGCCCATAAGAAAATTGCAAAACTGCATATTTTGTCAATTGTACTGCACAAATATTTTTCCAGCATCCCAATACATTGCATAAAATATTAAGTACCAACATTAGAAAGTACAATTTGTCATTACCCACTAAAATGATATAGGATGAACATGTACTTCTGAATTTCCATTATACTATCTTCAGAGAAGATATGCATTATCTGCCCTGCATTGATATTGTACATAGGTTATTTTTCTGGCCTAAAAAAGGCAGCATTATCTATGATTCTTTATAAATATTTGCAAGTGTCAAGTGGTGGAATGACCCTGTGTTCCCTTTGCAGATATATGCACTTGAGAGGATGCTTTCCTTCCACTTAACTCATTGTGCTGCTTGTACAGTATCTGGTCCCTGTGGCTTTTTGCTCTTGGCTCTGTGGTTTTAATGGTATTTATCTTCATTGAATTGCATTTCCCAGCTATTAAGCACAGTCAGATTCATTCTAAGTGCTTCTCCCAGCTATTCCCTTTCTCCTCTCCTGCTATATCCAATTTAGTGTCTTCCTCCCATTTAAAATCTTCCTTTTCATTGCTCCCACTAGATCATCCATCAAAACAGCCAACTTGGGGAATAAGTAACTCCAGGGAAAGGCTGTCCAGACAAATAAATGGTTGTCTGCCATAATATTTGCTTCTTCATGCCTATTTGGGCTTTATTCCAGAGGGACATAGTAAGTGATTGTCATACAGATCCTCATTATCTAAAATGTGTGTGCCCCCTTATCAGTATTTTTCCTGTAGTTCTGTTATTCTAATGATAACAGCTGAAAATAACAAGGTAATAGGGGTATATGGTCTTAATATTATACTAATTATAACAGTTTGCGGGACTCTACACTCACCGGCCACTTTATTAGGTACACCTGTCCAACTGCTCAAAAAAAAAAAAAAAAAAAAAAAAAAAAAAAAAAAAAAAAAAACAGTGCATTTAGGCATGTAGACATGGTCAAGACAATCTCCTGCAGTTCAAACTGAGCATCAGTATGGGGAAGAAAGGTGATTTGAGTGCCTTTGAACGTGGCATGGTTGTTGGTGCCAGAAGGGCTGGTCTGAGTATTTCAGAAACTGCTGATCTACTGGGATTTTCACGCACAACCATCTCTAGGGTTTACAGAGAATGGTCCGAAAAAGAAAAAACATCCAGTGAGCGGCAGTTCTGTGGGCGGAAATGCCTTGTTGATGCCAGAGGTCAGAGGAGAATGGGCAGACTGGTTCGAGCTGATAGAAAGGCAACAGTGACTCAAATCGCCACCCGTTACAACCAAGGTAGGCAGAAGAGCATCTCTGAACGCACAGTACGTCGAACTTTGAGGCAGATGGGCTACAGCAGCAGAAGACCACACCGGGTGCCACTCCTTTCAGCTAAGAACAGGAAACTGAGGCTACAATTTGCACAAGCTCATCGAAATTGGACAGTAGAAGATTGGAAAAACGTTGCCTGGTCTGATGAGTCTCGATTTCTGCTGCGACATTCGGATGGTAGGGTCAGAATTTGGCGTCAAGAACATGAAAGCATGGATCCATCCTGCCTTTTATCAATGGTTCAGGCTGGTGGTGGTGGTGTTATGGTGTGGGGAATATTTTCTTGGCACTCTTTGGGCCCCTTGGTACCAATTGAGCATCGTTGCAATGCCACAGCCTACCTGAGTATTGTTGCTGACCACATGTACCCAACATCTGATGGCTACTTTCAGCAGGATAATGCGCCATGTCATAAAGCTGGAATCATCTCAGACTGGTTTCTTGAACATGACAATGAGTTCACTGTACTCAAATGGCCTCCACAGTCACCAGATCTCAATCCAATAGAGCATCTTTGGGATGTGGTGGAACGGGAGATTCGCATCATGGATGTGCAGCCGACAAATCTGCGGCAACTGTGTGATGCCATCATGTCAATATGGACCAAAATCTCTGAGGAATGCTTCCAGCACCTTGTTGAATCTATGCCAAGAAAAATTGAGGCAGTTCTGAAGGCAAAATGGGGTCCAACCCGTTACTAGCATGGTGTACCTAATAAAGTGGCCAGTGAGTGTATATAATAAATACCAATCAGATAACCCTATTCCTGCATAGAGCCTAACACCGAAATCATAATAGCAATACCAAAAGAGGCATATAGGACAACAATCTACCCCAACACAGACACAAAGCCATTTGTTGGGAATCAAATAACAACAGTCTTTATTATAGATTATTTACAGTAATCAAGACACATAACTTTAAAACCATGTAAAATATTCCACAAAACACAAAAGAGCGTGGTGGTGGTCCAAAAAGTCAACCAAAATGTAAACGCATCTCCACTAGTGCCCTAAGTACACATGTAAGAGTAACTGTATATTCAAATTACCCACCCGGGCGTGACATGTCGAAAAGTTACAGGAGAGAGGCTTTGACCACCACCACAGCACCCCGACGCACGTTTCGCCGTCGCTTCTTCCTGGGGGTGTGCTGTGGCGTGGTAGGGATCACATACATATACATCAAGTAACACAAACATGTGACCAGATCAAACCAATACATTACCTGAGAACAAGCTGAATGGCAGGTGTGTACCGAGCGCATTGCCGCGGTCGTCACGTCGGCGTCACGGGGCGGAGCACCGGAGTTCCGGAAGACGAAAGAGGCGCACGCATGCGCGTCATCGTGAGCCGGAAGTGCGGGACCGCGACCGAGACCCGCGCATGCGCCGAAGCAATGCGCAATCGCCTGGCCATATCAGGTAAGGGCAGTGATGTGGGCAAACCATAATGTAATATAGTTCAATGCTAAAGTGACCTGTGCATACTTCCATCAAATACTATTGAATACTAAAGTAACAAGTGCCACATGTAAAATGCATAATCAGAGTTGCAGACAAATGAATACATAGAAAATTCATTAAGAATTAATAAATAAATATTAATAATTGTTAATAAAGTGCATGATCAGACTTACAAACTAATAAATAAATGGAGAATTAATTACGTATGTGTATGAGTATATAAAGTGACATGTGCATACAAGGAATATGGTGTAAACTGGTGGTAGACATGTAATTTGGGGCGCACAGTAAAAGCTTTAAAAACCAAGCCCACAAGATGATGGCAAAAAATGCACTTTTTTACCAATTTTACAGCATTTGAATTTCTTATCTAATCCATCAGTTTGATTGCCTTATTATTATATATTAACCCCTTTGCGCACAACATACTATCATGTTGTTGGGGGTGCATGGAGAATGTTCATGGGCTGAGCGCTCTCCATACATGGAGGGTGTCAGTTGCATAAAACAGTTGACACACACTAGTAACTACTATAGCCAGTGCTGGCAGTGATTGCAGCAATTAACCTGCTTAACTACTATAGCCAGTGCTGGCAGTGATTGCAGCAATTAACCTGCTACAGAGCTGTTGGTTGGCGCAGACATCTTGGATAGCTTGGTGAAGCCATTGGAGGGAACCGATCAGTTGCCATGGCAACCTACAGTCTCATTGAGCCTGTCATGGATAGTGATCAGCAGTAAAATCACTAAATACTGCAGTCCAGTAGTATTGGAGATGTCCAAATCACCAATTTTTCGCCATTTTTCTATCCATAAATATTTGAATAAAAATTATCAAATGGTCATATATGTCCCAAATTAATATGAATTTAAACACCAGCATATACTGCAAAAATTATACCTTAAGTAGGTCTGAACACCAAAGTGTGAAAAAGTTATTAGCCTCAGAATTTGGCAAAATAACTAATCTTATTTTTTGTACAAAGGATTTTTTTTTAATCTTCTAAATAAAACCTACATTTTAGTCCCTGTGATTGTACTGATGCAGAATGTAGGGAGGGGATGACATTTGGAGTAAATAAAGAAAGTTATAAAAACAGGGCCCACAAGAAAACACCACAAATGTGTTTTTTGTGAATTTCTGTAATCCAATAGAGCATCTTTGGGATGTGGTGGAACGGGAGATTTGCATAATGGATGTGCAGCCGACAAATTTGCGGCAACTGTGTGATGCCATCATGTCAATATGGACCAAAATCTCTGAGGAATGCTTCCAGCACCTTGTTGAATCTATGCCACGAAGAATTGAGGCAGTTCTGAAGGCAAAAGGGGGTCCAACCCATTACTAGCATGGTGTATCTAATAAAGTGGCCGGTGAGTGTACATCTCTGTTAATGGTAAAATAAAAAAGTTGTCGCTTTTAGAATGAGGAGAGTTAAAAACAGAAAAGCTAATTTTCCACTTCCGTCTTTGCTATGGATATGTGTGGGTGCACTAAGAGCTAAACACAACGGTAGCAAGTCCCCTGCTAATTCCTCACAAAATCCGGTACTAGAATGCAAATTAAAAAATAAAAAAAGTAGAACGTGAGTTGTAGGCCCCTAAGTAGGGCTGTTGGGTTCTTGAAATACATCTGCCTAACAGTAAGCAATAGAAACCCTAACGCTTTCTCCCTGACCACAGCAACTCTTCCCTAGCGGCACCCAGACACGAATGTCGAGCAGCGCCGGCAGCGGCTATTCCATACCAGGTCACCTGATCTGGCCAGCCAACCACTGCTATCACGTGTAAGGTTAGCCACGTCATGCGGGGTGGAGTGCCAGAGTCTCCTGGCTTGGATTGGCTCGTTTCTGGGCCGCCAAAAAGCAAAACGGCGGGAGCTGCCATTTTCCTCGAGAGCGGGAAGTATCGTCCGGAACGAGCAGTTTGCGAGTTAGCCCTAATGTCGAACGAGCATCAAAAGCTCGGACGAGCATGTATCATCTCTAGTTATTATATACTTTGTGAGTTACTAGATCTCTAATTACAAGAAGCTGGGAAACACTAGGCCCAACTTTATGAAGTGTTTTTGTGCCATTTTATTTGTCTAACTTTCTCAACTGGAAAGAATGTGCAAACTGCTTGAACCGTCTATTTAAATTGTACTCAGCTCCTTTTGTGTCGCAGCTGTACTGGTTTCTGACAAGAAAGAAAAATGTCCACCAAAAGAGGCGGTTCGGACTCATAGGTTGAGTTGGTGCCACAATTCCCTGTCCAATGTGGGCCACCAATTGTATGTGCACACCAAAATCTAAAAGATTACAAGAGAGAGCATCAAAAAAAAGTTGTGAATTCCTGCCAGAAGAGTATAAGTGATGCCAGATTCAGTGAAGAATGTGTGAAAGGCAAACGGTGCCACATAGTTTTGATAACGTGTGGCCAATTGTGGTATTTTTGGTCCAGAATGTGTTAAAGTAAGATGAATGAATGTTTAGCTATCTAATACGGGAAAAGGTTTTTGAGAAGTCTGTGAGATTTGAACTTACTGGGAGGATATGGTATACTTGCAACTCTAGACAGAATTTGGTTAGTGACAAGCAAGCACAATCCTAGGATTGTACAAAGATAAAGTATTAAATTAATCTTAGGAATCATTAATTCTAACTTCAAATACAGATCTTTTTTTTCATACTTTTTTTCTCGCTTTACTTTTCCTTGTTTATTTTTTTTTAAATTTTCCTCCTCCTACTACCCTTTTCTTCTGCCTAAAGATTTGTCAGTTAATTAAGGTACATTGAGTTTTTATATTGGTATTAAAAGATGTCTCATATTGTAAAAATATGAGAAGATTATTGATAGAGTAAGTGATGCCATTCTCCCCTCAGAAATGGGAATGAAAAAAGTTTCATTGGCTTGCTATGTGGTTTCACTTGTGATTGTATAGATTGTTACTTTTTTTTTGTTTATATGGACAGAAATTCAAGGGGTATCCCACAAAATACTATAGTTCTTAATATACTCAGGTAGAAAATAACACCTCCTCTAATTCCTGCTTACGTAACAAAAATACAGCATTTCACACAGATATAATATCAACAATTTCTCTATCAGGACTGATTTTTTGGCACACTCTTGCATCATGTGTGTCGCTGTACGCTATATAATAAAGATTAGTTATTATATTTAGTCCTGGTGTTTACAATTGTTGGTTGTCCATGGATCAGTCGTTACTACCTCTTGAGTGGACCTTTTGCTGCTCTTGGATAGTGAAAGAACAAGCATCCTTTATGCTCATTGTGATTATAGACACTGGATGTGTCTGATGTTTTTTGAGGTGATGTGCATTCTCTGTTACAGCTACATCTTCTTTTGAGTCTTATGTAGTAATTTAAAAAAAAAAAATTGTGTATAAAAAATTTTTTTATGATACTCGCCTGTCATTTACTACAGAATTCTCTTGTGGTGATAGGTACAGCTTTGTTCATTCCTCCTATGGTGACGCTAATAATTTGGCCTGTTTCTTCTAATTCTATTGTCCCTGAATCTGACCGAAATCTTCTAAACTTGGTCAGATTTTCCTAAAAAGCTTTCTCTTGTACTGCAACTGCAGTGCTCTCTGCCTCTGGCCCCTCCCCTCGCATTACAAGACCAGCTCAGGCACAGGCACTTACTCTACAAGCTATAGCCAGATACAGGTCTTTATAGCGAGCTGACTGTGTGTGTTTATTGATTAGGGGAGTGAGCAGAGCTGAGAGTGTCAGTGTTTTTATTAACCATCTTATGGAATAACCATCAATCTCACTCTCTGATCTGCCTCATTTCTTTTATATATTTGTCAAAGTTAGTAGATATTCACAAGGCTGATAAAGTGTCAGATAAACCAAAAAGGACACAGGATCATAAATGTATCTGCTTAGAGAATCCCCACCCCACACTGACATTTTACAGTGACCATCGCCTGTATAATGGAGCTAAAATCGTATAACTAACTGAGAAAATTATAAGTAGGGGTTCAAAATCTTTATGTGTAAACATCACTGAGGGATTGCAATTTGAGACTTTCTTTCATGGGCAAACCCCTAAATAAATACAGTTGAAACTACTATTACTACAGTTGTACTGTTTGCATCATTTTTCAATTGCTTCTTGTTACAGCTATGAGAATAACGGGATTTAAACAACACGATGACGGCACCCCGGAGATCCACCCCTTCCTTGAAACACAGTGCCATTAACAGCATTTAATTTGTATTTTTTAAATAATTATTTTTCATTATTATTCTTTTCTTATTTTTTTTATCTTATTATTTTAAGTCACTTTCCCTAGCCCATTTACCAGGAAACACTGTCCTGTTTTTTATTCTATTTTGCTACCCTTTAACAATTTCTCCTACTAACTATTTTATGAATTATTTTTGGGATGTTGGGCTATATTGAGTTCATGGGATTCGGGTTTGGGAACACAGTTCAGGTCAGCCAAGTGAACGACAAAACAGACTATCGCATATTACTATCATGTTACTCTGTTGCACTTATATCATATCCTTTTGCGATTAGTCTCGAAAGCTTGGTGTAAAATCTACAATTTAAGAATCTATTTATTTGCCTACTAAAAGCAAATAGGTTTTAGTAAAATGTGGATGCAACATATAATTTATCTGTCTGACTTTTTAACCCCTTAAGGACCGCAGCCTAGGGTTTTGGTCATTTCTCCGCTCTCCAACTTTCAAAAAAATCATAACTTTTTCATTTTTAGTGTAAAGACCTGGTGAGGGCTTATTTTCTGCGTAACAAATTTCTTAACCTTCCTTGATGTTATTTTTTTAACATGCCGTGTACTGCGAAGCTGAAAAAAATCCAA
This sequence comes from Engystomops pustulosus, assembly GCA_019512145.1. Classification (NCBI taxonomy): domain Eukaryota; kingdom Metazoa; phylum Chordata; class Amphibia; order Anura; family Leptodactylidae; genus Engystomops; species Engystomops pustulosus. The sequence continues at coordinate 113,979,529 of CM033642.1, read as the reverse complement.
TGTGGCAAAACTTGAAAAAAAAACCGCACCATGCGTCACGTTCTTGTGGGCGCATTTTTCGCCTTTCACCTTCACTCTTGCTCTCAAATAACATGCCTCCTTTTTTTGGTTTGGTTGCGATTGCAGTGATAAACCAAAATTTATAAAAGTGTTTTGTGTTTTAATACATTTCAAAATTTTAAACCGAATGTGTACAAAAAAGAAAAAAAATTTTTTGCCATCTTCTGCGCTAATTACTTTTTCCAATACTTTGTGCGCAAGAGATGTGTGAGGGGTCATTGTGTTGCAAAATGCAGGCGAAGTTTTCATTTACTACACATTTTAAGTCTGTGCGAATTTTTGATCAGTTTTATTTCATTTTTATGTTTGTTAAAAAGGTGTAAAAGTCCGCATTCGGTACATTTGGGGTCCATTTCCCGCCGCGTGAGGTCACCCCGCCCGGAACTGGTTTTGCTATATTTGATATATGGGCTTTGGAATGCGGCGATACCTATATATGTTTGTGATTTTTATTCCATATGTTTTATCCCTATACTCACCAACATCCCCCCACCGGTTTCTCCCTCAATAATCCCCCTTCTCCACCTTCTCTTGCATTCTCATCAGCTCGTATGTTTTTAATCGTTTAGGCGAAGGGGGGTGATATTGAGCTTTTATATTTATCTAATTTTTTTTTATTTTTTAAACTTTTTTTTAACTTTTTTTTTTCACATATTTTTAGTAGACCATCTAGGGTACATTAACCCTAGTATACGTCAATCGCTCTCCTAAACCATATACGCCAATATTCTGTATTGCAATATATGGCAATTTTTGCAGCACATTCATTACCTGAGCCACTGGCTCTTGTTAAGAATCTCAGATGCCAGGATAGACCCGAGGCTACCATGGAAACGATCTCGCGACCCCCGATGACGTTCGGGGCGCGACGACAATAAAGATGGCGACATCCCGCGCGCCGCCGTCTTTTAAATGCCGCCGGAGACTTTTGTCGGCAGCGTTGAAAGAGGTTAATAGCCGCGATCGGTGAGAAGCACCGACCGCGGTTATTAGCGGTAGCAGTTTGCTGCAAATCAAACAGGGAAGATTCCAGCGAAGAAGGAGGAGAAAAAGAACTTGCATCTTCTATTCACCCTTGTAGAAGAGGACTCAGCCCGTGAGCACTCTTACATACATCCTATACCTCTGCGCCGTAGAGCTAGGCGGCAGAGCTTAAGGTGTTAAATTGTTCAAATAATTAAAACTTCGTTTCTTATTTATATCACATTGAGTATGGAAGCTACTTTAGAATTGATTGAGGTGCACAATCGGAAAATAATTTTTCTTTGTGAACACACTGATTGCTGTTACCAGTGTTGGTTAATGCGTTAACTGACATCAGTGTAACATTTGCTGCGTGAGAATGAAATGTTTGTAACATGCCAAACATTTACCTTGCTAACAAGATGACAGGTTTTAGAATGGTTTAATTACTCCTGTGAGGCCATTTGCCGGCATAGTCTTTTACCTTGTCTGATGTTCCAATGTTTCTTATGTTTTTTCCCCTTTTGACCTGTGACACAATCAGAATCAATGATTATTTGTTCCATTGCACCTCGAAGCTCACTTACCAAACTACAATTCTGTCCATCTGACCATTGGTTGCCCTGACTTAATTTGTTAATCTACTCGGCCCTTTGTTGTGACTGATTATCTTATATAGTCACTTCTTTGGCCATTAAAACTGCTGCTATTTCCATGTGATAAAGCCAATCCTTAATTTGTAAAGTAATAAAAGAAAATACAACTAGAACAATTACGCGTGGAATGGGTGAGCTGCATGGATTCTCTGTCGGGCTAACACCTAAGGTTTGCACTGGTCCCAGTGCAGGGAAGAGTGGTTATAGAAATAAGTCCAGCAAGCTGTCCCCAAAATAGTTATGCAGGACAGTTACAGTATTACAAATGATATATATCTATAACGTGACCTAAGTACAGTACAATGATTCGGAAATTCTTCAGTTGTACAGTCTTCAAAAATTATTTCTATGTAATGTGAATCCCTAGAAATATAAAAGGACATCATTAGTAAAACCGTAGATTTCCTGGATAACAGACTGTGTGCTAGTTGTGGGGCCATGGGGAGGGCATGAAAAATAAAAGTAAAAACCAAAGAATGAGCATGTCTGCCACAGGGCTAGTCCAAACAGTACATCTATTTGCTTATGACCTCTGATCTATCGCCTGAGGATTGCAAGCAAAGCAAGATAGTGATTTCCCAAACTACTTATGCAATAGTACGGATTCTCTTTAGGCTCTGCAGAACGAGTCAGCTTGCCGAAAAACATTGAACAAACCTCTAAAAACATATGGACGTAAACACACTGATAACGCACAATGATAGACTTATTTATGAGCCGGGAGCACAATGTATAATAACAGGTTCATATTACCTGGGTTCAGGCCTTATTATTGATTGGCTTTTCCCTTTCTCCAGTCAGTTTTAGATTCAAAAGCTGAAGCATTCTATATAACTCAATCATAGACTCAGGATCCCACTCCTTAAGTCAATTAAGTGCATTGTCTACTGCACCAATAGAAATGCTGCAATAACAAGTTTATTAATTGGCTCAAATATCCATGCTAAGTTGCGGTTTCTGCACTCCCTTTGCAGTAGAAGTGAACAGATGTAGAAGAAACACACTGCCGACTGGGAAAAAAAGTTTAAAAAATTACAAAAAATGCGAGACCACTGTTCCTCTGCAGGGGTCACAGAGAATGGGCGTCACTAGCAGTTGCGCCATTCTCTCCCACTGATGTGGTATGACCATCAAGTGATATATTTTATTGGTGTTACCGTGCTTCACTACTATTTTTTGATTATTGGTGTTAATTTGACACCTGTTTAATTCCATCCTGACTCAGAGAAAACCCTGGCAGCCAACTTTCAGTTTGCACCACCGTTTAAAAATGGTTGTGCTGTTTCAAAGTAAAACTGGGCCAGCTGGAGAAGTGGTTTACGCTCCAAGTCTGTGATTTTCTAGAATTGCATCTTTACAACAAACATCCAAGGCTTATTCAAGCCATAAAAAGAGCTGGGTCATACCTTGCTGATCGCTACACGGAAATGCGAGAATTACCATCGGTACATCCTTTCAATCACTGGCAGGTCGAATTGCTCGCCAGTGTTTAGCAAACTTTGGCAATTATTAACATTTGACTGAATACCCATCTGCAGCGACCCAAAACTCTCACATTAGCATAAGAATCAAAAGACTAAACTCACCTTTGGAAGCGCATGTGTGGCGGACAAAAGAGAAGTGGTCCACAGTTAATTACATTTTTCTTTCATTACTAAAATTATTTGGATCGAATGGGAAACTGATCTGTTGCAAACTTGAGACTTGTCTGATGGCAAACCTGAGACGATTGAACTAAATGTGTAAGAAGGTTCAGAGGAGGACATGTGGTCCTGGATGTAATTGTTTAATGGAGCTGGAGTTATACCTCCCAACTCCACCCACCTTTGCAGCAGAGTGATACAATTCATGAACCTATTAACATATGGGAGGAGATTTAGCACGACCTTTCTCTAAATGTCTAGAACAAACAGTTTGCCAGATTTGGTGCCATGCGGCTATGCACACTTTGGTTTGTGACTTAAAGATTTCCCACATTTGAACCACAACTCGCTGGCCGGTTTTTCAATTAAATTTGTCCATTATCTTACAAATACAGCTAGGTTTGGACTACTAAATTTAGATATATTCATTAACTCGTGATTAGCTTGAAAAAAATTGCAAAAAATTTCAATGCTTAGACAGCACTGCCTTCTAACTTGCAAAGAAAAAACTGTATAAAATGTTATAACGATTAGATAAAAGTGAAATAGTCTTAAAATGTCCAATTCATTTTAGACAGGTTGTAAAATTATAGTAGTAAACACTATTAGGATATAAATCCATGCCTTATTTCACAAATTGCAAATTTGCAACGAACCAAAACGCTCATGCATTTTTTTGTAAAAATATTTTTAATTTTTTTTTAAACGAAAAAACAAAAAATCGCCCCTGGTGCAACTGTCTTTTGGCAGCCTAATAACCATAAGTAATTGTCTGTGAGGACTTTGTTTTGTGCAAAAATTTGCAACAGTTTAAAAAGAGACCAAATCTGAATCCTCCCACATCAAAGGATTAACGAATTCCACCCTGAAACACTTAGACTAACAATCCTGACAAAAAGGAAACTACACAGACAGAAAACTATAAGAGAAAAGATCAATCCCCCCCAGGTCTCCTTTCTTGTGTTGATCAATAAAGCCAACAATTTTCAAGCAGACAAAATTCCGAGTATCAGCAGCAACGGGTAAAACATTTCCATGCCACACACGAAAAAATGAACCAATAAAATGGCGACCCAGTAGTTACTGATCTAAACCACATAATTGCTGTATGGTACATTGGAAAATTATATTTCCTTGTGCTCACAGCATTGCGTTCTCAATTTATGATCCTAATTGCTTTTTTCAAAATAAATGACTATTCTGATACACTTTTTCTGAGTGGCATGTGACCCCTTCAAAAATCTCTCTCAAATGTTACTCAACTAGTACGATACAATATTTCTAAAACATCCATGTTATCATAACATTGCTCTCTAATTTGATCTTTGGTTGTATCTATATCACCACGCCACTTTATTTAGGTAACCTGTCAAATGCTCTTAACAATTAATTTCAATCGGCCAATCACATGCGGCAACTCAGTGGCATTTAGGCATGTAGGACATGTCAAGACAATCTCCTGCAGTTCAAGCCGAGCATCATAAACGATATGGGGAATATAACAGTGTGATTTTAGTGCCTTTGAACGTGGCATGGTTGTTTGTGCCAGTTTTGAGTATTTCAGAAACTGCTGATCTACTGGGATTTTCACCACACACACCATCTCTAGGGTTTATAGAGATGGTCCGAAAAAGAAAAAAAATCCAGTGAGCCGCAGTTCTGTGGGCGGAAATGCCTTGGTTGAGGCCAGAGGTCAGAGGAGAATGGGCAGACTGGTTCGAGCTATAGAAAGGCAACAGTGAACTTAAATCGCCACCCCCTTACAACCAAGGTAGGCAAAAGAGCATCTCTGAACGCACAGTACGTCGAAACTTGAGGCAGATGGGCTACCAGCAGCAGAAACCACACCGGGTTGCCACTCCTTCGGCTAAGAACAGGAAACTGAGTTCGTACTTTGCACAACTCATCGAAATTGGACAGTAGAAGATTGGAAAAAACGTTGTCTGGGTCTGATGAGTCTCGATTTCTGCTGCGACATTCGGATGGTATAGGGTCAGAATTTGCGTCAAGAACATGAAAGCATGGTCCATCCTGCCCTTTTATCAATGGTTCAGGCTGGTCGGGTGGGGGTGTTATGGTGTGGGGAATATTTTTCTTGGCACTCTTTGGCCCCTGGTACCAATTGAGCATCGTTGCAATGCCACAGCCTATCCTGCAGTATTGTTGCTGACCACATGTACCCAACATTGATGGCTACTTTCAGCAGGATAATGCGCCATGTCATAAAGCTGGAATCATCTCAGACTGGTTTCTTGAACATGACAAGAGTTCACTGTACTCAAATGGGCCTCCACAGTCACCAGATCTCAATCCAATAGAGCATCTTTGGGATGTGGTGAAAACGGGATTCGCATCATAGGATGTGCACCGACAAATCTGCGGCAACTGTGTGATGCCATCATGTCAATGGACCAAATCTCTGAGGAAGCTTCCAGCACCTTGTTGAATCTATGCCCAAGAAAAAGTGAGGGCAGTTCTGAAGCAAATGGGGGACAACCCGTTACTAGCATGGTGTAACTAATAAAGTGGCCAGTGAGTGTATATATACTAAATACCAATCAGATACCCTATTCTGCAATAGAGCCTAACCCGAAATCATAATTAGCAATACCAAAAGAGGCATTAAGACAACAATCTACCCCAACAAGACACAAAAGCCACCATTTGTGGGGAATCAAATAACACACAGTCTTTATTATAGATTATTTACAGTAATCAAGACACTAAACTTTAAAACCAATGTAAAAATATTCCACAAAACACAAAGAGCGTGGTGGGTGTTCCAAAAAGTCAACCAAAATGTAAACGCATCTCCACTAGTGCCCTAAGTACACAAGTTAAGAGTAACTGTATATCAATTACCCACCCGGGCCGTGACCATGTCGAAAAGTTACAGGAGAGAGGCTTTGACCACACCACAGCACCCCGACGCACGTTTCGCCGTTCGCTTCTCTTCCTGGGGGTGTGCTGTGGCGTGGTAGGGACATCCTACATATACATCAATAACACAAACATGTGACCGATCAAACCAATACATTACCATGAGAACAAGCTGATGGCAGGTGTGTACCGAGTCGCATTGCCGCGGTCTCACGTCGGCGTCACGGGGCGGAGCAACCGAGTTCCGGAAGCAAAGAGGCGCACGCATGCGCGTCATCGTGAGCCGGAAGTGCGGGACCGCGACCGAGGACCCGCGCATGGCGCCGAAGCAATGCGCAATCGCCTGGCCATATCAGTAAGGGCAGTGATGTGGGCAAACCATAATGTAATATAGTTCAATGCTAAAGTGACCTGTGCTACTTCCATCAAATACTATTGAATACTAAGTAACAGTGCCACATGTAAAATGTCATAATCAGAGTTGCAGACAAATGAATACATAGAAAATTCATTAAGAATATAAATAAATATTAATAATTGTTAATAAAGTGCCATGATCAGACTTACAACTATAAATAAATGGAGAATTAATACGTATGTGTATGCGTATATAAAATGACTGTGCATACAAGGAATTGGTGTAAATGGTGGCAGGAAATACCCCAATCAAGGGAATGTGAGGATGGTGGTAAAACTGTGGTGACCTATAGTGGTTTGAACCTATTGGTTAATGAATAGTATTATGGACTCATGTGGGGTCTCATGAGAAACAAACTTGATGAAAGTGTAAAGCTGATTCGTGCTAAAAGTGATAGTGTGGTACCTGTGATACAAAAAATACAGTGCAAAAAGCACACCAACACAAAACACAACAACTTGACGTGACCAGTGCAATATCAGAATCCTGTCAATAAGGCCATACAATGCCTTTACTTGAATAGCGTTAGTGTGTACTAATGTGCCATAGTAAGTATGTGAAGGTGAATGAATGCACTAGTTATTGAATCGTGGTGTAAAATATAACACTATTAATCTGTGTTTTGACGGAAATGTGTGGTAATGCGGTGAGACCATGATTGAAAGACTGTGAGATGGGTAACTAATGAATTGGCCGTGACTGTGAGAAGTGACATGCAAGGCAAAAGTGCCTTAAGTGAGATCAATAAAATGAAGTCAGGTGTCACATGTACTAGTATGTACATGTACCAATGTAATTGGACGTCGAGATATACACTATGTATATATAAGTAATATGATGAATGTGGAAAAAGAATTAGTGAAAAACTAAAGAGGCCGATCTTAAAGACGACCACCAGTGTATCTGGGTGGGGTATATCAGCCCCAAGAATGCCCGCGAGCACCACCTCGGTAAAAGTACCAGCACTAAGTAGCCAGGTAGCATATATTATAGCGGGAACATCCCCCACACAAGAGAACAAACCGCACAACGGTGTTAGGCTCCACAAGATAGATCCTCATAAGTCACAAGACCAGGATAACGTATTCAAGCGTTCAACAATCAATGTTCAGAGAATCACTCATACCACGAGATCTGCCTTTCAAAGGAAAAGAGAAAAAGGAAGTGTAAACTATATCACCATTGCAAACCCAACAGCACTACTCGTATCCCCATATCGGCCATTTTGTATGACGCATAACAACATATTGGAGCCCACCAACCTAAAAGATGGAATAACAGCTCCTTAAACCAAACGCGTGGGTATAAGGTTAAATATATGGGAGAATGAAACAGTTTTTTGGCTCGCGTCGCGAGGTCCAGAGGGGAATGTGGTGGCCAATTTAATACATCCACTTTACCAAAAACCTCGATTCTTTCGAGTTCTTAAAAGGTGTCACCACCTCGAGCTCCCAAAGGATCTTATCTATACCGCTGGGGCTCGTCGATTTTTCTGCCCATCTATACCGTTTGGTGTCTCCAGGAAATGCTTGGAATGGGTTTTCAATTTTGATAACCTTTCCAAATCCGTGGGAGGAGTTTGCCCGCTCGCTCTCATTATCTTCAGATGTTCTTGTTAAACGGTACTCCTCAATTCACGTTGTGGTTCATCCAACGTATTCTCAGTCCACAGGGCAAAGCCCACCTGTAGCCTCTCCAGTATGTACTGGCAGTTAATAAAAATGCAGATTCATATTGAAACTCCGTCCCCTCCTGATCATGAAAGGTTTTAGTTTTTTATCTAACCATCAGTGGCAGATGGAACAATGTCCACACGGAAAATGACCCCAATCAGCCGCCCCTTCGAAACCGAAGATGTAATTTTTTGTTTTGGGGGTGCATAGCTGACTCTCTCACTAGCATATTTCCGATGGTTCCTCCGCTCTCTTTTAAGAAACGTTTATTTGTGGAACACTTGAAATGTTGTTTGTGCAATTTCAAGGGCAGACAATAGTACTTGCAGACACTTCAAGATCCCCTCATTCATTGGCATGCCACTGGGAATTGTAATGGTTAATAATTCTTACAACCTTGTTTCATCGTGGGGCGTCTCTTTTTGCTGGTCAAAGGAGGGTATACTACGATTCCGACGTCTTTACCTCGCATATACTCCCTCTTTACATCTAGTCCCGATATCCCCTCTTTGTCCAAACTTCCTTAAAATTCGTTGATGTCTTTTTTTCAAACTCGTCTCGGTATCACCAGATTCTCCTTGCTCTCATAGGACTGACGCTGTAGGGATTGCACGGATGTATAGAAGGTGGAGAGTTGGCTGGATGGAGAGCATTAACTTGATGTTTCCTTCGGAAAATGGGTTGTTTCAGATGTCCCCTTCATGTCCACTGCCTCAATCTGCATGGCTAAAAATCTCAATGTGTTCCTGACTTATATTATTTTGTTAGTCGAAGTTCAAGTTGCTTAGAATTCCAAGTCATTCAAAAAAAGATCCAAGCCCTTCCCTAGTCCCCTGCACTATAACAAAATATCGTCTATATCTCATCCAAGCAATCACCCTGTCCTAGGCTCTTCCATGGGCTCCCTGTACTTTTCCATCCCTTCCCCATTTACCCAAGAATCAATTTGCATACGAGGGGGCACACGTGGCCCCCATGGCAGTCCCCCTCACCTGCAAATAAAACCTCTCCTCTTTGAAGATAAATACTTGTGGTTGAGGATAAACCCCATTAGTGTCAGGAGGAGGATACCAAGATTTTCATCCAAGATCTCGTATTTTCCAAAAGAATTTTACCTATCGGATCCCCAGATCATATTGATACAAGTGTAAGTTCCTTCGCGTCACAGGACCCAAAAAACATATCTGTTCCAAAACAACAGATCCTCCGACTTTTCAACACCATCTGTGGAGGTCCCGAATGTAGGAAGGCACTCCTTCCACCATGTGGCGAAGATTTCAAAAGTCCCAAACAACGCTCATATGGTTCTGCATACATACTACCACAAACAGCCGATACTATCGGGTGCTGATCTCGCGGTGGGTGGTCTGTGGCATCCTTTCTGCACCACTTGGGGAGCAAATACACGACGTAGGTGTAATAGGGAAGGTTCTTCCACCTCTAAGCCACGGCGTATATTCTTAATGTTATAATACGATTTTTCAAATGCCAACGGCCATCCACATATGTGTACTAAGCTACTCTGCTGAAGACTTCAGTAGGTTTCCTGTCACCTGTCGTGCATCCCTCTGCCCCTCTAACGTCTCAGCCTCAGCCCTCCGTACATTTCAGATAGGCCACATACGCCACCCACGGTCGCCCCTCACTTTATACAGCGTGTTTGAATATACCCACTTTCATCCTTCATATTCCTCATGTTCTTTCACATGCCTGTCTTTTTCCCGGATTAAAGTTGTCATTAGCGGCCGCGTTTTGTATGAGTCCGCAATTTACGCTGAACTCTGCGTTGTATAGTCATTTATTACCATACATTTTCCCTTCTTGGGACTTGTGAGAAAGGGGGAACCCTACGTGGTGGATTTAGTTCTATTGTGTGCCGGAATTTGGTGCCTTTGTACCCTGATTCACGCACCTGATGCTTGTTCCTGGCTTCCTGTAGTAAGACTCGAGTAATCCTATAGCGTTTCCATTCTTCCGTGCTACAATTGAATGAAGGTTCATCCTTAGCAAAGTCTTTCTCCTCCATAACAATTTGCGTGTCAAAACGGTAAAAATATATGTCCTTAATGCCGTAAATTCACTCATTGTGGCCCAGGAACTACAATTTAGACCTAAAAGTAGTTTACAGATTCTTGATGTCGGCGGCTGACTAATTTTCTCTTAGTATTACCTTTTTGCCGTGATTCAGTCTTGTGATTGATTATATTACGTTTCAATTGAGTTTCCGTCGACTCACATATGATGTTGCCTGACGTTCACAGGTTGCCTGCCTTCCTTTCCAGAGTGTGATGAATCAGAGGTGAACCGTATCTAAGAGGTTGGTAGACTCAGCCTCCGCATGGAACGTGAGGCAATCTACTACTCGCTGCACCGGTAGCCCTCCTGTTTCTCGTAAAGTCAATCATATCTGCTCTGAAACTTTTTGTTCTTGCCTGTTGAATTGTCTCTCTCACATTTTTGAACATTCCTGTTATCCTTAAAATCCTGCTCAAACTTATTCAATAACCGTCAGCTGACAGCAAAGTCTTCATCTTCTCCTGTAGGGAGACATATTTTGTTCAATTCTCCAATTTCTTCTTTTCTTCTACAACAATCAATATTTCAATAAAGTACGGAGCATGTGTAATCAAGCTCATTCCTTTTCCCATCTGCTTTCCCTTTTCCTCGTCACTTGATCAGTCTTCCAACACTTAACTTAGATGAGATTTACACCCGTACCCTCGACCACCCTATAGGTATCAGATCTTGTGGCCAAATACCTGTTCACATAGGCAGCTTTAAATTCCACCAGAAACTTTTGAACGCGTTTTCTAATCAGTCTCTTTAAGAGATCATTCTGTATCTCATCCATTTTCGCTCTTCTCCATATGATGTCCCACTGATCGACAATTAAAAACTTGATTAAGCCATTAACAAGCCACATTCGTTTCTCTACTTTTTCGAAAATCCCTAGTTTAGTAGGTTGGGAAATCTATAATAAAACACTACAACCAATAAATACCAATCAGATAACCCTATTCCTTGCCAAGCCAATACCACACCGAAATCATACATAGCTAAACCAAAGGGCAATATAGGACAACATCTACCTCCAACACAGACACAAAATCCTTTGTTGATCAATAACAACATTCTTTAATTAAGAGTATTTACAGTAATCAAGACACATAACTTTAAACCATGTTAATTATTCCACAACAAAACACAGAAAGAATCGTGTGGGGTCCAAACAAGTCAACTGCCAAATGTAAACGCATCTCCACAGTGGCACATACACACTGAATAGAGTACTGTAATATTCAAATTACGCCCACCGGTTGGAAACCGCGTGACTCGTCGAAAGTACAGTGAGAGTAGGCTTTGAAACCACCACCACAGCACCCAGGACCGACGCACGTTTTCGCCCGGCTCGCTTCGTTCTTCCTGTGAGGTGGTGCTCGTGGCGTGTACAGGGATCCCATATACTATACATCAAGTAACCAAACAATGATTTCCCATACCAACCCAATACCATTACCTGTCGAACAGCTGTATGTGCAGTGGTTTCCGCTCTGCTTGTCCTGCGGGTCTTCCGTCGTTCGTTCCGGGCGGGTTAGCACCGGAGTTTCGCGGAAAGACGAAAGAGTCGCACGCATAGCAGCTTGCCATACGTGAGCCTGGAAGTGCGTGAACCGACCTTTTGAACCCCTCTCCGCGATGCCCGATTCCAGCAATGCCGCAATCGCCTTGCCATATCAGGTAGGGCAGTATCGTTGGCAACATAATTAATCTAGTTCAATGCTAAAGTGACCTGTGCTACGTTCCATCAAATACTATTGAATACTAAAGTAAAAGTTGCCAACATTAAAATGCATATCCAAGTTGCAGACAAATGAATACATAGAAATTTCATAAGAATAATAAATAAATATTATATTGTTAATAAAAAGTTGCATGATCAGACTTACAACCTAATAAATAACTGGAGAATTACTTATCGCTATGTGTATGATATAAAAGTACGACATGTGCATACAGGAATATTAACATGGGGGGTGTAAACTGGATTTGGAAAGGTTATCAAAATGAAACCCATTCCCAAGCATTTCCTTCCTGGAGCACCATACCGGTAGATGGCAAGATCTACGAGCCCATCACGTATAGATTAAATCTTCTGGGAGCTCGAGGTGGTGACACCTTTAGAAACTCGAAAGAATTCCGAGTTAAAAGTGGATAGTTAATTGCCACCACCTTCCCCTCTGGAACTTAATGAAAAACCTTCATTCTCCCCCAAAATATATTTAACCTTATCCCACAGCGTTGGTTTTAAATGATCTGTTATTCCATTTTGTGTATGGTAGGGTCCAATATGTTTGTTATGGCGTCATACAATTATGTGGCCGATATGGGGCTAACGAGTAAGTGCTGTTGGGTTGCAATGGGTGATATTTAGTTTAAAACTTTCCTTCCCTTTTCTCTCTTTCCTTTGAAGTCAGATTCTTCGGGGTCTGAGTGATCGAAATTGATTGTTGACGTCTTGAATAATCGCTTATCCCTGGTCTTTGACTTATAGTCTATCTGTACCAACCGTTTTTGTGCCGTTTTTTCTCTTTGTGGGGGTGTTCCACTATAATATATCACCTGGCTACTTATGCTGGTACTTTTTACCTTGTGGTCTGCTGGCATGCATTGGGCTATATACCCCCCCACGCTATACACTTGGTCGTCTTACATCTGACCTTCTTTAGTTTTCACTAATTCTTTCCACATTCATTCATATTACTATATATACATAGTTATCATTCTGACGTCCAATTATCAGTGTTACATACATACTATACCAGGTGGCCCTCACCTGACTTCATTTTATCTGATCTCACTTTAAGCACTTTTCTGCATTTCACTTCAACAGTCACGCCATTCAATATTACCCATCTCACAGTCTCAATCATTCTCACGCAATACCACACATTTCACCAATACATACTGTGTTATATTTACAACCACGCTTCAATAAATTAGCATTCATGTCACCTTCACATACATTACTATGCACATTAGGTACCACTAACGCATTCAGTAGGCATTGTATTGTCCTATTTACACGATTCAGATATTGCACTGGTCGTAACGTTGGGTGTGTTTTTGTTTTGTGTGCTTTTTGCAAACTATTTTTTTTATCACAGGTACACACACTAACCTTTTAGCACAATTCAGCTTTTAACAACATTTTTGTTCTCATGAGACCCCCACAGAGTCCCATAATACTATTCATTAACACAATAGGTTCACCCCCATGGTCACCACAGTTTTAACCATCCTTCACATTCCCTTGATTGGGGTATTTCCTGCCACCAGTTTACACCATATTCCTTGTATGCACATGTCACTTTAATATCCTCCTAACACATACTAATTAATTCTCCATTTATGTATTTAGTTTGTAAGTCTGATCATGCCCTTTATTAACAATTACTAATATTTATTTATTAATCTTAATGAAGTTTCTCTATGAAAAAATTTTCATTTGTCTGCACTCTGATTATGCATTTTACTGTGGCAAACTGTTTACTTTAGTATTCAATAGTATTTATGGAAGTATGCCACGGTCACTTTAGCATTGAACTATATTACATTATGGTTTGCCCACATCACTGCCCACCTGATATGGCCAGGGATTGCCGCATTGCTTCGCTCATGCGCGTGTCTCGGTCGCTGTCCCGCCTTCCGGGCTCACGAGACGCGCATGCGTGCGCCCTCTTTCGTCTTCCGGAACTCCGGTGCTCCGCCCCGTGACGCCGACGTGACGACCGCGGCAATCGCTCGGTACACACCTGCCATTCAGCTTGTTCTCATTAATGTATTGGTTTGACTGCACATGTTCGTGTTTACTTATGTTCATATGTATGTGATCCATACCACGCACACAGCACACCCCCAGACAAGCACGGCGAAGTGCCCGTGGGGTTCTGTGGTGGTGGTCAAAGCTCTCTCTGTAACTTTTCGACATGTCAACGCCCGGGTGAAAGTAATTTGACTATACGTTACCTACATTGTACTTAGGGCAACGAGTGGCGTGCGTTTACATTATTCGTTGACCTTTTGGACCACCACCACTATCTTGTGTTTGTGGGGTACTAGTTTACATGGTTTTAAAGTTATGTGTCTTGATTACTGTAAATAATCTATAAAAAGACTGTTGTTATTTGATTCCCAACAAATGGCTTTGTGTCTGTGTTTGGGGTAGATTGTTGTCCTATATGCCTCTTTTGGTATTGCTATTATGATTTCGGTGTTAGGCTCTATGCAGGAATAGGGTTATCTGATTGGTATTTATTGTGTATGTTTATTTATAGATTTCCCAACTCTAACTATGGATTTTCGAAGTAGAGAAACGAATTGGTTGTCTATGGTTAATCAAGTTTTTAATTGCGATTCAGTGGGACTATCATCTGGGAGAGACGAAACTAGGGAGATACAGATATCTCTTAAAGAATTGATTAGAAAACGCGTCAAAACTTGGTGGAATAAAGCTGCATTGGAACAGTATTTGGCCAAAGATCTGATACCTAGGGGGCTGAGGGTACAGGTGTATCCATCATTTGCTCTGGAAGATGAAGTGACGAGAAAGCGGTGGGAAGATGCTTGTAACACCTGCTCCCGTACTTTTATTGAAATATTGATTGGTGTAGAAAAGAAGAAATTGGAGACTATTGAACAAAATATGTCTCCCTTACAGGAGAAGATTAAGACTTTGCTGTCAGCTGACGGTATGAATAAGTTTGAGCAGGAGTTAAATCAGGAATGTTCAAAATGTGAGAGAGACATTCAACAGGTCAAGAACAAAAAGTTTCAGAGAGATATGCTTGACTTTCAGAAACAGAGGGCCTACCGGTGGCAGCGAGTAGATGCCTCACGTTCCATGAGGAGGTCTGAGTCTACAACCTCTCTAGATACGGTCACCTCTGATTCATCACACTCTGGAAAGGAAGGCAACTCTGAACGTCAGGCAACATCATATGTGAGTCGAGGAACTCCAATGAAACGTAAATACTACAATCAACAAGAACTGAATCACGGCAAATTAAAGGTAATCAACTTATCTAAAATTATTTTTTCAGCCGAACAAGAATCTGTACTATCTTTAGGTCTTAATTTTAGTCCTGTGGCCACATATGATGACTTTACGGCAATTAAGGACATATATTTGTTTGCACGCAAATTGTTATGGAAAAAGCACTTTGCTAAGGATGATACCTCTCATTCAATTGTAGCCACGGAAGACATGGAAACGCTTAGGATACTAGAGTCTTTACTACAGGAGCAGGAACAACAACAGGTGAGTGACTCGGGTCAAGGCAAATTTCCGGCACATATTAGACCTAAATCCACCACGTTTCCCCCTTTCTCAATAAGTCCAGAAGTGGAAATGTTTGTCAAAATGACTACAGCAGAGTTGCGTAAATTGCCTCAACATCGCCGTTATGACAACTTAACTCCGGGACAAAGACAGGCATTGAAAGAACTGAGGAATATGAAGGAAGTGGTATTCAAACCCGCTGATAAAGGGGGCAACGTGGTGGTGTGGCCTATTGAAATGTACGAGGCTGAGGCCTTGAGACAGTTAGGGCAGCAGGAATGCTACAGACAGTTGCCAGGAAACCCTACTGAAGTCTTCAGCAGAGACTTAGTACACATATTGGATGCGGCATTTGAAAATTGTACTATACCACTAAGAATACGCCGTGGCTTAGAGGTGGAAGACCCTATTACACCTACCCTGTATTTGCTTCCTAAGGTGCATAAGGATGCCAAGACACCACCTGGTCGCCCGATAGTGTCAGGCTGTGGTAGTATGTGCGAACCCATATGTAGGTTTGTGGACTTTTATCTTCGCCCATGTGTGGAGGAGTTGCCCTCCTACATTCGGGACTCCACAGATGTGTTGAAGCGTTTGGAGGATGTGGTTTTGGAGCCAGATATGTTTTTGGTGTCCTGTGACGTCGAAGGACTTTACACTTGTATCAATCATGATCTGGGGATCCAAGCAGTAAAATTCTTTTTGGAAATACGAGATCTGGATGAAAATCTTGTTATCCTCCTCCTGACACTAATGGGGTTCATCCTCAACCACAATTATTTTCTCTTCAAAGAGAGGTTTTATTTGCAGGTGAGGGGGACTGCCATGGGGGCCACGTGTGCCCCCTCGTATGCAAATTTATTCCTTGGGTATTGGGAGAGGAATGAAGTACAGGAAGCCATGGATAGAGCCTCAGGACAGGTGATTGCTTGGATGAGATTTATAGACGATATTTTGTTTATATGGCAGGGGACTAGGGAAGGCTTGGATCTTTTTTTGAATGACTTGAATTCTAACAACTTGAACATTCGACTAACAAATAATATAAGTCAGGAACACATTGAATTTTTAGACATTCAGATTGAGGTTGGACATGAGGGACATCTGAATACAACCATTTTCCGCAAGGAAACATCAGTTAATGCTCTCCTCCATGCCAACTCTTTCCACCCTTCTCATACAATCCGTGCAATCCCTACAGGTCAGTTCCTGAGAGCAAGGAGAATCTGTGATACCGAGACGAGTTTTGAAAAAGAATCACTGATTTTAAAGGAACGGTTTGGACAAAGAGGATATCGGGACTCAGATGTACAGAGGGGATATATGCGAGCTAAGACGTCGGATCGTAGATCCCTCCTGACCCAAAATAAAAAAGTTGTCGCTTTTAGAATGAGGAGAGTTAAAAACAGAAACACAAAACCAAAAAAGGGCTGAGTCCTAAAAGGGTACTAATGCAATTACTATCAGCTATTTCTATATTCTTTTTAAAATTATGATTAAAATTTCATTTATTGCATTAAAATCTAATATTTTACAGAAGTTACACATGACCTTCGTGGTCAGCTTATGCTTTAAAGTACAAACAAAAGGCCCAGAATCTTATACCCATGGATTGTAATTGCTGCCGTAATTGGTGTGGTGCTGGTCAGCCCTTCTTTCGCACCTCCCTTTCTGACCACAATGTACCCAACATCTGATGCTTACGGTCAGGTCACAGACTATGCGCCAGGCTCACAAGCTGGCATCACATCTCAGACTGGTCTCCTTGAACCATACACTTGTGATCCACTGTCTCAATGGCCTCCATAGTCACCAGGTCTCAATCCAATAGAGCAGCTGTGGCAGTGGAGAACGGAGATTCGCATGCGATGATGTGCAGCCGACAATCTGCCGCGCAACGGGGGGTTCGGGTCCATGCGGGTGTCAATGATGTGAGCCTCGACCATGCTATCCTTTCCAGCAACCTTAGATGACTCTATGGCCCACGCAGAATTGACGGCATTCGAGAGGCGAAATGGGGCTCCCCCGTGCACTTAGGGTGAGGTCCTATAAAGTGAGCCGAAGCGTACTAAACGCATCACATGGTTAGATGCGCGTCCAATATCTGTAACTTACAATTGGCCGTAATCCGGGCTTTAAGCTAGATGTAACATTTCAAATCGTTATCCTTATGACACCGCAAGATGCGTTTGCGGGGCTATTTTTTTTTGTAGAGGAAAAAAGTATTGGAAAATGTTACAACTAGTTGGCTCATTAATGGATGGGTTAGAATAATCACATACGGCAGTAATAGAATATACTGCACACTAGGCAATACATTGGTGCAGTATGCCATGATAATGTGGTGATGCTTATCACACCACAGGTTTGCTATCCCTTCGATGACTTAGGACAGGGGGCCGTGGCTTATCCTGGTTCCGAATGGCAAGGGGTCCGTGGCACCAGAAATTCCATCTGAAACTAATAGCTGGTCCAAGTAGCTTGGACACTGCTCTCCATGATAAATCAATCCAAAGTGATTGTATCTGGTGCATAATCCGACTATGTCGTTCTTCTCAATGGTCTATTCATGAGCTTTCACATAAATTTCACCACAATACTCTTTTATGGTCGTTGGGAGTATGTAGAAAATTGGAGTACGTAGAGGAAACAATCATTCCGATAAGGAACCATTCATACTATGAAGATGCGTTTTCGAGGCAACACAGGCTTTACTAACTTATTTTTTATCTTTCAAATACAAAGATGATAATTTTTTGTCTATAATTGACTGGTGTCCTCAATCCGGCCGATATATTCCCCACTCGTGGCTCACCTTGTACAACAGTCGGTGGAACTCGTAGTACAGCTTGTCGAGCTCTATTCCACCTTTTTTTAAAAATATTTTTATTTATTAATCACAGAGGAATAAAAAACACAGACACATAACATTACAGCCCCAAACAACACACGTTTCAAATGATTTAACACGTGGGGGTTCACAGACTTAGACATTGTACAGAACCATAGAAAAAAATTTCACAAAAAGCTGACACTACTACCTTTAATTATAGTCCCCACCCCTTCAATCCCCACCCGAGCGAATGGTGACCCCCACTTGACCTATTGACTTTCCTCCACATTGTATATCCTATATATATTCACCTGTTTACTAGAAACCATTCTTTTCAAACTAACAACTTTCTATGTGCACTAAAGATTCACTCATTATCATGTAGTCCACTTTCTTTTCCACTCTTGAATCCAGGTGTCTTTTTCTTCATCCATTTTAATATAATAATCCCACCTTACGGTGCCATTCGTAACCCTTTCACTCTGCCTCTGTATGCCTTTTTTTTGAGCCAATTACTCTATCTTAGTTCCCGGAGGCAGTTTTTTGCTCATATGGCACCATACAACACCCGCTTTGCCCTTTTATAGTCCTTCTCTACACATATCTTCCAAGACCTGTTCAATTGTGGGCACCTCCCACATCGTGGATTAGATGTGCATCCACAAGGTCCCCATCTGTGACACCTGGGACAGAGCTGCATCTCGCTGAAACCCCGGGGGGGAATATCTTTTTGTCATTTTTCATAGCAGTATGGGAACGTTTTCCTATTGATATATTACTATCTTGTACTTTTTCATGAGTGGAGACAGCAAGCCCTTTCGACCTATCTGTGTTCTTATTACATTGAGGAGAGGGTGTCGTACTTCTTCAAATCAGCCCTAGCTCGAGACGCATGGAAGGCACACCTTCTCTAATACCGAATTGTCATACATTTCCCTAGCTGTTTTTAGCCCATTTCTACTATTTGGTGTACAATTTCACCCAAAAATTTCCCCCCCTTTTGATGCCAAAACCGAAACCCCTCAATCAGGGCTGTGTCCCAATCCCCATTCCCCAAATCTAAAATTTTAGTTTACATAGGCTTTAACATTTAAGTTTCAATACTCATTCGGGTCTTACTGATTACATACTAAATATCTCATTTCAGAACACCATTTCCAACTGCCAGGGTTTGATTTCCTCGACGGGGAGTGCTCTTCTGCTCTTCTGTAGAGTAAGAACGCTTGAGCATTGTGCCCGATATCTAGACAGCACATGGTCTTTCCGCTATACGCAGCCGATCCTCTTTTTATATACTCTTGTATCCTCCTATTTTCAAAACAGCCTGTGTCACGTATCCGTTATAACTTTATAAGCTTTAACTTACCCAAGTGTTTTTGAGTTTGTTTTTCAGTACAATTTGTACTTCAGTTTAGTGGAAATTTTGGGTTGTTTTTATTTCGTCTTTATTTAAATTTAAAAAAAGTTAATTTGGTAAACTTTTGCAAAAAGTAGCTTATTTTTAATTTCAAAATGTTCTGTTTTTTCAAACTGAAGCCTTCCTATACACCAATTAGTTACTCTACTCTACATTTACCATATCTCACTTTGTGTTGGCATCATTTTAGAGTGCCTTTTGTTTTATATGACGCTAGAAAGATCACATTCGAACCGCATTCTCCCCAAATTGTCAAGCAAATTTACTGGCCATGTGTAACGAATATGCAGAAACCATTCAGCATCAGATCCGAATGAAACGCTGGGCTGTCACGGCAACCGATCGCGGTTGACGTTCGGGGGAACTACGATCGGAGGTAATATGCACGCTCCACCAAGGTTAACATAATACGTTTCACCTATCCATAAATTTATTATCAAGTAAGCTTGAAAACTTTATGGTGGAAATGTTCATACTAAATGGTTGAATAAAGTGCTAATCTTTACTACACTACAGAGTGCTGCTGTCATTCTCTTGCTCCGTACCATGTGGTACATGGTTCTGCTCTAACATTGCTTCTTTTACCCAGAAAACCGAGAGAGATTTTGTATCCCGTGAGCATACCGGATCCAAAGACTAAAGTAGAACTGTAATGTGGGCGCACAGTAAAAACTTTAAAAACCAAGCCCACAAATGATGGCATCAAATGCAACTTTTTGACCATTTTCACATTGAATTGAATTTTCTTATCTATCCAGCAGGTTGATTGCCATTAGTAGTAGATATTAACCCCTGTGCGCACACATACTAGCAGGTTGGTGGGGTGCATGGAGAATGTTCATGGGCTTAGCGCTCTCCAACATGGAGGTGTCAGTTGCATAAAACATTGACACACACTATACTACTATCAGCCCGTGCCTGGCCGTGATTGCACAATTAACCCTGCTGCAGAGCGTTGGTTGCGCACATCTTGGAGTCGCTTGGTGACATTGGAAGGGAACCGATCATTGCCATGGCAAACCTACAGTCTCATGAGCGTCCATGGCTAATGAGCAGCAGTCAAATCACTAATACTGCATCCAGTAGTATTGGAGATGTCCAAATCACCAATTTTTCCGCCTTTTTCTATCCATAAATATTTGAAAAAAATCATCAAATGTCATATATGTCCATTAATATGAATTTAAACACCAAGTGTGAAAAAGTTGATTAGCCCTCAGAATTTGGCCAATACCTAATCTATTTTTTGTACAAAGGATTTTTTTTTAATTCTGCTAAATAACCTCATTTTAGTCCTTATTGTACTGAATTGTCAATGTAGGGAGGGATGAATTTGGATAATAAAGAAAGTTATAAAAACACAGGGCCGCAAAAACAGGCCACAAAAAAACAACCACAATGTGTTTTTTGTGATTTCTGTGGCTTCCACCACTAAAAGTAACAATACAAATACACTCAATAGTAACACAAAGCCCTATACACTCGACCGCCACTTTATTAGTACACCTGTCCAACCTGCTCGTTAACACTTAATTTCTAATCAGCCAATCACATGGCGCATACTCAGTGCTTTAGCATGTAGACTGGGTCAAGACATCTCCGGCATTGCAAACCGAGCATCAGTATGGTGAAGAAAGGTGATTTGATGCCTTTGAATGTGGCCTGGTTTTGGTGCCAGAATGCTGGTCTGATTTTTCAGCCGCTGAATCTACTGGGATTTTCACACACAACATTCAGGGTTTTACCGAGAATTGTCCTAAAAAGAAAAACCCATCCAGTGAGCGGAAGTTCTGTGGCGGAAATGCCTTGGGGTGATGCCGAGCTCAGAGGAGAATGGGCAACTGGTTCGAGCTGATAGAAAGGCAACAGTGACTCAAATCGCCAACCATTACCAACCAAGGTAGGCAAAGAGCCATCTTCTCTGAACGCAATATTTTCTTGGCACTCTTGGGGCCCCTTGGTACCAATTTTAGCATCGTTGCAGTATGTTGCTGACCATGCCATCCCTTTAATGACCACAATGTTCCCCAAACATCTGATGGGGCTACTGTCAGCAGATAATGCGCCATGTCATAAAGCTGGAATCATCTAGATCAGACTGTTTCTTTAACATGACAAATGATGCACTGTACGCAATGTCCTCCTACATCCATCCAGATTCTCATCCAATAAGCACTTTGGGAATTGGTGGAACGAGATTTGCAATCATGGCTTACCAGCCACAAAATGCGGCAACTGGGGATGCCATCATGTCATATGACCAAAATCTTCTGAGGATGCTTCCAGAACCTGTTGAATCTATGCCACAAGATTTAGGCAGTTCTGAAGGCCAAAGGGGGTCCAACCCATTACGAAGCTTGGTGTACAATAATAGGCCGGTGATTGTTACATCTCTGTTAATGTAAAAAATAAAAGGTTGTCTCTTTTAGAACGAGAGAGTTAAAAACAAAACACAAACCAAAAAATGGGCTAGTCCTAAAAGGGTACTAATGCAATTACTATCAGCCTTTCTATAAATCCCCCCCCCCCCCGAAGAGAGCCCCCCCCCCCCCCCCCCCCCCCCCCCCTATTTTAAAATTTGATTATAAATTTCATTTATTGCATTAAAATCTAAATATTGTACAGAAGTTATCACATGACCTTCCGTGTCACTTATGCTTTAAGTCAAACAAAAAGGCCCAGAATCTTATACCCATGGATTGTAATTGCTGCCGTAATTTGTCACTTTAATTTGTGTTCTGTATCTCCACACTGCTCTGCTTTTCTATTTTGGAGGAAACGCTCTAATGTTTTTTTAATTATGAAAGAGGTGATTAATATATCATGAAAGTATCTCCATTTTTCACATGCCACTTTCTTTTTCCTAGTATCTGCTATTCACTATGTTGAGGCGATTATTTGGCCAGAATCAAACACATAAGTTCTTTGTTCTTTAAACTCATTGGTTCTCTAAACTTTATTTAACCCCTTCCCATTGATGTTCTTTTTAATTTTTGCATTTCCATTTTTTTCTCCCATCCTTTAAAAATCCAGAACCTTTTTAGGTTTCCACATTAGACCAGTGCAGAATATGACTAGATCCACATTTATCACTATGTCTGACGCTGGATGATAAATATTGGGTAATTCAGAACAATTCAGACAGTTTTTGGTTCCGGCATTCTGGTGCAGACAGCTTGTTGAATCTCCCCCATTGTCTTTTTTCAGCTCAGTCTTTTGCTGGTTTGTCTGTAGTATTGCTTGCTTGTTGTGATGTATGACTGTCCAGTATTCTCTTGAATTTCTGATTTGGTACATTATTTCATATCTTGTTGGGATTGGTACCTTTGTGCTATTACGGTATGATTAGCTTTCTATTCCACCTACCATTAGCAGCAAGGTACTTTACATACAGTGGAGGGTCACTTGGTGTCTGCTAGCTGGTTCCAGATAATAGGT
Source organism: Engystomops pustulosus (assembly GCA_019512145.1). Taxonomy (NCBI): domain Eukaryota; kingdom Metazoa; phylum Chordata; class Amphibia; order Anura; family Leptodactylidae; genus Engystomops; species Engystomops pustulosus. The sequence goes on along the minus strand of CM033642.1, from coordinate 113,956,209 downwards.
AAGCCCTTGTTATAGCACTATAGCATTAAAATGTAGCAAGTCACTGCATATATTGATGCATTTTAAGGGGTTAACTGGGATTATTTTTTAATAGCCTCAAGAAGTGTAAAAAAGCAAACTAATTATTATATACCTTTCTCCTCTGCTCCAGTCCAATGAGGCTCTTCCCAATACTGCTGCCCTCTGTTGGTACATAGATGTGACATTGCATCAACAGCATGTACCCTGTACAGCATAATACAGGCTTAGACTGCATTCACACGAACGTGTGATTTCTCCAGTCCCATATTTCTGTGCTGTATGATCCCGTATGAGATCCGCTGGGCCATGATATATGGCATTGATCCTGGAGACCTTTCGACTAAATGGGTGTGATGCAGGGTCACTGTGGATGCCGCAGTGGAAGCAAGGCGGTGACTCATGGGTACTCCTAGGCTCTGAGATGGCCAATAACTGTGGAGATGGCCACCGCCGTGTTCTGATCGCAGTGACGATCAGCGTGTGAGCAGACTGGCAGTTGCACGTGGTGACTGCAGGGCAGGTGGCCTAGACCCCGCTGTGCCCTGTGTAGTTGTTCCCACCTCACACTGGCAATCAGCGTGCAAGCAGTTCATCGGTTGCACATGGTTTGTGACAGAGCTGGAAACAGGGTGCCTGCATGAGGGTCCCTCCATTCAAAGTCCAACGTGGTGGTGATGGAGATGGGAGGCCGCAAGCAGGTCATTCCTGCAAGGTGATCTGGATGGTGGAGATGGAGGTCGGAGGCTGTAGCGGTGGTTAGGTCTCTTCCATGGCACTTCCAGTGATGCTGTGGTGGATGCGATGTTCATGGCTGGGCACTGATCAAGGCCTTCATGTCCTGATGGATGAGGCATCTCCAGGATGTCCCATGCTACTGTGGGACCACTCCTTGGTCTCTGTGACCTTGGTACTCATCGGCAGGTGTGGTGAAGTGATCGTGAAAAACTCACAGTCAAGTATGGCATGGGACACATGGGGGAAAAATGAAGGGGAAAAGGGAGAGGGTGCCGGAGCACCATGTACATTCAACCACCTATCATGGCGCCATCTTGAAAGCATCAAGAAGAATCTGAAATATTACATTCTGTTTTTCTATGGGATCAAATACTTATTTCAAGCAATAATATGCTAATTAATAATTTAGATATCATGCAAGGTGATTTCTCGATTTATTTTTAGATTATGTCTCTCACAGTTGAAGTGTACTAACAATAAAATTTACAGACCTCTCCATCCTTTGAAGGTGGGAAAACTTACAAAATCTGCCTGGGATCAATTACTTATTTCCCCCACTATATATAAAACACTCCACAATTTGTTATGATACACTGCCTCCCTTAAAACCTTACATTGAATTATTATTTATAATAAATATAGTGCCCCCCTCTCTTAGGACATATTTCCTCCCCATTCAATCCATACAGTACCAACCCTTCAAATGCAAACATACTTCCAATTCAACTAGTGCTTCATTTAATACATATAGTGCTAACTATATAGGTTTACCATCAATTCAAATAGTGCAGTCTTAAAATCATTATGTGCATTCCCCGATTCATAAAGAGTCCTCCCATAATAGTGACCTCCCCATTGTCAACTATTGTGGGTTGTCTGTCTCCTCTTTAATGCAGCAGCTTAATGGGACTTGAAGGGCTGATTAAAATGTGTGTGAGGAGAGCTGGTACCCATGTTTGGGGAGTAACTGTGTCATATCAAACTACTGTTATTAAATTTAACTCTGTCAGCCTCTTGGGCCTAGTACAGCTGCCTAACTAAATACCAGAACCACCACTGGACCTGCCAATTCTTCATATTTTTATAATCAATGTTATTTACTTTACATGTCATTGATTTAAATGTTATGCCTGATCAGTACAGTTTACGTCTTCTATTAGTAATATCATTCATTTTTTTGCCCCTGTGTCTCCCCTCATCTCAGATCCTTACTTTACAGACAACAAACTATCTCAAAGAGAATCAAGCTGGTTTTTATACATGATCAGTAAATGTACAGTTGGAAACAAAATTACTGTACAACATATAACTTGTGAATGAATACATGGCATTTTTCAAGAAAACTGCAAGAAGTTAATTGGTTCCTATGGGTAACAAAAAAATAAAGTTTTCCTGTAAGATCATTTTCCTACTCTCCCAATTCTGCCATCTTCTTGGCAAACAGCAGGGCTGATCAGTTACCAGATCTGAAGGATTGAATACTTCCCTAAATTAATATTTTTTTCAAATATGTTGATAGAAAAGATTATACATTTTTTCGTAAAGGGTGTGCCCTGAAACATTTATCTATATAGATCTGGTTGTATGTTTCACCTATGGTCTCACGTTAATAGGATTAAGCATAAGCGTGTTACCGTTACATATCAACACACAACTTAGTTTCTTCTTGTAAATATCCAGCTGGGTGCTAATTACTTCATAACCTCCTGTCCAGATACTAACTTTGTTATCTAGAAGTATATCTTTATCTTTCGATGACCTATTTTCATCACCATATAGCTGTTTTGCAATTAAGGATTTAAGTGGCATAACAAATTTATGTGTGAAACGCAAATAAATCCATTAATTACTTATGTATTTTCCATTGGCTTACCGATAAATAATAACAATAACAACATCACAAAATGCATCATCGCCTGCATATCTTAAAATCCTTAGATAAATTGAGTTCTAGATCTGCGTATCTTGAAGACATTAATAAATCATTTTTCACATCCTGTATTGGGGGAATGGTATGCTCACGCATGAGCAATAACCCCTTCATTATCTCCCATTAGTTTGTTCCTATGCGTTTTCCCAGCTCCTCCAATCTCAAGGTCATTCTAAGTCTTATCTTCCTTCTCATACAGATAGGCTCTTGGGGCAAAGAGAATGAATGGGAACAATATTTGGCATGGGAAAGATAAACTCCTTAAATGAAAACAAGGAAATGAATGAGGGAAACTGGTATCCTAACTGGATTTTAATTACCTAAATATGTTAATGGTTTTTTCCTTTTTTCCCTTGGAGGTGGCCTTTGTAGCTTTTTTTTCTTTTTGCTGTAGAAGAAATTGTATTCAGGGGAATAATTGCAACTTAATTCTTTCAGTTCTATCTAGCAGTCTTATAGTATCTATAAAAGTGATTTAGCATCTGAAAAAAATGGAAAAATAAAAGTAAACACTCTCCTCATGTATAAATGCATAATAACTAGGAACAGTTTTTGTAATAAAATCTTTTAATGTGCACTTCTATTAAAACATTGCCATTTCCTTTTTTACAGTATAAAGTTATTTAATATATAAGGTATACTTATTTAAGGAAAAGAACATACCAATTCTACCAACGCTCTTTTTTATTAGATATGATTTACTGATCTAATTTTTCCATTTTCCTTGTAGCACAATAGGATTAATTTATAAAAACTATAAAATGTAATGAAAACAACTGACCTGTACTCTATAGTTAGAAAATTAATAAGGGATGCCTGTGCATTTCTGGGACCTTTATAAAATATGATTCACAACTTTTCCTGTGTGTCTGTTATTAAAGGGATAGTCCTTTATAATCACAGAGAAACCATAGCAAAAAAAAACAACAGAAACACAGCCTAGAAACTTAGTGTAAACCTTTAGTCGCAAGAGGATGCAACAATACATGTAGTCGATTTTCTTCGCCTTAAATGCTCATTATACTCCTGAGTTGAGATGAGCGGACACAATGCATGCAATTTATCATTAGGTTTTTGTCTATGTTTGGCATTGTTTTTGCGCAATTGTGGTACAAAATGCTGTTTTGCAACTTTCCATTGTGCCAAATGAACATAGGACAGTCACTTTGACTCTGCACCAAATTCATTAATTGCATAGACTAGTTTTCACAATAAGAATTCATGATTTTTTGATTTGCCGCAAATTTTTTTTTCAGTGCATATTTATCCCAGTCCTCACCCTGGTCTATGTTGTGACTTTTGAGCATTAGCAGATTTATCAAGGGCCACTGCCACTTTCATGAATCTTACTGCAGCAGAACACCTGTGGAGCCATCATGTTCACTTTACCTCTTGATAAATTATTTAAAGAGTGTAGAGGTCACTTGAGGGGCTTTTCAAATGCAGCATGGTGTATGGAAAGGATTACACTCATATCTGCCCTCAAAAGTCAAAAAAGTGGGTGTATTTGGGAGAAATTGTATAACAAACAATTGTGGGTTTCAACTCTTCTGGGCTCTCTAAATACATCACAACACCATAAACATATCCAATTAAAATGTGGGACCCAAGCAGTGCACATAATTTGAGCAATTATAAGTCAAACCTGGAAAGAGTAATCATGACGTCCTGGATTCAATAGAGCAGGTGTTTTTTTTTGTGAGTTAGTAAATTTTGCTTCTTTGTGCTTCTTTGTGCATGATATACTCAATTGTCAATGGTAAACTCTTATATGCATACTGGGATGGAGGGTAGCCAACAGAATTTGCCTGTATGAGGCCCAAAAATCCTGATGTCAGCCTAACCACAGTACTCAGATGGTATCAACACAATCATAGATACAGCATAAATGCTGCAGATGTTGTCCTTGACTAGGTCTCCAACTCTGCAAGGCCATAGTACTAAATATTAATCCCCTCCCCCTCCTGCTACCTGAGTACATTTACAGTTGGGTCCATAAATATTTGGATACTATCAGAAATATTTTATTTTACCAGTTTACTGAAACATATTCAAGTAATAGTTCTATAATGAACATAAAGGCCAGACTTTCAGCTTATATTTGATGGTACATTAAAATTGGATGACGAGGTTAGAAGTTTCAGCATTTTAACCCCTTCCCGACATTTGACGTACTATTACTGCATGGCGGGAGGTGCGTTCCCGCAAAATGCAGTAATAGTACGTCAAGCTTCTGGCGCCGGCTCCTGAACGGACACCCCGCGGCGCTTACCGGGGGGGTGCGCTGCTCCGATCGCAGCCCCGGGACTGCCGGTGCCCGGGGCTGCGCGATCCTCCTGCCGGGAGCCGGGTCCTGCCTTCTGACAGGACCCGGCTGTGACACACTGAGCATGCTGTATTACACTGTATTAGGTGAAGAATAGCTTGAACAAGTGATCAATGGATCACTTGTTCAAGCTAACCTGTAAAAGTAAAGAAAAAAGGTAAAAAAACACTAATAACACACATTTGAATAAAAATAATTAATTAAATTTAAGTGAAAAAAACTGAAAATTTCCAAAATACCCCACATATTTGGTATCGCCGCGTCGTAACAATCTGTACAAATACTCAGAAACATTATGGACCCATACGGTGAACATATAACAAAATGCGTAAATTCATAAATCCCTTCACAAAATGTTCCAAAAGTGATCAAAAAAGTTGGCACCAAATGGTACCACTGAAAAGGACAACTCAACACGTAAAAAAAAGTCCTAAACTGCCACTGTCAACCAAAAATATTAAGTTATAGCCTGAAGAGATGGCGATGCAAAAACAACATGAGATTTCTTTATATAGTTTTTGTTCCTGTAATATATAATTAAAAAAACTATAAATGACGGGTATCACCGTAATCATAGTGATCTAGAGAATAAAATATTATAGTATTTTTAGGTGTACGGTGTACGGACCCTCAAAATATACCAAAAAAAGAACAAAATTGACAATTTCTTTTCCTCATACATTAAAGAGTTAATAAAATCTCATCACAAAAAGCTACAGACCCACTTAAAGAAGTATTTGTAAAGTGCATTCATGTCGCAAAAAATAAGCCTTTATATGTACCAAGGCCAAAATAAAGATTGTATAGCCATTATAAAGTGACACATGCATAATCTGCTCTGAATGGCGACAGCTCCCCTTCGATTGCCCTGGCATGTGCTCCAATACAGCGGTTACCACCACATATGGGGTATGTTACTAGTGGAGGGATGGGTATCAAATTTTGGAGGTTTTTGGTACTTTTATCCCATGAGAATTTGTACATTTTATGAAAAACACATAATTAGTAAAAAAAAAAAAAAAATTCAAATTGCATCCGATTGTTTAAACCCTGTAGAACCAATTAAAGGGTTAATAAACTTCATAAAAGTTGATTTATGTACGTTGAGGGTTGTAGTTTCTATATGGGGTAATTTATGGGGGTTTGACTTTTATTTAGGCCTTTCAAAGTGACTTGAACACCAGCAGGTCTCCTTCAATAGCAGGATTTTGCTTTGTTATGAAAATGTGAAAAAAATCACACTACTTTCAAGCCCCATAACAGATGACAACAATGAGAGTAGGTAAAAAACAAGGAGGGGTAAAAGTGAGACATTTGGTGAATGTTGGTATTATGTTTTTGGGGTAGATCATGTGTGGAAAAAAGTAGACATTTGAAAGTTCGAAAATTGAGAATTTTTCAAATTTCAACAAATAGCTGATTTTCTCAAAAATAAAATGCAAAAACATACCACCAAAATTTGTAGACAACATGAAACAATGTGTCACGAGGGAAAAACAATTCAAAATCCCTTGGAATGTTAAAGCGTTTCGAAGTTGTATACCCATTTTATAGTGAAACAGGGCAGATTTGAAAAAAATGGGCCGTTGTCAGGAAGGTTGAAAAAGTGGCTTCAGCGTTAAGGGGGTTAACAAGTGCCAACCACGGTTTTAAAGAAGCAAAACTAATGGACAATTGACACCTAGGCTTTTGATGTTATAGTTGGTGCATGGATACATTTTTTGGCGCACTGCCTTTTTCAGGTGAGTAGGAAAATGCCTGTGAAATGGCTAAAAACCCTCACTAAAGGGTGGTTGCCTGGTATTTCAGTTTATATACTTCTAATATAGACAGATTGAGACATCTCCCTTCATGGTGACAATCTAGCCAAATTCAGTCAAACTTATTAGTCAGCATTGTATAAGACAGAAGGACAGTGACCGCAAAATATAAAGCCAAACAACCCAGGAGTTGATTAAAGCAAAGAAGTGGAATATTCAAAATTCCAAGTCACCTAATTTCAACCCAATGAGCATGCATTTTACTGTAAGGCTTGAATTGCAGAAAGAACAACCCACACACAAACAGCAATAAAAGTCGCGACAGTGAAGGGCCTGAAGAGCTGTAAAAAGGAGGAAAAACACAGCAATGGGTCTGGTGAATCCATGAGTTCAAGAGTTAGTTGGTGATTTCCAAACAAAGGGTTTTTAAATAGTAATATTAGAAAGAACTTTTATTTACAATCACTTAATGTGTCATGTAACTGGCCCCTAAATAAAGGGATGGTGGATTAGTTCTCACATTTTTCATGCAATTATTTTTTTATAATCACTTGAAATAAAGCTGACAAGTCTGAAGTTCAAGGTACATATGAATTTTGTTCTATACATTCATTGTGTTAAGGACAGAACCAAAAACTTATAAAAGTTGTCGCTGTCCAAAATATTGAGGACTACCTGTAATTCTAAATCTCTGACGGCTGTAGAAAGATTGTACAAGCTATATATTAAAACATGATTTGCAAGGAAAAATAAGTCATCTTCAAGACAGCACCCTGTATTAACTGTTAATAAGTGGATATCCACTGACTAACAAAAAATGAAGCAACAGATTACATTAAAATATAATGTTAGGGATGTTCAATGATTCTTTTCAAATCCTAATTTATAGGGATCTAAATACTGATTGATTAGATTAAATGATACTATTGGTACTGAAAATAAAAAGTACGCTTGCTCTGGTCAATGCAGAAGAATAGGGCATGTTTCGAATTGATGTCATTTCATAAGAATAGTATTCTCAGAAGTTTTTTTATGGTTATCACTCTATAAACAATACAAAACTGAAACCAGTGGTTCCAACTTCCATGATCCATTTAAAAAGGTGAGAACTGGTAAAATACCTAATAGAAAAAAGAACAGAAATATTTTTAAAGTATATATGTTTTTTTAAACACTTAATACCACACGCTTTTGAGACTCAATAGAACCTGCATATTGTCACTTGTCAGGCACATTTTTTAAATTGGTGATGAATTGAGCATATTTTTGTGGCGAAAAAGTTACTTTTTGAATGGTACCACTTGACACAAACAACGATCTACAAAAACACTTAAACACCTATGTTTTTACCCTAAATAAATGTGTTGTTAAATGCGATGGTAGCTGTCAGGAAAGAAATTGTGAGCCAACGATAGGGCTAGTCAGAACTGCAATTCACTGAAGGCGATCTTTACATTTTCTATCTAGTGTTGTGCAGTTTTGGGACTTCCTTGCAACAAATAAGATAGACCAAAAAACAAGTACTTGGATGACAGTTATGAAAAAGTCACATGGACAAGAATTGCAAAAACTTTTCAAAAAGAGGGGTGTGGAAATATGTTGGGGAAGCGGACAGGCTTAGGGTGGGACAGGGACTTTTAGCCGGTCTGAGCTGCTGTATATTTCCCATCGCAATAGTGTCTGCCACCTTACAGTCCTTGCATTTCTGCTGGTATTCCTCACCGGTTAGTAAATTTTGCTTCTTTGTGCTTCTTTGTGCATGATATACTCATATGGTTGTCAATGGTAAACTCTTATATGCATACTGGGATGGAGGGTAGCCAACAAAATTTGCCTGTATGAGGCCCAAAAATCCTGATGTCAGCCGAACCACAGTACTCAGATGGTATCAACACAATCATAGATACAGCATAAATGCTGCAGATGTTGTCCTTGACTAGGTCTCCAACTCTGCAAGGCCATAGTACTAAATAGTAATCCCCTCCCCCTCCTGCTACCTGAGTACATTTACAGTTGGGTCCATAAATATTTGGATACTATCAGAAATATTTTATTTTACCAGTTTACTGAAACATATTCAAGTAATAGTTATATAATGAACATAAAGGCCAGACTTTCAGCTTATATTTGATGGTACATTAAAATTGGATGACGAGGTTAGAAGTTTTAACATTTTTAAAAGTGCCACCACATTTTTAAAGGAAGCAAAGCTAATTGACACCTAGGCTTTTTGATGTATAGTTTGTTGCAACAAAATACTCAATTTTTTGGTGCATGGACTACATTTTTTGGCGCACTGCCTTTTTAAGGTGAGTAGAAAAACTGCCTCAAAATGGTCTAAAACCCTCAATAAATGAGGTGCCTGGTATTTCAAGTATAAATTACTCTAAAATAGACAGATTGATACATCTCCCCCACATGGTGCACAAATCTAGCCAAATTCTGTCAAACTTAATACAGATGGACAGTGACTAGAGATGAGCCAACACACTTGTCCGAGCTTGATGCTCGTTCGAGTATTAGCGTACTCGAAACTGCTCGTTGCTCGGACGAGTATTTCGCCAGCTCGAGAAAATGGCATCTCCCGCCGTTTTGATTTTTGGCGGCCAGAAACAGAGCCAATCACAAACCAGGAGACTCTGCACTCCACCCGGCATGACGTGGTACCCTTACACGTCGATAGAAGTGGTTGGCTGGCCTGATCAGGTGACCCTGGAATAGACTAGCCCCTGCCCGTGCTGCTCGGATCATTCTCTGTCTGGATGCCGTTAGAGAGAGAGTTGCTGCTGCTGCAGGGATAGCGTTAGGGTGTTATATTAGCTTACTGTTAGGCAGGAGTGAGTCTACAAGAACCCCGCTCTTAATCATGGAAGTCGTCTCCATGGCTGCCTCCACATGTCGTCCCCTTATCAAACGAGCTGTGTCAGGCTCATTTTTCGGGTGTTTCACCAGATACGTTATGGAACTTGGTCACTATGTTGCCACCATGCTCTGTTATCGACTAAATATACCGTCAACCTTTTGTTCACATAGGAAATCATTTCAGCACTTCTTGCTCACCTCCTTTGGTTCCTCACTGCCACCCATTGGTTTGAAGCCTGAGTCCATTTAAGGTATGTCGCCATGACACTCTCTAGCCTGCCGCTGCTGCCGCTGCCTCTGCATGCCGTCCCCTATAGTGTCTTATTGCATGTTTTAGATGCTATCTAGCCTCATTCGGTCACTCTGTCATGGCCATGCTGTTGCCCATAATTTTGGCATAATGGTACGATTAAGTAGCCTCAGAAACATTCATGCATGCTGCCTCTGCTGTTTCCTCTCCATTTCCGTGGTGTTTCCATCCTTTTCTGAGGTTCCCATGTGTTTGGCCAAGCTTCCCTGTGCAGAGCCTTGGTACCCTTGAAAAATGCTCGAGTCTCCCATTGACTTCAATGGGGCTCGTTATTCGAGACTCGCTCATCTCTAGTGCTCGCTCATCTCTAACAGTGACCCAAAATATAAAGCCAAAGCAACCCAGGAGTTTATTAGAGCAAAGAAGTGGAATATTCCTAAATGTCCAAGTCACCTAATTTCAACCCAATTGATCATGCATTTCACTTGTTAAGGACTGAATTGCAGAAAGAACAACTCACACACTAACAGCAACTAAAGGTTGCTACAGTGAAGGCCTGGAAGAGCTTTAAAAAGGAGAAAACACAGCAATGTCTGGTGATATCCATGAGTTCAAGAGTTTAGTTGGTTATTTCCAACAAAGGGTTTTTCAAAGTAATATTAGAAAGTAACATTTTATTTACAATCACTTAATGTGTCATGTTACTTTTGTGCCCCTTAAATAAAGGGATTGTGTATTAGTTCCTCACATTTTTATGCAATTATTTTTTATAACTCACTGAATTAAAGCTGAAAGTCTGAAGTTCAATTACATCTGAATTTTGTTCAAAATTCATTGTGGTAATGTACAGAACCAAAAATTATAAAAATGTTGTCTCTGTCCAAATATTGATGGACCTAACTGTAATTCTAAATCTCTGACAGGCTTAGAAATGTTGTACAAGATAATATATTTAAAACATTGGATTTGCAAGAAAAATAAGTCATCTTCAAGACATGCACCTGTATAACTTGTAGTAATGTTTGGCATATTCCACTGACTAACACAAAAATGAAGCAACATGATTACATAAATATAATTTCTTAGTGGATGTTAATGCACTCTTTCAAATCCAATTATAGGGAATCTAAATACTTGATATGATTTATATTAAATGATACTATTTGAGTACTGGAAATATAAAACAGTGACTGCTTTGCTTTCTAGTCAATGCAGAAGAATATGGGAATGTTTCGATATTTGATGTCATTTTCATAAGAATATGTATTCTCATAAGTTTTTTTTTCTGGTATCACTCATAAACAATACAAATAATGAACCAGTGGTTCCAACTTCCATTATTCCATTTAAAAAGTGATGAACTTGTAAATACCTTAACTAGAAAAATAGAAACAGAAAAAGAAATATTTTTAAATATATATGTTTTTTTGTTTTTTTAAACACTTAATACCACACCCTTTTTAGACCTCAAAGAACCTGCAATTGTCACATTTGTCAGGCACATTTTTTAAATTGGTGAATTGTAGCATATTTTTGTGGGAAAAGTTACATTTTTTAATTGTACCACTTTGACACAAACCACTTATATTAACAAAAACAATAAACAACTATAATGTTTTACCCTAAATAAATGTTGTTGTTAAATGCTATGGTAGTGTCAGAAATTGCTGAGCACAACGATAGGCTATGTCAGACACTGCAATTCACTGAAGGCGATCTTTACATTTTCTATCTATGTGTTTTGTTGCAGTTTTGGGACTTTCCGTGCAACAAATTAAGATAGACCAAAACTAAGTTACTTTGGTATGACAGTTATGAAAAAGTCACATGGTCAAGAATTGCAAAACTTTTCCAAAAAAAGGGTTTGGAAATGTGGGGAGCAGGACAGGCTTAGGTGGAGACTAGGGGACTTTAGCCTGGTCTGTGCTGGTGTATATTTAATTCCATCGCACTAGTGCTGCACCTTACAGTCCTTTGCATTTCTGCTTTTATTCCTCACCGGCCAAAGGGCAAAACTCCTTTATTTTTCTGTTACAGATTGATATTTGAGATTGAGAGCTTGTTATTTGGAAGACATATCATACACCCTAGTGTCATTATTTAAATCTATGCAATGTACTGGAAAAGCAGAACAAAATACAGGCAAATGCCAAAAAATAAGCAACACAAATGACACAACCCGTTATTCTTTGGTTTAAAGAATATATTCAAATATATAACTTTTGTTTATTTTAAAATAGTTTTTTCTTATGGAAATTATTTTTTCTTGCCATACTGTCATATTCTGACACCTATAATTTTCTGAGTACAGAGCTGTAAAAGGTGTCATTTTTTGCAGAATCTGACATTTTAATACATATCATTTTGGAGGATGCAACATTTTTTGATCGGTTTTTATTCAAAAATTTTGATGTGTGAAAAAATAGCAAAAGAGTGGAAATTTGGACATGTTTGTTCTTTTAAGTGGTTCATTGCATAGGATATTCCTTTTCATATTTGATAACATTGGCTTTTTTGGACACAGAGATACCTAATTTGGCAAACCAACATTTAAGTGCCAGCAACGAGTATGGGGGTTAGCAGTGGGTTGCTGTTGTATAATAATGCAGTGAACCACCCATACAGACTTAAGGCCAGTGCACCATACTATTATAGCATGCTATGTTAAAGGGGTTCTCCAGCAAAATACAAGCTAGCTAACTCGCTGATCGTTAGGTATCAGTGCTGGGACACAGATCATTAGAACAGGGGTCTGTTGTACGCCCACTGTAGCCTGAGATGAAGAGAGCAGTTGGTCAAACATGCATAGGCCGCTCTATTCATCACTGACTAGTTTGTATAAAATACTTTGAATTTTCTGTTTCATGCATAACATTATGTCTGAGGAAGAGAACTAGTATTCTGGAAAGCTCAAAAATGACACCATCCACAGCTCCATACAACAAAAGTATAAAAAAGTTATTAGCGCCAGAAGATGGCAAAATCAAAAAAATTATTTTTGTACAGGAGGTTTTAATTTTTGTAAATGCATGAAAACATTATAAAACCTATACAAATTTCGTATCCCCGTAATCATACCAACCCAAAGAAAAAAGTAGACATGTCGTTTGGGGCGCTCAGTGAAATCCGTAATATCCAAGTCCACGTGAAAATGGCGCAAATGCGTTTTTTCACCATTTTCACTGCATTTGGAATTTTTTCCCCGCTTCCCAGTACATGGCATGGACTATTCAATACCATCACTATGTAGTGCAATTTGCAAATAAAAAAGTTATAGATTTTTGAAGGTGGGGAGTGAAAAATGGAAATGAAAAAATAGGAAAGGATCCGGTCCTTAACCGGGTTAATCTTCTTCTGCTCTCTTTAGCCAACACAGTACAAATCTACACTACTATTCATCTTTATGGCACTAACATAGTTTGCACAGTATGGAACCCCCATCGATCAGCAAGTTAGCCCCTATCCGGCGGACTATTGTTTACTGGGAGCTGCATGACTTTTTGCTAATGGGGACTCTGTCAATGTTTCGCTTCAAGAAAGGATTAGGGTCTGCAATTTGCAACATGTACACCATTCCTATTAATTAATTAATTTATTTATTTATTCTGCACATAATATATTTTCTACACTATTTTTCATTACCTTTTGTTTGCAAAGGATGGTTTTTCCGATCATTCACGCTATTGATACAGTGGAATCATATTCCACCCATTTCTGTTCCTGTCACACAAAAGTAGTCCTGGGCTTTGAGATGCCCCGGCACTTCTGACATTTCCAGCCATAGTACATATGCTGCCATTAGCGTGTCATCACGTGTATTTAAGGTACAATCACCTGCCACACTGTCACCCCTGATGAAGCCTACGTGGTAGGAAATACATGTCGGGGTTCACTGGACGGCATTTGGTAATACACACCATGTTATAATTCTTTTGCATGGTTTCCCTGTGGCATTTTATTTAGAGTTTTTTCAACCATATTTATATAGGACTAATTTGGACAATTTCATCTATATCTCCTATTATTGTTGCACAGTGTATGTTTTTATGCCACATTGCTAAATTGTGTTATAATATGTGTCATATATAGTGTTATATTGAACAATATACCATTCCTGTCCATATTAGTTGGGTCATTGTAACCCACCTCAGTGTTTTTTATTAGTTGGGTCATTGTAACCCACCTCAGTGTTTTTAACGGTTTTTAACCTGTGTGTGTATATGTGTATTTTCTTCTTTACTTCTTGAATTCATACTTAATATTCGATGAGGTTTTTGCTTTGATATCTTTATTTTTGAAAGTATCTTTACATTCTATAGATTCTAAATAGTGTTGAGCACACCCAAACTGCAAAGTCCTCATCCTGATTCTGCTAAATCCACACTTCATTTAACGCCCACGATCGGTGCTGGCATCAATCAAGGGCATTAACTCTTTAACACCTTAAGGACACAGCCTAAAATGGCCTTCAGGACACAAGCCTATTTTTCACACCTGACATGTATCATTTTGATAATAACTTTACAACACAATCTATGTTATCTATGTTATCTATGTTATTTTGAGATTTTTTTTCATGACACACTTGTGCTTTATGTCAGTGGTAAATGTTAGTTGATATGATTTATGTGTTTTCTTAATAAAAGGGGAAATGTAGCAAAAAATAAAAAAAATCAGCAGGAATCCTAATTTAAAATATATTTTTTTTTCAGACAGACAATCTTACCATCCAAATAACTTAACTAGAGATGAGCGAACATGCTCGTCCGAGCTTGATGCTCGGTCGAGCATTAGGGTACTCGAAACTGCTCGTTACTCGGACGAATACTTCGCCCGCTCGAGAAAATGGCAGCTCCCGCCGTACGATCCTCCACAGCATCCACCAGCGTTCAGCTCTCCATACCCCAGACGCTGGAGCGGAAACGCAAATATAGTGCAACCCACCCGCACGCCCAAGCCCTTAATGTGCACATCTCCAGATTGCTTAGCCTGGAGATGCTGCCCTATAGGCTAGTAGAGACCGAGGCCTTTCGCAACCTCATGGCGGCGGCCGCCCCTCGGTATTCGGTCCCCAGCCGCCACTACTTTTCCCGATGTGCCGTCCCAGCCCTGCACCAGCACGTGTCAGACAACATCATCCGTGCCCTGACCAACGCCGTTTCTGACAAGGTCCACCTGACCACGGACACGTGGACGAGTGCTGCCGGGCAGGGCCACTATATATCGCTGACGGCACATTGGGTTAACTTGGTGGAGGCTGGGACCGAGTCTGACCCTGGGGCTGCTCATATACTGCCGACGCCGAGGATTGCGGGGCCTACCTCGGTCCAGGTGTTTCAGGCCTACTATGCCTCCTCCTCCTCCCACCCCTCCTCCACCGAACTACCATCCGTGGGCATGGCGCCATCAGTCGGTAGCTCTAGGCACAGCAGCAGTGCCGTCGCTAAGCGACAGCAGGCGGTGCTCAAACTGCTGAGCCTAGGCGACAAAAGGCACACCGCCCAAGAGCTATTACAGGGCATCACGGCGCAGACTGATCTGTGGCTGGCACCGCTGAACCTCAAGCCGGGAATGGTTGTGTGTGACAACGGCCGTAACCTGGTGGCGGCTCTGCAACTTTAAGCAGCCTCAGAGGCATCCATGCATGCTGCCCCTGCTGTTTCCTGTCCATTTCCGTGGTGTTTCCATCCTTTTCTGAGGTTCCCAGGTGTTTGGCCAAGCTTCCCTGTGCAGAGCCTTGGTCCCCTTGAAAAATGCTCGAGTCTCCCATTGACTTCAATGGGGTTCGTTATTCGAGACGAGCACTCGAGCATCGGGAAAAGTTCGTCTCGAATAACGAGTACCCGAGCATTTTAGTGTTCGCTCATCTCTAAACTTTACCTTTTTTTTTGTTGTTTTTATATGGTGTTCCCTTTTTGGTTACTTACCTTTTGTAGGCTACACTGAATTTTTTTTGCTGTGTTTTTTTTTTTTAAATTCATAAAAGGCCTGGGATTTCCAATTCCGAAGCATTTTGGACATTTGGGCACCATTTCCCGTCTCGGAGATCACCGCCGATATAACCGTTTTTATATTTTGATAGATTGGGCATTTTGGGTGCGGCGATACCTGATGTTTTTGTGACTGTTTATTATATTTTATATCAGTTCTAGGGAAAGGGGGGTGATTTGAATTTTTAATAATTTATTGATATTTTACAAACTTTTTTTATTCTTTTTTTTTTCACAATTTCTTAGAATCTCTAAAGTACTTTAACCCTATATGGTCAGATCTTTCCTACCATATACTGCAATACAACTGTATTGCAGTATATGGAGTTTTTGGATGTGATTTTGGATGAGACACTGGTTCATTGTAACGAATCTTCTGAAACCATTCGTCAGACCTGAGGCTGTCATGGCAGCCCATGCGACGCAATATTTTAAGTGCCGCCGGCGACTTTGTCGGCGGCAAAGAAGAGGTTAACACCCTCAATCGGCAAGCACCAACTGCGGGTGATAGCGATAGGTTTTTGCTGCAATAGGCCTAAAATGTACAAATTTACAATGGGTTGTAGGAAAAAGCACCACCCCAAATTATTGCACAATTCCTCCCGAGCACGTAAATACCCCACATGTGGGTGTAAACTGCTTTTAGGGCATATAGCAGGGCACAGAACAGAGCGAGCACCATTTGGTTATGAGTGGGTAGATTTTCCTGAAATAGTTTTAGGTCACCATCATTCAATTACATAGACTCTGGGGAATGGGAACAGTTAAAAACCCCAACAAGTGACCCCATTTTGGAAACTACACCCCTGAAGGAATGTATTAAGGGGTATAATGACTTTTTCTACCCCCCTCTGTGTTTCACAGAAATTAAGATGATATGGAAGTAAAATTTTGAAAAATAATTTTTTTCACTAATACATTAATTTAGGCCTAAAATGTACAAATTTACAATGGCTTGTAGGAAAAAATCATTTGTTGCACAATTCCTCCTGAGCACATAAATACCCCACTTGTGGGTGTAAACTGCTTTTAGGGCATATAGCAGGGCACAGAACAGAGAGCTAACTAGCGCCATTTGGCTATGAGTGGGTAAATTTTCCTGAAAGTTTTATGCCACCACCTTTCATTTACAAAGACTCTGGGGAATGGAAACAGTTAAAAACCCAAACAAGTGACCCCATTTTGGAAACTAAACCCTTAAAGGCTTCCAGGATAAAGCAATAGTGACTTATAGGCCCTTTGACACTTAGTAGATTTGAGCTAACAGAATAATGTGACACCACCATAAGTGAACCTTATTGAAAACAACACTCAGAAAGCACAAATTATTCATCTAGGGGTATAATGAAAGTTTTTGGGGCTAGTAAAATGAAATCCAGGCAAAATCTATTTGCATATGTTTTGAAGAACACTTTTTTCCTTCTGTATTCATCTAGGGGTATAATGAATTGTGGTTTTAAATTTACTCTGACACAAGGACTTGCTTTCACCCCGTCTCAATTTAAGGTCCACCAGATTTTTTGGGAGGCCTCTTTGATTCCTCCTTATTGTTCCACAGGCCACTGTTCCTTTAAAAGGAGGCACTGAAAGAGAGGGACACTTCTATAGAAATTATCTATGTAAAGATAATAGCCTTTACCCAACAGGGGGAATAAAAGATCCCACACAATTTAACCACTTGTAGTTAGAACAGGGGGGCATTCAGGTACACAGATCTGGGAGTCCTTTCCCTCATAGATATGGAATTTGTAGGTATATCCACTTTCACTTTCACAGAGCTTGTAAACTTTAATCCCGTACCTAGCTCTTTTGCTTGGCAATTATTGCCGAAATTTAAGCCTACCTCTAAAATGTACAAGTGACTTGTTGATGGCTATATTTTTTGTGGGGTATAAGCCTCTATAAATTTCTCATTAAAATGAGTCACTACTGGCCTAATTTTGTACAATCGGTCTTGGGCATGGTCACCAGCAGCAGGACACTGACTATTATTGCTGTAATGCAGAAATTTTAACAGCGCCTCAAAACGTGGTCTTGTCATTACAGCCCTGTACATCAGTTTGTGATATTAAATGTCACTGGACCAATATGACCGGATGCTAGGCTTTTAAACTAGTCCCATATTGAGAAAGAGGCCCCCCAGAATTATTTTAATTCTGTTGCATTAGTGGGGTGCCAACTCTGGCTTCTAGCATAATAATATGTGGGGTGACCGGCCAGAAACTGTTCTGCATACAGATTTGTCTGTGTAACCATTAGGTCTACAAATTCCTCTGTCAAAAATATTTTTAAAAAATCAAAGTACTTGTACCCATCTGTATTAATATTTATTCCTGGGTTGGAACTGAATGCTGGAATTTGGGGAGAAAACATATTTGGGGGCTCCCAACTGGGGTCACTTGACTGCTCTTCACTCTGCCTACTGCGCCTTTGTGAGGATTCATCACTGTCACTAGAGGAGGACATTAGAAAGTGTTCTTCATCCCTCGCAGTGTCTTTATCCAAACACATGTAGGCATGGGCCTCATCTGCAGAATACACCTGTTTAGCCATGCTAGAAACTATAGATTTTTATTATTTTTTGGTATTATGATAAAACAAAAAACAGTAACTGCCGCCTCAGAGCAGGAAGCGATACAAACGCGGAAGAACTATGTAGATGTAAGTATATGTAATAATGTACCCCTACAGTACTAAACTGATGCTATATATATGAAACTAGAAACTATATTTTTTTTGTATTTTTAAATTTTTAAAAAATTTTATGATAAAACAAAAAACAGTAACTGAAATGTCAGCGCAGGAAGGGATACAAACGCTGAAGGTGTAAGCTTAAGTATATATAATAATGTACAAGATCTGCTTTTGTATATACAGTATATATATCCCTAACCGCTAGCCCTGATCACTAACCCTAATCGCCGACCCTAATTACTATAGATTTTCAACAGCCCTAACCACTATCCCTAATCACTAACCCTAATTACTATATATATTCAGCAGCCCTAATTACTAGCCCTAATTGCTAACCCTAATCACTATACCTAGTCACTATATATATTCAGCAGCCCTAATCACTAGCCCTAATCAATAACCCTAATTACTATATATATTCAGCAGCCCTAATTGCTAGTCCTAATTGCTAACCCTAATCACTAGCCCTAATCAGTTTTTATATTCAGCAGCCCTGACAACTATCCCTGACCACTAGCCCTGATCACTTATATTCAGTAGCCCTAATCACACAAAAAAAAATTACACAAAAAAATGACAGCTCCGGCTGTCACACTGAATAATGATAAGGAACAGGGGTGTGGAGGGGAAGGAGTGGGTTTTGGGGGGGGTTTGGATGTGAGGGTGCACTCTGAATACACTGAGTGGACAGAGCTTTGCTTCACGACTCTGATCCTGTCACTTCTGTCACAAAATATGACAGAATCAGACCCGGGAACCAGCTCTCCCCTCCCTCTTTAACTGGTATTTGTCAGGCTGGATTTGCTTACCAATCACATTGATCGTCGGGCAGGGATGGCTGTGATTGGTCCCTGGCCTGATGTCAGTTCCGATCAGCTGTCGGTGACAGTTAACGCCTACACTGCA
Organism: Engystomops pustulosus; assembly: GCA_019512145.1. Taxonomy (NCBI): domain Eukaryota; kingdom Metazoa; phylum Chordata; class Amphibia; order Anura; family Leptodactylidae; genus Engystomops; species Engystomops pustulosus. Next base: position 113,936,735 of record CM033642.1, on the reverse strand, counting down.
TATGCATGAGTCAGCATGCCGGTGGTGCAGAGCACCGCCATTATGAGCAGGATTGTCGCTTCCTGATGACAACATCAATAACGACGACCATGGAGAGACTTCTGGAGAGACAGTTACTTTTTTTCCCCTGTTAGGGATTTTTATGCAGGGCCCCAACAGCCCTCTTGACTTTTGTAAGGTGAGTCCTAATTAACCCTTTCATGATTGAACATAAAGACCAAGACATACGAGTCAATCTGTTAGTCAAGAACTTCTTCCCTTTAATAATCAAAATGCATAATATATGACAGACAGAAAAGTCATCAAAGGGGCGTGAATAGTATACTGCAAAGCTATTGGACATCAGCACTTTCTGTGAAAAACAATTAATTAATTGTGCTCAGTTCTCAGAGACCTTGTACACAGATATTGTTTATACTAATGCTGAGAAGCAGATGATAAGTGGGCTCCAGAATCACAATATAATGCAGCTTCGAGGACAGACTGGCTTCTCATTAAATGTCAAAGGGTATTAGCTGACAGGCGAGCAAACATGTTACATAAAATGAAGTTTGAATCATGACATTAACTTGACAATGGTCAGGGAAACCATGGCCGCTGTATCTAAGATGGCGGACAGTAGTCCGATGGCGTCCAGAACAAGGCGACCTCCTTAACACCCCGATGCAGATCCATTAATCACAGTTAAAATTCTGAGGTGAGAGAAATGACTTCAGTCACAAGCTCTCCCCTTAATGGAAGAATTGGAAATTTGGAATTCCTTAACACTCTTGGTAATGAGCACTTGTAATATGTACATGCAAGTATTTAATTATAGGGTGCAAAGGAGAGGTCGAGAGTCAAACAAAACCCCAAGACACTTTGGAAACTTTATAGTCTACTGTTGGATAAATAGTAAAAAATATTTAAATTCATCAAAATCTGTATTAAAGTGCAGGGTACTATAAAATGGATTTCCAAATCCATTCAAATAAAGTCTGCCAGAATACAAGTATCTACTGCCAGTAGATTTCTACAACTTATGCTTTAACTAAAGCAGTTCGCCTATTCAGTTCATTTTATTTAATCATTTATCTTACAATTTAAAACCCTGGATATCTGGATACATGGATCCATAATCCCCCCCCCCCCGCACCCCCCCCCCCCCCCCCACACACACACACACATACACACACACACCAAATGTGTCCAGGGTTCAAACATAATTTTACATACAATTACAGAATACCTATAGTAATCCACTGGAACAGGTTTTCTCCAATGTGAAGAAGCGTTATTGAAATTTACCCATTAATACAATATTAATTTAGCTGAATGGACTTTTTTATTACTTGGTTTTCCGCTGCAAGGAAATGATAAATGATCTCTAATGTGTTACAGGAATATTTTTTCACTTATGAGAAAGAATCAATGCAAAACATATTTATAAACAAGAGTGCAGCTGCCAAGTGCCCATAGGACGGTAACCTGATAATTATCTGGTCCTAAGTTCCTTTGCATATGTTCTCACCTGACAGAACATTATGGATAACGCTTACATTCATATTATTCCCAGTGATTATTATCATGATCCTCAGGAGTTAATACTTACAGGCTCTGAATAATGTAATAGATAATACAAATCGATGCTAGGCAACACCACAGTTTATTAGTAATTCAAATCATGTGTAAATGAAGTGCCATAAATTTATGAATGCTGAGGTGATGCTTAAATAGTCGTTTGTCAAGGTATACTGGACGCAAAAAGAAGTGCATGGTGTGTAACAATGGCAACATTTCCATGAAAACGCTCATTATTTAGCACACTAAAATGACAGTGATGATTTCAGCAATTGTTTTAATTGAATTGTGATTAATGACTGATAAATAATCTGTGAAGAAAAATGATAATCAATGGAAATCGAAGGAAATGTAAGTGAACCCTTTGGAGATATTTGATTTTATGAATTGATAACAAATAAAATGTGTGATTTTCAAAGTTAAGGTTATAGCAAAGCACAAGGTAACTAAATTCATAACGCAAACAATAGGATAGGGATATCCAATAGCTGTTCCAGAGAGCAAAGGTCCAGTTTTCATTCATTGATGGAGCGGCTGCTTGAGAATGTGTCTTGCTGCTCCATATAATCTTCGGCTGTCTCCGATACATTCATAGATTGTGAATGGGAGTGCCAGACAGCCAAGTGCTGTTCTCTGCAATTTCTTATCCTCCAATAATAATGAATTGGGGGACACCCATTGCTTGGACTGCCACCCATTAACTAGTGAGAACAGACCCCCCATTCTTGTGATTAAAGGTGGTTCATAACCATTTTTTATGCTCTATCGTTGGGATCACCTCTTTAACTGATCTCACTTCACAATAATATGTAATAATTGGTTTCTACATCAAATCACAGAAAGCCCTCTTTTAAAAGGAATCTTTCTATGTCAACAACTAATACACACTAGAAGGTTCAACAATTGAAGTTTTTTCCTAAATACCACCGGTCCCCTGGTACTGAAATATAATGAAAAGTTCAAAAGCAGAAAAAACTTCACTTTAGAACAAGTGTGAACAGGGCCAAAATAAGAGTAAATAATACACTGCACAAACGTTTCTATGTCATATGGGGTCTATATAACGCATGCACTGATTAATGCCGTGATGGAAGCACTTTTGCCTCTCACCCATCCACCGTACATTTTAGTTCAAGTGCCATACAGCATTCAGAGCTCCTTTTCCTCTGTGCTGTTATCCTCACATGCATTTGACACACTGGCTAAGACATGGGGTGTTCTGAAATGGCCCTAGATGAAGCTGAAGAGACAAAACTCGAGTCGGGCAAGGAAAACCACCCAGTAAGAGAAACAAATTGGTTTCTATTTTTAGGTAATTTTTAGGACTGCAATTTACATTAAGGGTACATTCACGTGTTCAGTTTTTCAGATGCAGTTTTGAATGTCCAAATCAGGAGGGAAGTGAAAGAGGAGAGAGCACCTCTCAATAATATGTTTACTCCCATTATTAACCATAACTGCTTTTGGCTTCAAAAACTGCATCTGAAAAACTGAACATGTGAATGCACTCTCATGTGCATTTCTTTTTATAATGAGAGAAGTGTGTATTTCGGCATCAATTCTTAAAGGACATCTGTCATCAGGTCTCTGTCGCTATTTCTGTCACCACTACCTGTTGGAGCAGCTCACAGGATCCATGCCAGCCTTTATGTAGTCATACATTAATCATTATAAAATCATCTTTTCTTTATTATGTAAATGAGGCTGGTCACATGGTCAGAGGCAGTGATGTCACTGTTATCCCCCCCCCCCTGCTCATGTCTGTGTGTAATGTATAGTAAAGAATTGCTAGTGCCTGTGCTTTATCTGCTGGCATGTTCTCCCTCTTATACACATGTGAGAGACACAGACATCAGCTACACATGTACCTGACATGTTCTGCTATAACATGGCTGCCTGGAGCTGTTGTATCTCTCCTATACACACACAGGCTGCAGGGGGCACCAGCACCAGGAAGCACATGGAGGAGCCATTACACCATTATACCTCTCATCATTATACAGGCTGTCAGTCATGTGTATAGGAGTATCTCATACACACAGGCTGCAGGGGTCCGCCAGCATCAGGAAGCACATGGAGGAGCCATTACACCATTATACCTCACATCATTATACAGGCTGTCAGTCAAGCACTGGGGGGGGTGTGGCTGTGCCTCCCACTCATGAATAAGCTGGACAGCTTGAATATAATAAAGACTCATTGGACATCTCACAGGTCATTTGCATACAGCTTTAGGACCTCATTGCTTAAGTTTACCGGCATGTAGAGGGACAATGAAGGGATAGAGGCAATGCTTTCTAATGGAAGGATATGAAAATATATTTTGTTCAAGAAATCAAGAATGATAAACCAATAACAGTTACTCCTAGATTCAGGCACTCTGATGGTGGTAATCTTCTTATATTTGTTATGCATGGCCTCCTTCCTTTTTAAATCAACTTTTACAATTATGCTAAAGAGCCAGAAGGGATCTGGAGAGGGCAGGGGGGAGGCATCACCAGACCCCTCTGTGCTGTAGCTTCACAGGCTGTTACAGTGCTTCCACTGTGTGAGATTAAGGAAGTGCCCAGGGAGCAGGAGAGAGATGTGCTCTTGCACAGTGTGTTAAAATGATTATCATATTTACTCTGCTATTATATCATCATGTCTCCTTTAAAAGGAGTCAGCTGAGGGCTATGAAGCATATAGTGCCTTCTACTGCTTCTTTATTCATTGCCTATAAGCTTTCAAAAAGTAATAGGGAATAGTCATTTCAAAAGCAATTTTGGAAAGCATTAAACTGTCGGGAAAACGCGAATCGGGCCCTTAGTAAATGACCCCCCATATATTTGAACATCCTCCCCTATCTGCTGCTTAATCTCTTCTATAGTAGCTGTACACTATTTGGCTACAGGATGCAAGAAAACGCAGCTTAAAACTGTCTGAATAGCGATCTATTCCCATCCAAATACCGTTTGTGTGGAAGTGGACTGAAGAATTTGGAACATAGTTGGGAAAAGAGTGAAATCGTCGATTTATCAAAGGATATATAAGAGGACACACAAGGAGCTCCGGTCAGACTGTTTTATTCTCATAAATGTAGCCAGGTGCCGCCATGTGATTGGCTGATTAGAAATTAAGTGTTAACGAGCAGTTGGACAGGTGTACCTAATAAAGTGGCCAGTGAGTGTATGTCTACTCACAAATTTCAATTGATTGCCTTAATAAACCAAGATGTAAATTGTAACACAATAATCAATTTTGAAATTTAAAGATTAATTTTGATGTTTGCTGAGTTATCAGCGACCTTACATCTAATGTCCCATCCGGATTGGCTTAAAGTTGGCTGCAAGATATTACAGGTTCACAACCCAAGGTTACATGATATTTCCTATCTGGTTCTGCTTTGTCATGGTGACCTTTATTTTGAGCAATTCATATGAAATGGATCTCAAAAGTTTTGGATTCTATTTGTTTGCTCAGAGAAAAGAGAAATAGATGGTACATGAGCGGTACAATAGGTATATGTTACTCCTAATCTTTTCATAGGTCCAAAACAAACAATTACCAACTGGCATTGTGTGGGTTAAGACACAACTTCCATAGACACCTGTGAATTTGTAGTGTACAATGGTTGCTTACCATTGGATGAGATTTCTCAATTGTAGATGTTCTGGAAAAGCTAGGTTTTACAGGTTCTCAGGGTAATATGATGATCGCAACCAGATTATTGGTTTTAGTAGATCTACTTTAATGTGACAAGAATAAGCTTTTTACAATTATCAGCTCTTAGTTAGTTTAACACTTCTGAAACATTCTGATGAATGCTACAGTATATAGCTTGTGTGTGTACTATATATTCTATGTTGCTGTTAAAACTAACCTTTTTACACATGTTCTCATTTAGAGCTAAATCTAGAATGAGAATGTAAAAAAACAGGAAGTAAGATAATGATGCTATTTATCCTATTAGTGCTTTAAGACTAACTACATAATATATGTCCGGTGCCCTTATGTTTTATCATACCGATCCCACAAAAAGATGTGTAGTAAGATATAAGGATGTTGCAGGAAATGCTGTTTCAGACCCTTCATAAAAGCATCAGTGCCGGAGGGCTTGCCATCAATCAGTGGTTAATGAGCATACCAATACTAAAGATGACCAGTCAAGTACTTCCTCAAACTGCTGACAGCTTACAAAAAATTAAGAAGCTTTAGCTGTTTAGTTTAGTGTATTGCTTAACATGTGTATTGCATATGAGTTTATATGATTATTAAATTTCTTTACACATAAAATACTTGGTAGGATTTTATATGTGCATAATAATATTTAGTGGCCTCATATGTGTGTGTACCTTATATGGTTACAATACTTGTGTATATAGTACATGGGATGCACTACTTCTATACACAGTAATATTGATGTGTATAACAGTGCTTGGTGATACCATTGTTGTGTACAGTTTACGTTGGAAGCATTTATGTCATCAGGTACTGGGCATGCAGCAGCAGCTGAAGACTGGACTGATTATTGTCAATGATTACTTTGGGCAGAAAACATTTGGAGAATCTAGCTATGCTGAACAGGCCATTTGACAATCGAGAGCTATTGAATTTAAATATATTTAAATATATTTGCTTCTCGACTGAGGCATTATTAAGTTTTTTTTACCACCACAAATAAACAAAAAAGCAAAACGTGTTTAAATATAAGACACTTTCCACAATTTTGGCTAGAGGATGTGAGCAGGTACAATCAGTTTAGCTGTATGAGCTATGAGTGTAAGCTTTACAAATAAATATTAGTCTGCTGTCCTATTTGTCATAAAATAAATTGACTTCTCTTTTCCCTGGGAGTTGTAGCAAAGAATCTGCAGGATGGACTAAGTTGGACATGACTAAATCAATACATTTACAGCACTCTGTATGAGTGAAGATTTTCCAGCTTTTCTATCTTTCCACCTGTGCACAACAAGGATGCTGCCAAAATTCTATACAGCAGGAACTGAACAAACAAGTCAACGTGCTGGACTGTTCATGTCCCACTGCACATATTAGGTTTAAACAGAATGAGCCAGCAGCAAGCATCTTTTCATTAGCCGGGCTTATTGATCGCCAGAGAAACTACAGTATTCACTCGTTCTTTTATGCTCCTATACTGTCATCCTGCAACTCAAACTATTAAATGTATCCTATTTGATGACTTCTGATCATAATTAGTTGCTGTTTTAATTGGTTCAAAAGGCAATATCATGCGTTAGGTGCACACACATAATAGAGGTGCTACGTGTAACTATGTGAAACTTTGTAGAATAGGTTATTCAAAAATATTAAAATATGATATTTCTCAGCATCTAGCAGTCTACATGGTTTTTTTTTTTATATCCCGCAAAGAAATGCAACAGGTGTAAAAAATTGCAAAATACTTTCATTAAAGTTAATGGGGTTGACCTATAAGAAACTATCAATATATACCAAGATTTGAATAGCAATGATTGCATTAAGATATTGCTATTACATTCTTCTTTTAAAGTCTCCCGCTTTTTTTTATTACCTTACAGATCTCCTCTAAAAATTTATGGCAACCATTTGTATCACACACAATAACAATGGTGGTTATCTCAGTTGTTAAAACCGTTACCAGCTCTTGCCTTAATAATAACAATGGCTCCTTTGTGATCTCACCTAGCACTAATTCGTTATAACATATACAAGTTGGGGCATCAACCCTAACCAGTGAGTGCAATTCTTTGGGACAAGAGGTAACATCAGGAACAGAGCAAGGGGGGGGATATGTGAGGTGAATATTTTTATTCAGCTAGTAAGAGAATTAAAAAGTTTGGCCAGTAATAGATGGGGTATTCTCAGAATAAGCCATCGGAAAATATAAAAAAAATGTTTTCCTGGTTGGAATAAGGAAAACATTGCCTCATCCTGGTGGTAGATGCCCTTTAAGGAGACTGTCCCACTATACCATACAGTTCCATACACTGTACTGACAAGATGCAAACACATTGAAACATCACTATCTACATTTGGGAATCTATTCCTTTTGAAATAGATATACTTGGTTTGGCTTTTATCCTACATCATGTCATTAGGCCTTCTTTAAAAGTCATACTTTATAATAAAAGGGCTTCCTTTCAAGGAGGTTACCAAGAGGCGATGTTTTCCTTATTTCATTTAGAAAAACATATTTCCATGTATTTAAAAAAGCCAAGTAAACAGAGAACAGTGGTGCTGGAGCAGAGGGATTTAACATGTAAGTCTTGGCTCTTTTTTGTTTTTTCTACATGGACAAAGTTAAGTATTTGGAAGTGAAGTTTCCAATATAGCAACTTTTCAACTCCAATATATTAAATTACAAATTTAGCTAGTGTATTAATTTCTTTATCTATTATATTTAGGGATGCATACATTTTTGATTTATTTAAAATCTTTTTGTTTGTAAAAATGCTCTTAGCCCAACAGATTATGACTATGTACAGATATGACTAACTTTGTCCATTAAAAAGCAGTAGCACTCAAGTACCGTAAATATTAAGATGCATTTAAAGCATTTTTTCTGTAAGCGCTCTATTACATGAATTCAGTTCCCCACTCTGCAGAGAACATTGCAGTTGCAAAAATGTAAAAGCACTCAACTAGTACTTTACTTTCTTGTATTTTTAACAAGGTTTCCAAAGTGTTTCTAAAAATACTTTATGTTTAGCTTAAAATGTATTTTGCAATGGTAAAAAAGAAAATTTAGAGAACATAAAGTATCATCTGTTCTCATCAGCAGAACACAGAATGTGCTGGGCAGCACTTGTGTAATGTGTCTGCGAAAACAAAGAATTGGTCTCTGTTTCTGTTAAAAGAGGTATCATCCATTGGGAACTACACAAATTAAAACAGGAAGAAAATAAGTTATCAAGATGAAGCAAATATCCAGCTGTGTGCAGGTATTTCTACGACAACAATAGCCATTTATGTTATATGTCTATGTGCTGGCATGGTATGATAGAATTTTATTGAAATACTACCAATATTGAAATATTACTTGAAAAAATGGAAAAAAAGCAACTCACCCCTCTTGCTCTGTGCACAGAAGCAGTCTTGATGCCTGACAAAACAAGGAATCCCAAATACAGTGCATCCTGCAAATCACTAGAAGGCCAAAATGGTGGGAATTAAAAATTCATCTCATTTATTGTTAACAGTTCTGCTTGCCACCTCTTGCCACCCTGCACAAGTGGTGGGTAGCATTCCATATGGCCAGATAATGCACCTTAGGAGAATCTGTATAGAGGATAACAGGTTTATAGAGTGAATTACAAAATAGAAAAAAATGCAGACAGTGCATAAGGATATCAAGAGAACTATTGTTTAACCCTTCATTTTTGGCAGAAAATTGCACTGAGCTTCATATAGATATATTATTGTATACTCCTTTATACAACGCTAACACAAATAAAAAACCTATATATATCAATAAACCAAACTAATGAGATAACAAAAGTCACTTTTAGATGTGTGCCATTGTATTAGCCACGCAATAACAGAACCCTCCGCGTTTCATAAGAAATTGAAAAAGAATGCAAGAAAATTGGTATAAATAATGGAGGGACGGCGTGAAATTAAAAATGTATTGAGGAACTTGTGTGTGTTTTTTATGTTTTTCCCATATAAAATTTTAAAGGACATAACTTTTTTATTTTTTTTTTCTAACATGGGCATATGCTGGCTTGTTTTTTGTGGTACAATTGTGTTTTGCTTGAACCTCCATGTTTGGCATACCTTGCACTGCTACGTGTTTCTGTAACTCCAACTCCAATTCACCTTTTTGGCAGAGACAGAACTATTCCCACCAACTGAGTTTGAAATATCCCTTTGATTTATTTTTAAACATTTTTTTATTGTTATTTTATACAAGGACAGAAACAAAAAGATTATACAGTGTTAACATAAACTTAAAGAGTAACTTGAAAGCAAAACAAACTGTAAAAAAATGTTAAAAAAATAATTTTAGCACAGCTGGAAAGAGACTTTGACAACAATTCCAACTATACCTGTATCGTGCTTCTAAAGTCTTCCTATCCTTAGATATAGGTCTAATATATATATATATATATATGAGGATATCTGTAATATCCTCTCAGCTTTTTTTGACATTGGCAGGACTTCCTGGTTGCGACATCAGCTTTGGGCAGTGATGCCAATAGCACTAGGACATTTACGTGAACGTGCTCAAAACCAGCCAATCAAGATACAGAACCAGTGTTACTGGTTGTACAGAGATCTAGTGCAGAGCAAGGCAGGGAAGACAGAGCACCATACAAGAATCTACTGCAATCTACCTCCCCCAAAGACCACTTCTCTTAGAGGACCCCTTTCCTAAAAGACTGTCTTTTTTTATTAAATCTTTTTTTGTTTTTGCCATTATATCTATGGAAGCTGCCTTCTATCTTCAGACCATCCCTTTCCCATGCAAAGAGAAATTGATTTTTTAAAGGCTCGGAGGACATTGCATGGGATATTAAATTGTGACAATATGAAGTAAAATTTATAGAAAACAAGCTCTAATACAGCTCTGATGGAGTTGATGGAAGTGTTGAAAGTTAAATATTATCAATTTTAGTAGTGGATTTACTATACTCACTGAGGGAAATCCATTAATCCCAGTCCAGATTTGCGCTACAAAAACAGTTTTTGTAAAACCCCTTTCAACACATTTATGAAGGCTTTTAGAACATTTTTGTTCATTTTCCAACTCATCTGACATGGTGTTGCCTCATAAAACGGGGGCGTGGCCTCAGGAAAAGGGTACACGAACAACCCGGAAATAGTTGTGCTCCAAAAAGTAAGGAGGGTGCACTACATTGCAGTGCACAGTTTATACCAGCTAAAAGAATGTCTAAAAGTTGAACTCAGCAGTGGAACAGAGTCCTCACCACAATGATGAGTCAAAAGAATATTGTTGTAGAGTCCTGCACTGTCTGAGCCTGCAACATATTAATAAACTATATTTTGTGGGTATTTTTCAGTTTTTCCCTGTGCCATATAATAAAATAACTGTTTCATTTAAATGATCCCCTTTTCTTTGTATCAAATAAAGCAATTTTTTTTGTTTCCTACATGACATTTAATTTCCCATACACAAGAGTTATACTAAAAAGAAACGCTGAATGACTCCCATGTGGGTACAGCCTTTGACTAGGCACTTGAAATATTTCAGTTTTTGCATTAGGGACTTCCTGCATTAAACAGACAAAAGTTCAACCTTGTTCTAAATCGATCTGATTTAAAAAGAGTAGGAATCTGATGTAGGTGCCAGCACAGTGACTATGTTGTACAGGCAGATCTTTGAATATAAGACCATGCAGTCATTATAATTATGAATACAGTGCAAACAAAAGAGTCTTCCCTTCCTTTGTTGAACTAGATGGACATGTGTCTTTTTTCAACCGTATGAACTATGTAACTATATTATATGTGATCAGCTAATGTATTTTAATATTACAACAAATGCTGCATAAAATGAAGCAGGAACCAATGCGAGTAACAGAAATGCCAACACAAACACAACACACCCTCTTGTCAGGTAACTGCATTTACTACGAAATTGTACATTTGGATACAAATATCATTATTTACCTTCATTGCTTTTATTGCCAAGTGATAATGCCAGTAACTGGATAATCACATTGGAATCAATTTTTGAAGATCTGAAATGAAAGGTCTCTGTGCCAACTCTTAGCTACTTTTTATCTAATGAGAGGTTCTTGAAGGATTCAATTTTTCATATCGGAAGATTGAATGTACAGTACTAACACACCTAATAATTTATTTAGGTTAGTGGCTCAGAAGGAAATATAGCCAGGAATTCTCATCCGGCCAATCACATTTATTTTAATTCATCTGAAATTTACAGACATTTCTTCAATTGTATGTTATTAAAAAAAATTACCTGTGTGTATATAATATCCCATAAATGTTGTCCCTTACAAACGAGATCAAACAAGTCATCCTTGGATATGACCACCTCTGCACTCTGGCTGCAGTGGCCACACATACAATATTGAGGCCTGACTGCTCACTTGGATACAGTGTTCATTAGGACCGCAGGAGGACATGAAGTAACTCCATTTCATGTGCAAAAACTGTTTGTTGTTTCTTTGTGTAATCACCGCAGCAGTGGTCGTATCTAAGGACAGCTGTTCTTCTAAGGGACCATACGGCAACATTTATTGGAAATTATCTTCACGCAGGTACATTTTTCAAATAACATCCATTTTAAGAAATGTATATATATGGCTGATGAATCAGAAAAATGTGAATGCCCAGATGAGAATACCCTATTAAGGTTACTAACATTAAAATGCAAAAGAAGTGGTATAAGGTAAACCAACCAAGTGCTTGCATTAAGATCTATAGATTCCCCAAAAATATAATTAAACATACAGTATGTAGCTTAAGAAAAGTTTCCAGAGGTTAACATGACTAGCTAAACTAGTTAACCAGACATAATAACTCAGTTTGTAGTGTTAGGTTATACAGGGAACCATCCCTTTTATTATAAAAAAACAAATACAAAAGTACATTCATTCAGACCACAATGGGGCTTGGCTTAAGGATAAAATGTAACTTACTGTATATACTTGAGTATAAGCCAACCTGAATAGAAACCAAGGTACCTAATTTTACCACAAAAAAACTGGGAAAAACAGCCTATGCCCCATGTATATAGTCATCAATAGAAGAATACAAATCACTAAGTGTGTCTTGAACACTAGAAACACATAGGCTAAATCCCCCACTGGTTGATATGGTGGCACCATGAACATAATGTTGTTATTGTAAAACTGCTTTATCGCAGGAATAAAGATTGGACCTAACAACATCAAGTCCCGGAGTGATTTGTAATGTTTGGATGGTCCAGAGACATTCCTTAAGCGTGGTATCATCAGCATTGGAGGTGAGCCATTGAATACTTTGCAATATAGATAGCAAGCTCCCTAACCCCCCAGTATATAGCTAACCAGCCTCCTGTCCACAGTATATAGCTAGCCAGTCCCCTGCCCTCAGTATATAGCTAACCAGCCACTTGTCCCCCAGTATATAGCTAGCCAGCCTTCTGCACCCCAGTATAAAGCTAGCCAGCCTCCTCCCCCCCATTATATAGCTAGACAAACTTCTGCCCCCAGTATGTAGCTAGCCAGCCTCCTGCCCCCAGTATGTAGCTAGCCAGCCTCCTGTCCCCAGTATATAGCTAGCCAGCCTCTTGCCCCCCAGTATCTAGCCGGCCCATACCCCCTAGTATATAGTTAGCCCAATCTCCCACTAAATAGCCAGACAGCCCCCTAGTATATCACCATCCCCAAGTATATAGCCAACCAAACCCAAGTATATAGCCAACCAGCCCCCTGCCCCAGTATATAGCCAACAGCCCATGGCCCCTAGTATATAGCCATCCAGTCCTCTAGTATGTAGCCAGACAGCCCATGACCCCTAGTATATAGCCAGCCAGCCCCCAGTATATAGCCAGACAGCCCATGCTCCCTAGTATACAGCCAGCCAGCCCATGCACCTAGTATATAGCCAGCCTCCTGTTCCCAGTATATAGCTAGTCCATGTCCTCCAGCAAGCATATGGTATACAGCCAGCTAGCATTATATGCGTAGCCAGCCTTTTCCCCCACATATATAGCCAGACACTGCCCCTAGTATATAGCCAGACAGCCCATGAGCCTCTGTATATAGCCAGCCCATGCCCCTAGTATACAGCCAGCCACACCATAACCCTTAGTATATTGCCTGCCCCCAGTATATAGCCAGCTCCTTGCCCTCCAGTATATAGCCACCGCTACATGATAAACTTGGTATATGGGCTGTCGCCAGGTTACATACAAGATAGGTTCTTTAGGTTTGTTCTTAAGTCGAATTTGTATGTAAGTCGGAACTGTATACCTTTTTTTGGTCTCTATGACTATTGGGTTGTCATAGAATTCAGGATTAACAATAAATTACAGTAAATTACCAACATCCAGAGGTCCGTTTGTAACTAAGGGTCGTCTGTAAGTCGGGTGTTCTTAAGTAGGGGACCACCTGTATACGGAAGTATTTATTTTACAGTTTAAAAATAATTTCCAGTATAAAAAATTAGAAGGTTGTGTGTATGCAAATAAACTCAGCTTGTATACTCAGTTACCTTTAGAGCTAAGTTACAGTACATATACGTATAGTACTTTTGCATGACGACATTTCATGCTGAATCTTCACTATTCTGTCCAGTGCTTAAAAATGATAATTAAAAACAATGCCATGATTTCTAGATCACATAATCTAGAAAATTACGAACAGTATTACCTTTTGTTTGCTTTCCTAATACACATTTGTGAAATAGAAAGGTGAAGTCTTTGGCCAGAATAACCACTTAAAAGCTTAGATGAAGCCAATGACAATGAAACAGAGCTTAGATTTTAAAGATCAATTAACTAAAAGCTAGTTAAATATTAACTGCTTAAGATTTACTACGCTTATTAAAGGCCATCCCCTTTCCCTACGCTTTAAGGGCTTCTGTGTATGATTCAAGAAAGGAAGGAAAAAAGAAACTAGAATAGTGTTCATTAAAAACTAATGTCCACACTAAACACAAATGCATAAGGTACTACACACATGGTTAACCTTATTGTGTTTCCGTGTATGATCTTCCTGATTGAATAAGTGATGTGCCTTCAATGGAGTGAGACCATGAGCTCACCCACAGGCCACTTAAAAACACTAGATCCACCAAAAGTACAGACCTACCAAAAGCTATTGGGTACCCTCTCTATAACATAGGTGGGATGATAAGGCCATCACTCTACCTCTGTCTTTTATGCAGAAACCCAGATTTAAGAGACCAGAAGAAGAGGCAGTGGCTGAATCACTTTGAGTTTACTGTATTACTTTTAGTGTAAGTCATTTTCCAGGAACACTAAATGCAAATAAATAGTTTTCAGGAGTGGGTACATCAATTAATTTAGGCTGTATATAAATTTATAAATCAGGGTGCCGGATAGAAATTCATAAGGAGTGATATAAATTTATTAAAGTACAATTGTAAAATATAAAAACGTTTGCCTAGCTCAGCACTAAGCCAAAATAAGCAATTCTCTAATTTACACTCCGCTAGCAGGCTAGCAACTAGCAGTAACCTTGCCCCTCTGGCTGTCTTTGTTTGGTTGGTTGTCATGAGAATCCGTAGCTAGGCGGAGGAGAGGAGGGGGGTGGATGTTTTTGGAAGCGGTTACTAGCAAATGCACGCTCACGATTAGTAGCTTCTGGGTGCAGGATAATATCTGTTCCCGCAGCATGTAAAAGCTCCAGGACCTAGGGGAAATGTTTGAGGCACCATGTGTATGTCACCCTAATGGGGAGCTATTCCAAATACATATTCATGTACATGTAACCTAGTATTCACCTGTGATAGGGTAGTCTAGGTATTGCTTTTAATTATGGAGACATACTGTACAAACTCCTAAGATTTGAATTACAAAGATACTGTTCCCTGGAAGCAATCTTTAACATGGTTTTTAATGTTAAATGTCTTCTGCAATAGGTACAAGTCCAAAGATAAAGTTATTTTGTTTTTTAAAAATGTTAATTGGTCCAACCTTTACTATTAGAATGAAGACTCTTACTCCAGAAAATGCATTTGCAAATTTGACCAAAAGATTTATGAAATTATATGTACAATTTTGCTATAGAGTTTTAACTTAAAGTTCTTGGGACAAATGTAAAACATGTAAAATTTGCATATTACATCCATACGAACAGCCTTTGTCAATTAGCAGAATACCAGGCACAATATTACTCAAAAATAGCTATTATTCAGGTGTCACATTTTTCTTATAGTGTTCTCTAAATAATACATGTATATGTATATATAAAGATTTGTTAGAGTCCACTTATCTCTACAAAATCTTTGCAATTTGCAATAATTAGTCTGCCAGTATTTTTTCTTTACTTATAGTTATCCTGTAAAATATGTTATTTTGATTTCCAATGTTTACTAGTAAGTATCTGTGTAATACTTCATTATCACAATTTCTACTGAAAATGAAAGCTCAATCTATAAATAGAAATTGCAGTTTGGCTGCAATGCGCTGTTTTCTTATTGAAAATTAAAGGTTGACAATCCATTCTAACAAAATACATGGCTAAGGCAATGATCTTTGCCACAGATAAGGTAAAGCAAAACTACACAAGTAGACTACACCCTGCAAAGCCCAGGAATTGCTAAAGGAGCTATCACTTTGGCAGACACAAGAGGGGAATTTATCAAGTGCTTGCACATTGTGCACCAGCTCTTGATGTTCCCTGTGCCACTCTTAGTATGTTTAGCAAACAACCGTGCCACACATGGTTTCAGAGCTGCCATTGGCAGAGTAGATCGCCCATATCGGGACTACAAAAAGAAAAATTATAAAGCATAACTATTATTTATTCAAATTAAATGTAAGTGCTCAAGGGAATGTGTGTTAAAAGCACAGTACGACTTGTGTCTCCAGTTATATCCACCGCACTAAGTATAATGTGCAACAATGGCTAAATTAAGGGCTCAAAACAGAGTGTGTCTATGTACAAATGAGGGTCAGGATTGGGTAGCCAATACTAAAATACTAGGGCTAGAAATCATGTGCGACAAATGTCATGGCGCTAAATCGTAGGAGTAGTCATGTACTCTGAACATCCCAAGTGCCCACTACACTTTGTCCACTACAAAGTTATATTAGTTTAGATCACATAGCCCAGACACTCTAGCCCTGTACTCAAAGTGATAGCTGGACTACCATATCCCTCTTGTAGTAGCATGTACAACACTCTGATAGGCCCTATTATAACTGTCTCATTTAGATTGTATTCTATGCTGGCTAAGAAGAAAACACATTCATACTGCTCGTTAAAAGCCTATCATTAGCTCCCCGACATGTTTCGCCAGTATGACTTCTTCATCAGGGGTACGAGCTAACACTAAACACGGTTTGTCACCACCGAGTATATAAAAATATTGCCACTCCCACAAGTAAGTATCAGTAGCCACCCCTAGAGAATCGACCCCCCGGAAAAAGATGCCGATAGGATCCGTAGATGATTGACAAATGAAGATAGCCAATAAAAGAATGTTATGGGCGATGACCGATTGTCGCCCCTGTTGCTCATTGTAATACCTGTAGTCGACTCACTCACCAATCACTGGATGCCCGAGTGAAGTGCCTTAGGTCATCAGCTGATCATCTGATCAGCTGACTGCCGGCCAAGCACGCCCCGCGCATGTCAGCTAACTCTGCGCGCACCGATTAAGAATTTTGTGCACATGCCCACTCACTTAGCTGCTGACTGGTGCTCCATTACAAGGCACTTAGCTGAATATCGGATAATGTGCCATTCACTCATATGAAAGTATAGAGTCGCTGCAGAGGAGAGTGGGACCTTTTACTGTACACACAAGTAAATAAGACAAAGTGACTTAATAACTATATCTGCGATGGCGCTGCAGGGAGAAATAATGTACATATAATTAAGTCAGGCATAAAGAACAATTCACTATATCTTTCCCACATCAAGTTGGTTGTATATTAGGTAACTGTTCCATATTATATACATATGTCGTCAGAGGGAAAGAAAAGAGAAACAGAGCGGCATATACATTTGGAATAGGCTCAGTAGCCAAACTACAGATGAACTATATTATAGCTATCTGTAACAGAAATAGTTATTATGGTGTACAAACTGTCTCAGTAGTTGTGTCGTATACAGTCTATATGCCGGTTAGATTGGGGGGCACTCAGAAGTGGATGGCTATGATGCAGCAGAAGTAAATCCATTCTCTAGGGGTGGCTCCTATCGGCTACTGAAACTTACCTGTGTGAATGGCAATATTTTTATATACTTTTATACTATGACAAACTGTGTTTAGCTTTAGCTCGTACCCCTGATGAAGCCAGTCATACTGCCGAAACATGTCGGGGAGCTAATGATAGGCTTTTAACGAGCAGTGTGAATGTGTTTTCTAGTTAGCCAGTTAGTGTTGTACATCCTATCATAAGAGGGATATGGTAGTCCAGCTATCACTTTGAGTACAGGGCTGGGTGTCTGGACTATGTGATCTAAACTAATATAACTTTGTAGTGGACATGTGCTAAGCACTTGAGACATTCAGAGTACATGACTACTCCTACGATTTAGCGCCATGACATTTGTCGCACGTGATTTCTAGCCCTAGTATTTTAATGTGGCTACCCAATCCTGACCCTCATTTGTATATAGACACACTTTGTTTTGAGCCCTTAATTTAGCCATTGTTGCACATTATACTTAGTGCGTGGATATAACTGGAGACACAAGTCGCACTGTGTTTTTAACACACATTCCCTTGAGCATTCAGTATTACATTTTATTTGAATCAATAAAAGTTACGCTTTATAATTTTTCTTTTTGTTGTCCCAATATGGGTGATCTATTCTGCCAATGGCCCTGCCGTGACAGTGAAAATTGTGAAAATTGACCACATGGTTTCTACATGGTTTCTACACTAGGCCCTGACAGTCTCAGCTTTCCAATGCCTAAGGGTAAAATATGCCAAATAAAACAAGAGGTAAATTAATGTTTTTTCATAAGTGCTTGTATTCCTATTAGTTTTATCACCAATGTAAGGCAAATATTATTGTGATTTTAGTCTAATTCTAGGGGTTTGTTTGTAACTTAAGTTTTTTTGTACTTACCACATGGGGTTGTGTTGGTTAACTTCCATTCTGTTGGTTTTCAAACACTCTATTCTACTCCTTTCATATACAAACATAGCTTCAGTAATATTTAATTTCCTGTTTTCTTGTGCAAAGAACAATTGCATTGCCAGGCACATTTATTGAGATGTTAAATGAAGAAAGATAATGTCAATGAATAATACAGAGTTCAGCATATGAAAAAAATTACAAGGAATATTTTACAAGTACAGAATACAATGGAATGGGATAAAAAAAGACTATGCCCGGTGTACTATGAATCAAGGCTTTCCTTTAAGCTGTTTCTGTAATATTAGTTCCATCTGCAGTTCAGTGCATAGGTTCTTTATATCAGTCTGAGAATACTAAAGCCATAGATTCCTATTCCTATTCCGATTATTTGCCTTTTATGTTTTAATGAAAGCATTCTCCGAAATACAAATAAATAACTGAGTTGTCCTCCTCCCTCGTCTAGCAGTCACTTATTTATCAGTTTATTATATTACACTAAGAAAGAAAATAAAAAATCTATACAGCCAGTGAGCTAGACTGTCTATTTCAACTGTGCAGTTATACAACTGCTTCTTCAGAACCTCTGTAATATTTAACCCTTTTTTTCTGACTCTCTTTAATGTGGTATGCTGTGATAAAAGTGGGCCTTGAGAGAATATGTAAAAAATGGCATAACAACATGGAGCAAAATTAGATGTGTATTGTCAATAATATATGTTGAAGAAGGGAAAATGACTCAATGGGGTACATGTATCATAGTTTTTTTGATGTATAATTGAGACATTTGGAAGGACTTTTTTTTTGCACCTTCTGTATGATCATGTCTTTTTTTGGTGTGATACATGTTTAGTTTTTCCTATTCTGGCAGGCGCAAATTTTGGCTTCTTTTTGAGACTTTTTGCTGCAAATGTCTCAAATCCACATGGACATGTGAGGGGGTTATATATAGGAGTGGACACTACTGTAAATTTTGGATTTGAGGTCTTGGCCTGCATTTTTAAGCCTTCCAGTCAGGGAGATGAGGACATATGAGGCTGAGGTCACACGTAATGTTAACGCATGTGTTTTCAAACGCATCACAGCAGTTGAGAAGAGGAGATTTGCCTAATTGTATTGCTGTCAACATTATGTTTACAAAATACATTGTTGGCAAGATGTTAACATACACTCTAACATATTGTTAACAAATGTGTTTGATAACATGGTGTTAATATTTGTGTGAACATTGCATTAACGCATGTGTTTTGTAAACGCCATGTTAACTGCAATGTTATTAGGCAAATCTGCTCTTCTCAACTGTTTCAATGCATTTGGAAATGCATGTATTAACCCCACTTGTGACCTCACCCTTAGAAGTAACCGATACATTTAAAAAAAATGTAAATGCAAATATTAATGAATTTTAAAAAACAGCCCAAAACTTCAATGCCCAACAGGTTAAAGTACAAAATTTTAAACATTTAAAGCATGTGAAATAATCCCAATTTACATGTTAAAACAGGGTACAAAAAGGGTGAAAAAGCCTTCCTTTGCAACTGACCTGGACCAGGTGCAGAATTGCAAAAATAAGCAAAAAAGGTGATACATAAGTGAAAAGTTGCACGCAACATCTAGAAAATAAAGATACATAAGGCACAAGGTGCAGACCATTGTGTACTTGAAAAACGAGAGCAAAAGTCACAAAAATGAGACAATTTAACTATCAGAAATAAGGATACATGTCCCCAATGACTAAAAGGGCACCAAACAAGCTATCTCTAGGAATAAGACAGTGCCTCAGTTCTACCTGAGAGATTCCATTAAAGGGTTATTCTCATGTAAAGTATTATTTACATCAGTGGGTAGTATTCTCAGGGAGTGACAACTTCTTTGTACAGTTATGTATATAGAGATGCAGCTGGAACTCCAATAATCTGATTCCTGTGTATATGCCACTAACAGTTATTCTTGGACAACTCCTTTAAACAAATGATCTAAAGGGGTATCTTGGGAATATGAACTTTTGATACAATAACCCATAATGCTATAAATAAATAAATAGAACAAAATTCAATATCATTAATCACAAAACAGAGCTTAAATAGTTTACTTTTATGATTCACAAAATGTTATGGTCTCTCTAAAGTAGGTGAAATTATCTCCAAGATGGCCACCACAGGACACTACAACCCTCATGATCTCTCATTTCGGACATATGCAAATAAAATACTTATTACAGAGTACAAACAGTAATATGAAGCAATAGGAGTGAGGGCCCTGCTTGCAAGCGCTTACACTCTATGAGGATGATTGGGTGACACAAGAGCTTTTATAATGGTCCATCCATTCTTTATAAGGGAACCAAATAAAATAAATTAATAAAAATGCTGCTGCTTGAACCAGCCATTAACCGCCATCTTCTATACAAAGTCCAAAGTCAATGGGACTACATAGAAGCCTAGAGCTTGGTATGTATCTGGTGTTTGCCAGATAACAGAATGGAGGAGGACATAGGATGGGTTAGTAAAGAGAAAGTTTACATTTCATGTAACAGCTCCCCCCTCTTATGCTTTGCTCCCAGTGATAATCTAACAGACCATCTTGCTCTATTATCATAGTAATGATGTGTGTAACTGCCATCACTACACATTGCCCCAGAAGACTGGCCATACTGGATGCCAGACTAGAGCCAAACATAGTGATGATCACATGACCTGCCCAGGCAGGTTCAGGACATGTGATATGGACATGTGACCAGCGGCCATATTCTGTCCTGTGTCTCCACCACAAGGACAAAATCAATGGACTAATTAAAGGGCCAGTAGCATTTTAATTCTCCATCTCAGTGTACTGTATGTCTGCTAAGGGAAGCTAAATTTTAAACAACAACTATTTACATATCAACTTATATTTAAAAGAACAATTTGAATATGAATTATGCTTATTCATTGATTACCCATTTAAGATATCATGCTGTCGATAGGTACAGTGGATCTTAAATGAAACAAAAGTAGCATATGGGCTGTCTCCTCCAGAATGGCTTAATTCTGGAAATGTTAGAATCACAGGTATTCTATTTCCAGGCCCAGCATCAGCACCCAGCTGACCCGGGCAAGTGCCGGGGCCCCAGAGCTTCCAAGGGGCCCACCACGACCATGTTTGGGTTCGCCAATTTAAAAGGCAGCCCCCGCTGATTGCAGGCCACATAGGAGGTGGGAGGAGAAGGACCATGGCAGCCCCGCCCTGCCCTACCCACCTTACAAGTGGCCGCTCCGCCCTGCCCGCCTGCCCTACCCAGCCCACCCGCTTCACCTGCGGCCCGGCCCGCGCGCCTTCCATCTCACCCGGCCGAGCACTTCACATCCGGCCCGGCCTGCGCGCCTCATGCACGGCCCAGGCCGCACGCATCACAGGCCTGTCCACCTTCTCCTACGCGGTCCCCTTCCACGTCCCGACCGAGTGACATCTAGCTGGGGTAAGTAAAATTGCTACATCTGTAAATACATGTATATGTGTTTATGTGTATATATGTTGTATATGTGTGTATGTGTTGTATATACTGGATGTGTGTGTATATATGCTGTATATCTGTCTGTATGTGTTGTTTATATACTGGATGTATGTGTATATATGTTTTATATCTGTGTGTATGTTGTATATACTGGATGTAGGTGTATATATGTTGTATATCTGTATGTATGCTGCATATACTGGATGTATGTGTATATATCTGTGTGTATGTGTTGTGTATATACTGGATGTATGTGTATATATGTTGTATATCTGTATGTATGCTGCATATACTGGATGTATGTGTATATATCTGTGTGTATGTGTTGTGTATATACTGGATGTATGTGTATATATGTTGTATAGCTGTGTGTATGCTGCATATACTGGATGTATGTGTATATATCTGTGTGTATGTGTTGTGTATATACTGGATGTATGTGTATATATGCTGTATATCTGTGTGTATGTGTTGTGTATACTGGATGTGTGTGTATATATGTTGTATATCTTTGTGTATGCTGTATATACTGGATGTATGTGTATATATGCTGTATAGCTGTATGTATTTTTTGTATATACTGGATGTGTGTGTATATATGCTGTATATCTGTGTGTATGTGTTGTATATACTGGATGCGTGTGTGTGTATATATGTTGTATAGCTGTGTGTATGGGTTGTATATGCTGGATGTGTGTATATATGCTGTATAGCTGTGCGTATGTATTGTATATACTGGATGTGTGTGTGTATATTCTGTCTATCTGTGCGTATGTATTTTGGTATTTTAAGTTTTTGTTTTTTAATGTCGCTACATAAGTTCACTGCTAAGGGGCCCACTGAGGCTCTATCGCCCAGGGGCCCACTTAAACCTGGAGCCGGCCCTGTCTATTTCATATGTAGTACTACTCTAAAATACAACCATTATGGAAAGAAGCACATGTTTTAATAGTTTTTTCAGCATTTATACTTGGACAGAGATTGGATGAAAGAAGAATATATTTCATATAATGACATTTGTAATGTAATATTGTAGAACTCTGCAATATATTTTGTTTTGTGATTTATATACCAATGATAGATAGCTACACAGTTAATAATAATAATATTTATATCGTGCCATCATATTTCGTAGTGCTTTAGGGGACATACGGTATACAAATAAAATAAGACATTAAAGAGTACAAACAATAATAACGAACTATAGGAGTGAGGGTCCTGCTGGCAAGAGGTTTTAGTCTATGAGGGTTGAGATATGTTACATACAAAACAAACCACTGAATCCTATTAATATCCCTGTGCTTTCTAAACATATTTATCATGGTTATTGCTGGTCTCTCAATTTGTCTGTTGGTCTGTCTGACTGCACAGCTGCTAATGGTTTTAGCTGGGTTTGTAAGCTTCTATTATTCTGTAATCTAGTTTCACGTATTCTGATTCTAATCTCATGCAACATTTAGATTCTGTTACAGCACCTATTACTGGAAATGACTGCAAATAATTGCTAGCAGTAAGGGCGTCAACAAATTGCATCCCAACATAATATTTTTATTCTCACAGGGGATTATTTTATTGTATATTTTGATAACTTGTTAAAAAGAATAGTGTTTGTACTAATCCCTGTATATATTAAGGTCCCAGGAGTAACTATTATAAATTACAGCCTTATAATTGTGGGTCACTTCACAAGTTTTTCAGCTGGCTTCTTAGCACACACCCATAAAGCTAAGACTGTTGCTGGTTTAGGGTGGTCAATTCATTAGTCAATTCATTGCTGATCACTTATAGATAACAGTTCATGAGAATGTATGAAAAGTGGATACCAGACATTTTCAGGGCATCTAATGAAGACTTATAGCAGTTGTCTCAGATTATGCGGTTACCTTAACAATTAGTCATAGTTTCATGTGCCTGGTATAAACAGTTGGTTAACCACCGGGTGGTGGCAACTTACAGTAATGTACCAATAATTAAATGGTCAACCTTCTGCTTTTCTGTGCCTTTAAACTAATTACAAACTTGTTATTTTCCATTGAAGTGGCAATCCAGAAGCCTTTTTTTAAAGAAAAAAACTTTATGATTCCAACCTGTACTTTCCGTGGCAGTTCTTATAAAGTTTTATGACAGCAGAGCAAAACTTAACCTGCAGCACTTTTTGTAGGTGTGGAATTATGTTTAATGATAACTTTCCATGTTCCAGATTACAAAGGATATAGGTCCCAAGTTTATGTTACTCATGTTAAAAACAAAATTACATATGGGTTAAACATAGGCTAAATGCACATAACTGTGTGCTTCATACGGGACCGGGAGAAGTTTGCGGTCCATTGGAGATGGGTGGGGTGAAAGTTCCTGAGCTCTCCCATCTCCATAGGAGCCTGATGACCACAACCCAAATTTGTGCAGTTATAGGACCTTGTTCATAATTTGTGGTGTGGCCACATGGCTCAGTCACATGTATACACATCAATAGCCATATAGAGTCATCAGCACGAGGCCCAAACATGTCAAAAGGGGTTTTTGGTGAAAAGTTGCATTATCAAAGGTAACATAAACTTATTATACTTACTACTAGGCCAAAGTGTCAATGGTGCGGAAAGTAATACAGATATTTCTTCTGTAAGAATAAACAACAAATCAGGACTTTTTCGGGGCAATGAAATACTACATTTTCTCGTAACTTTTGTTGTCTTGATTTAATAAAATAAATTAATTTTTATGATTATTATGATTATTATTTAGAAGAAATTTACAAATCAGAATTTTCATGTCTCCAGACCCCAGTTAGGTTGGCTGAAAGTAAAAGTAACCCTAAATAATTTGGGATAAACAGCAAGAAGCTAAAAATGGAGCGTGTGGACCCTCTGATGAATAACCCGAGGGTCGTAGTGGATAACGATAACACTAGCAGACTTTGCTGCAATGTACACTTCAAA
This sequence comes from Engystomops pustulosus, assembly GCA_019512145.1. Classification (NCBI taxonomy): domain Eukaryota; kingdom Metazoa; phylum Chordata; class Amphibia; order Anura; family Leptodactylidae; genus Engystomops; species Engystomops pustulosus. Next base: position 113,912,011 of record CM033642.1, on the reverse strand, counting down.
TGCTGGACCACTCTCATGAGGGGTTGGTCCGAGGCCATAAGCCACCGGTGACTGCGGCGCAGTATGCGGCAGTTACGGCCCTTAAACCCTCCCCCTCATGCACTGTAGTGTACAGCACAGAGGTGTTTGTTAGCATTATCAGAGGTTTCAATAACGCTAGCATTGTAACACTGCTGCATCTTACTTTAGTAAGCAGCTCCTAGTGCCGTTTTGGGGATGACAGGTCCTCTTTAAAGGGTTATTCCCATGAAAACAAAATTCGTAAATATACCCGGGATAACAAAATAACACATTCTCTTATTCACTGTTATTAACAAAAATACAGCATTTCACAGATATAATTTCTGCATGTCTCTATCAGTCCTGGTGTACACATTTTTGGTTGTCCCTGGATACGACCATAAATCTTCTGACTATGGTTGATTCTTTTCATGAAAAGCTTCTCATGTCTGCACACTGCAGTGCTCTCTAACTCTTGCCCCTCCCCCCTGCATTACAAGACAAGCTCAGACACTTCCTGCTGGCAAGCAACAGTGTGCAGAGACTTACTCTACAAGCTACAGATATGCAGAGCTGACTATGTATTTTAATGGTTAGTTGAGGTAGCAGAGCTGTGAGTGTTATTGTGTTTTATATCCATCTCAGGGATCTCATCACTTCTATGATCTGTTTAATCTCTTTTTTTTGTGTCAGATACTAGTAGAATGTTTGGAAGCCAAAAAAAGGTGTAGATAAACCCTGTACACTAATAATCTAACCACACAGCTTTTTATAGCACAGAGGAATCATGAAGTGAAGTAAGCACCCACACCTTGGATTCTTACATTGACCTAGGTAGTAGTAGGACCAAAAACAGCAAAAAAAACTGACTGAAATTGCAAAAGTAAATGGTTAAAAATGATCTTTATTGTGTGACTATCACAATGACATTATTGGGATTAGGGTAGAATCTGTGTATTTGGGGTATCAAATGGTTTAGAGGGTTGTCATTAAAGGATTATTCTTAGATTAGGTTAAAGTTACCACTGGGGGCCACAAAGGTTTTTAAAAAAAAACATTTTTAATAATGACCTCTTAGATGGTTTACACAGTAGAGTTTCAATATTTTCAGATGATACTATGCTCTGTAAAATAATTAATATCAAGGCCAGTAGAGCGATTTGTGGGACCTGGAGGAATGGGTGTAGAAATGGTTGATGATGTTTAATGTAGATAAATGTAAAGTTATACATATGGTCTGTGGAAACTAAAAATTATGTTCTAAACAGCCACTTGAAATTGCAACTGAAAATGACTTGGGGGCATTGGTGGATGGTAAACTTAATTTTGGCAACCTGAGCCAGGAATCTCTACTAATAAAATATCATGGTTTATGGAAAAAAAAACATTTAATTCTTGTAGGTTAGACTTGATGGACTTGCATCTTTTTCTAACCAAATTTACTAAGATATAGTGAGAAGTTCTGGCTTGGTTCTGTCTGGTGTAGAATTCTGCTATAACCCATGTGCTAGGGATAACTATGGTGTCTGCCCTGTTTTTCCACTGCAGTGGAGGTGGTATAAGGGAAAAGAGTCTTTTATGCCCTCTTCATTCCTTGTCTGCTATAAAACTGTCCGAAAATAGCTGTCAATGCAGTATTGAAATAACGCAATGGATGTAACATGGAGGCTGAGGTCAGAGTAGGAAAAGAAGAAAAGGAAAGAGGAGCAGAGGGTCTTGATTAAAATGCTCAAAAAGCTTGATCCATTGAGTGATGAGTGGCTGTGACTTCATGTACAGGGTTGTAGTAGGACATGTTCTCGAGGGAAATACCCCCTACAACATTAGAATGGTGAATGTAGCACATGAAAGACCAACCAGGTCCTGGTGGTGGGGAATGAATCTCTAAAATTCAGAAGAGCTTGACCCTGGTTGATGAGGGGCCGTGACTTCATCTTCAGGGTTGTAGTAGGACATGTTTTAAGAAAATACACACTACAACAATAGAATGGAAAATGGAACCCGTAAAAGACCAACCAGGTCCTAGTGGTGGGGAATGAATCATTACATAAACAGTCACCACAAAAGTTCGCCCTGGTTTCATCATCAAATCTTGAACATAATTGAAATTTCTTCAGTCCATTTACCTCCAGCTGATTCTGCACCTGAGGTAAGAACAGAAGGGATTATCTTTGTTGCGTATATAATGTCCACATATACACTAACCGGACACTTTATTAGGTACACCTGTCCAACTGCCCGTTAACACTTCATTTCTAATCAGCCAATCACATGGCGGCAACTCAGTGCATTTAGGCATGTAGACATGGTCAAGACAATCTCCTGCAGTTCAAACCGAGCATCAGTATGGGGAAGAAAGGTGATTTGTGGCCTGTGAACGTGGCATGGTTGTTGGTGCCAGAAGGGCTGGTCTGAGTATTTCAGAAACTGCTGATCTACTGGGATTTTCACGCACAACCATCTCTAGGGTTTACAGAGAATGGAGATTCGCATCATGGATGTGCAGCCGACAAATCTGCGGCAACAGTGTGATGCCATCATGTCAATATGGACCAAAATCTCTGAGGAATGCTTCCAGCACCTTGAGGCAGTTCTGAAGGCAAAAGGGGGTCCAACCCGTTACTAGCATGGTGTACCTAATAAAGAACAGGGAATAATAGAACAGGGAATCCCCAACATATGTCTTCATATGAAAGGGAACCTGTCAACAGAAATTGACCTTATAAACCCCTACCGGTATGTCATCAATCAGCCAAACACCTCATAGATCATGTCTATTTCATGGCTTAGTGCTGTGGCAACGTTCAGAAAATCAACTACGAAGTGACATGTAATTTGGTTGTATAAAGTCAAGGAGGCGGAGAGTGTAACACTGAAGTCAAGCTTTTCTCACTTCAGAATGCTCTCTTCGCTGTAATTGGGTGTCCTACATCCAGACATGTTACTAACCACATCTCCTTCATTCTGAGATGAGGAGAGCTTGACTTCAATGCTGAGCTCTCCGCCTCCATGACTTTATACAACTAATTTACATCTCTCTTTAAAGTTGATTTACTGAATAATGCCACCACACTGAGTCATGAAAGAGTCATGGTAATGGTTTGTTCGGTCAATTTCTGATGACAGGTTCCCGTTAACCCTCAGCTCTGCACCTGTTAATGTCCAGGCAATTTTTCAGTTTCTTTTTCTCAACATTTCCACAAACAATAACTTTTTCATTTTCACTATATCTAGATGGAGTCTGGTTTGTTTCATAATGAAATGTACCACATTTTTTTTTTTATGTCCTACTGTTGGAGTATATTTAAATAAGAATGCAAATATGACATTGTTTTTTCTAATAAAAGATTTGTGTGAAACCTAAATAACATAACATCTGTTCTCTGGGTCAATACACCCACAGTGACGCCACATTTATTGAATTAAAAAAAACAAAGGTTCATATGTTAAATGAAATCTTTTGGGGACAAAAAATACTTTTCCATCACTTTTAAAGCGCACATATTTTATTTTGGTAATGTGGCTGTTTGGGGGCTTACTTTTTACTTAAAGGTCTGTAGTTTTTACCACTCAGATCGGTGACTAAACAAGATATGTTTCTGCATCAGTGCAGCTACAGAGCTCTCAAGGTATGGTTGGTTCATAATGCCTAAATACAAATGGTAGATTTCCTTTAACAGTTTTTTTTTTACTTTTTTTTCTACGTAAACTTAATTTTTTTACAAGGGGGTCATAAGTGGGCACTGAAAGGAGATCAACTATTTTCTATTATGAGGTAATACACACACTAAGCAATGCATTAGGCTGTCAGTTACGGACAGTCTTTCTATTAAGCCACACCTCTGGCATGGCCTACTAGAAAGCCACTACAGGTAGCGTCTGGGGTCCCACCGTTCTAGGTGGTTCTAGCAATGAATAATTAAATTTTTCTAAACATCTTAGAAATTAAAATGCTAAATTTACTAGAAGGTTGTGTTTATACTTTATCCACAGAAAACAGCCACTTATTATATTATTACACTCACTGTAATTCAAGCCCCATCTCATTCCATGCATCTCTCCTATAGGAATCAAAGAAAAAACAGTTTTTTTCTGATTTACTGTCGCATTTATCATCCCCTTATTACAAGGGTTTCCTAATTTCCCTGTGTATGTTCCCTGATCACATAAAAAGCTGAACTTGCAGTAAACTGAGTTATAGAAATTTGTCTCAAATTCTGTAATTGTAAACTGTATGTTTTAAAATGTGAACTTAACTCTTTAGCCCCAGGGGTGTCAATTGGGGGCAATACAAAAGAATGGGGCCACATTTCTAATTTTATAGACTATAGTCATGCTTAGGCTCGCAGGGGCAGATTTATTAACCCCTTCACGACGTGCGCCGTACTAATCCCGGTGCATGGAGAGGGCTCGCGAGCCGAGCCCTCTCCATAACCGTTAAGTCTTTGCTGCATATTGCAGCAAAGGCTTACCGGTAACACCCGCGATCAGTGCTAGCACTGATCGCGGGTGTTTTCACCTCGATGGGCGCCGCCATCTTGCCGCGGATCACTGTTCCCCGATGGCGTCACGGGGAGCGGCGATCCTTCACCATGGTAGCCTCGGGTGTTCCGAATACCCGAGGCTACTTCGTTTTAACCCATTCATTACAATGTGCTAATTGCACATTGTAATGAATGGGGAGTAAAATCCACATATTCTGCCATACTGCAGTATGGCAGTACATGGTAGGATCGATCAGACAACCTAGGGTTAGAGTACCCTAGGGAGTCTGAAAAATAGTAAAAGTAAAAATAAAAATAAAAAACAATTATAATAAAAATACATAAAAATTCAAATCACCCCCCTTTCTCTAGAACTGATATAAATATAAATAAACAGTACAAATCATAAACACATTAGGTATCGCCGCATCCGAAAATGTCAGATCTATCAAAATATAATAACATTTTTTCACTGCGTTTAACCCTGTAACAGAAAATAGCATCCAAAGTCGAAAATGGCATTTTTTGCCATTTTGAAAAATATTTAAAAAATTATAAAAAGGGATCAAAAGGTCACATAGTGGCAAAAATTATAGCAATGAAACGGCCATTAAAATTTGCAAAAAATGACTCCACCCACAGCTCCATACACTAAAGATTGAAAAAGTTATTTGAGCCAGAAGATGGCAAAATCCCCCCAAAAATTTTGTGTACAGGAGGTTTTAATTTTTTTAAATGTATGAAAACATTATAAAACCTATACAAATTTGGTATCTACATGATCGTAGCGACCCAGAAAATAAAGTAGACATGTCATTTGTGGCGCACAAGGAAAGCTGTAAAATCCAAGCCCACAAGAATACGGCACAAATGTGTTTTTTCACCATTTTCACTGCATTTGGAATTTTTTTTCCGCTTCCCAGTACACACCATGGAATATTAAATACCGTCACTATGAAGTGCAATTTGTTACGTAGAAAATAAGTCCTCACACAGCTCTGTATGTGGAAAAATAAAAAAGTTATAGATTTTTGAATGTGGTGAGTGAAAAAAGGCCAAATCGTTAAGGGGTTAATGCTTGTACACATGACACATATTTTCTAAGAGTCGCTTTTTTCTAAGAGACACTTATTTTCTAAGAGTCGCAGATCACACTTTCGTCGGACTGTTTTTAGGATTTGCGCAGCTTAAGTAGGTATTTAACAGGGGTTTGCACTGAGATTGTGTCGCACGTGATCCCATTGTGGCGCGGCTGAGCTGGCTTTCATGTGACAGAAATGTGGTGGGGAGGTGGGTCGTCGGATGATCCGACTGATTCGGACTGAGCGTGAGATTTAAGAATCAAATTGTGTCGCAAGACAAAGCACTTACATGTAGCGGGAAGAAGAAGGAGAACTAGTGAGAATGTGTGTCTGCGCCAGTTTTGTGTCCGACAAGACAGAAAAATGGGCACCTAAAGGGGCTGTTAGTGATTATTCTGAGTTTGCCATTCATTCAATATAATATAATGCTCTATGTTAAAGGGGCACCTAAAAAAGGATGCCGCCCACTTCCTGAGCAGAGCAGGGGGCGCCAGTATTCAATAACCTGCACAATGGTGCAGTAATTGGTGCACTCTGGGCAATCGGTATCCTACAAGATGGGATTTAGTGAATAAGAATTGCAATTGACACTTTTCGATACATATTCCAGCTCCTCATATCACAAAATATTGTCCTCAAACATAAATAGACATTTACCCGTTATATTTATTGATTGCTGTCCATCTGCACCTGAGAACAAAAACAGAAATGTCCTTTATGAAAAATAATATCACAATATTCCAGCTGTAGACATCATAACCCCGGAACGTGACCTGTTCCTATTGAGCAGGGTTCCCCAAACTACGGCCCGCGGGCCACATGCGGCCCGCGGACCGTTTCGATCCGGCCCCCGACACTTTGCGCGCCAGCGCCGGGCCCCGCGGCCTGCAACAGTCGGGCAGGAGCCTCCGTCCGATTTTCACTGCATTTGGAATTTTTTTCTGCTTCCCAGTACACGGCATCAAATATTAAATACCGTCACTATGAAGTGTAATTTGTTACGCAGAAAATAAGCCATCAAGGAGCTCTTTATGTGGAAAAATAAAAAAGTTATAGATTTTTGAAGGTGGTGAGTGAAAAATGGAAGTGAAAAAAATAAAAAAGGCCAAGACGTTAAGGGGTTAAATATATGACTCATTTGTGATTGGAAGTAGAACTCTCTGTTTAAATACAAGCTTTAGAATACAAACCACTCATCAATCAGTGGTATGTAGTGAAATGAGTAACAAAGGTAGGTAGTGTCGGAAATATATTTACTAACACTAAGGGAGTCATTTACTAAGGGCCCGATTCGAGTTTTCCCGACGTGTTACCCGAATATTTCCGATTTGCGCCGATTGTACCTGAATTGCCCCGGGATTTTGGCGCACGCAATCGGATTGTGGCGCATCGGCGCCGTCATGCGCGCGACGGAAATAGGGGAACGTATTCGGAAGAACCGCCGCATTTAAGAACGGAAAATGTGTCGCTCGGGACGCGCTTAAGCCATTGCTCCATAGTATAAGCAGCAGCACATGCACCTAGTATATAGCCAGACTCCTGTTCCATATATAGCTATTCCATGTCCTCCAGCAAGCTATAGATCCAGCAGCTAGCATTATATGCCTTAGCCAGCCTTTTCCCCCAATATATAACCAGACATTGCCCCCTAGTATAGAGCAGGCAGCCAAGAGCCTCTGTATATAGCCAGCCCATGACTAGATACAGCCCGCCACACATAACCCTTAGTATATGCCTGCCATTATATGCCAGGCTCCTTGCCCTCCAGTATAATCCACCGCTACATGATAAACTTGGTATACCGGCTGTAAGGGGGGGGCCCCCAACGGTATATACAAAGATAGTTCTTTAGGTGTGTTTTCTTAAGTCGAATTTGTAGGTAAGTCCGAATGTATACGTTTAGAATTGTAACCCCAGTTAAACCTTTTTTTTGGTCTCTATGCCTATGGGTTGTCAAGACTTCAGGTATTAAACAAAATTTAATACCAGACCCTTTGATAAACTGTTATATTTGGTTATTTTAGCATGGCGACTAAAGTACAGTAAATACCAAAATCCAGAGGGTCCGTTTGTAACTAAGGGTCGCTGTACGTAGGGTGTATTAAGTGGGGGACACCGGTATACGGAAGTATTTATTTACAGTTTAACAATTAATTTCATTAAAAAATTAGAAGGTTGTGTGTATGCAAATAAATCAGCCTGTTATATCAGTACCTTAGAGCTAAGTTACAGACATATACGTATAGTACTTGGTAGCGGCATTTCATATGAATCTTCACTAATCTGTCCAGCGCTTAAAAATGATAATAAAAAAACCCAATCTGTGTTGCCATGATTTCTAGATCATATAGTCTAGAAACTTTACCCCCGTATTACCTTGGTTTGCTTTCCTAATACACATTGGTGAAATAGAAAGTGAAGGGGCTTGGCTTAGAATAATCGCTTAAAAGCTTATAAAGCCAATGACAATAAACAGAGCTTAGATTTAAAGATCAATAACTAAAAGCTCGTTAACTATTAACGCGTAAGATGTACATACGATTATTAAAGGCCATCCCCTTTCCCTACGCTTTAGGCTTCGTGTATGATTGCAGAAAGGAAAGAAAAAGGAACTAGAATAAATTCCTTAAAAACTATGTCACACTAAACACAAACGCATAAGGTACACACGACATGGTTAACCTTATTGTGTTCCGTGCTATGATCTTCCTGATTGAATAAGTGTTGTGCATTCAATGAGAGTAAGACCATGAGCTCACCACAAGCCACTTAAAAAAACACTAGATCCACCAAAAATACAGACCTACCAAAGCTATTGGGGACCCCTCTATTAAACACTAGATGGGATGATAAGGCCATCACCTACCTGTTTTTGTCGTTTTATGCAGGAAACCCAGATTTAAGGACCAGACGAAAGGCAGTGGCTGAATCACTTGAGTTTATACTTTAGGTAGTCCATTTTCCAGGAACACTAAAGCAAATAAATAGTTTCAGGGAGTGGGTAAATCAATTAATTAGGCTGGATATAAATTATAAATCAGGGTGCGGATAGAAAATTCATAAGGAGTGATATAAATTAGCGAGTTCTGGCCGCCTCCACATGGTGGTTGTAGATGCGGCATGTTTTTATTCTATTTGTGAGTATGTTTTAATAAAATAAAACTCCAATATTTGAACATTACTACCCTATCTGTGCTTAACTCTTCTATAGTAGCGTACACTATTTGGCTACAGGATGCAGAAGGAACGCAGCTTAAAACTTCGGATAGCGATTATTTCCCATCCAACTACCGTTTGATGTGGAAGTGTACGAAGAATTTGGAATGTGGGAAGGAGGAAATCATCGATTTACAAAGGATATATAAAAGGACACACAAGGAGCTCACGGTCCGACTGTTATTTTTACTAAGGCTAGAGTGGGATCAATCTGTGGACTGTTGGCCAAGCTCCTATAGGGATAGTGTGATCACAAAAACACTTTTTCTTTAGGAATAAGACAATGCAGTAACCGTGCCCCTCGGCGTCTTTGTTTGGTGGTTGGATGAGAATCCGTAGCTAGATGGAGGAGAGTGAGGGGTGGATGGTTGGAAGCAGGATACAGCAAATGCACGCTCACGATTAGTAGCTTCTGGTGCAGGATTAAATCTGTTCCGCAGCATGTAAAAAAGCTCCAGGACCTAGGGAAATGTTTGAGGCCCACCATGGTAGTCACCCTAATGGGGAGCTATTCCAATACATATACTGTACATGGAACAAGTATTAACCTGTGATAGGTAGTCTAGGTATGCTTTATTATGGAGCTACGGTACAAACTCTAAGATTGAAGTTAAAGATACTGTTCTGGAAGCAATCTTAAACATGGTTTTTAATGTTAAATGTTTCTGTAAGCGCCACACTTATCACCCTTCCAAAATAAACTAAGGCAATAGGTACAAGTCACAAAGATAAAGTTATTTGTTTTAAAGTTAAGTGGTCCAACCTTTATATTAGAATGAAGACTCTTACTCCAGAAAATGCTTTGCAAATTTGACCAAAGATTTATGAAATTATAGTACAATTTGCTATAGAGTTTTAACTCTTAAAGTTCTTGGGACAATGTTAAAACATGTAAAATTTGCTATGACATCCATACGAACACCTTTGTCATTAGCAGAATACAGGCACAATTATCAAAAATAGCATTATTCAGGTGTCACATTTTTTTTATTATAGTGTTTCTAAATAATAATGTATATGTATATATAATTTGTAGAGTCTATTATCTCTACAAAATCTTTGCAATGCAATAATTCTCTGCAGTATTTTTTCCTACTTATAGTTATCCTGTAAAAATATGTTATTTTGATTTCCAATGTTATAGTAAGTAATCGTGGCAGGCTTCATTATCTATCAAATTATACTGAAAATGAAAGCTCAATCATAAATAGAATGCAGTTTGGCTGCAATGCGCTGTTTTCTTATTGAAATTAAAGGTTGACAATCCATTCTAACAAAAAATACATGGCTAAGGCAATGAATCTTTGCCACAGATAAGGTAAAGCAAAACACACAAGTAGACACACCTGCAAACTCAAGGATTGCTACAGAGCTATCACTTTGGGAGACACAAGAGGGGGATTTATCCAAGTGCTTGAAATGGTGCACCAGTCTTAATGTCACTGTGCCACTATTAGTATGTGGTAGCAAACAAACGTGCACCAATGGTTTCAGAGCTGCCATTGGAGAGTAGACGCCCGGATCGGGACTACACAAGAAAAAACTTTAGAAGCCCCCCCATAACTATTATTCAAATGAAATGGTAGTGCTCAAGGGAATGTTTGTGAACAACCCCGTGCGAATTGTGTCTCCAAGTTATCTCCACCGCCACTAATATAATGTGCAACAATGGCTAAATTAAGGACAAAACATGTTGTTATGTACAAATGAGGGTCATGATTGGTTAGCCAATACTAAAATATAGGGTAGAAATCATGTGCGACAAGTATGGCGCTAAATAGTAGAGTAGTCAGGTAATCTGAATGTCCCACGTGCTAGCACCATGTCCACTACAAAGTTAGATTAGTTTAGATCACATAGTCAGACACCAGACCTGTACTCAAAGGGATAGATGGACTCCCCTATCCCTCTTATGATAGGATGTACAACACTACTGCTAAATAGAAAACACATTCACACTGCTCGTTAAAAGCCTATCATTAGCTCCCCCGAATGTTTCGGCAGTAGACTGGCTTAATCAGGGGTAAGAAATTAAAGCTAAACAGCAGTTTGTCATAGTATAAAAGTATATAAACATATTGCATCACACAGGTAAGTTTTCAGTGCCAATAGGAGCACACTGGAGAATGGTTTTACTTATTCTTCATCGTAGCAACCCATCTGAGGCCCTTCTGGCGCACGTGATTCTAGCCCCTGGATTTTAATGTATCTACCCCAGCCTGGACCTCCATTTGTATTAGACACACTTGTTTGAGCCTCTAATTTAGCCATGTGCACATTATACTTAGTGCGTGGATATAACTGGAGACACAAGTCGCACTGTTGTTTTAACACACATTCCTTGAGCATTCCAGTATTACTATCTGGAATCGAATGAAACAGTTACGCTTTATAATTTTTCTTTTGGTGTACCGAATATGGGTGATCTATTCTGCCAATGGGCTCGTGTAAAATTGTGGAAAAGTCCCGGCCGGACAGTGAAACATGTGAAAATTGTACCAACATGGTTTCATACATGGTTATACACTAGGCCCTGACAGTGCTCAGCTTTCATGCCTAAGGGTAAAAATATGCCAATAAAAAACAGAGTAAATTAATGTTTTTTCATAAGTGACTTGATTCTATTAGGTTCACACTAATGTAAGGCAATAATTATTAGTGTCTAATTCTAGGTTTTTTTTGTAACTAAGTTTGTTTGTAGTTACCACATGGGTTGTGTTGGGTAACTTTCCATTCTGTGGTTTTCAAAACACTCTATTCTAACTCCTTTCATCTACAAACATAGCTCAGTAATATTTCATTTCCTGTGTCTTGTGCAAAGAAAATTGTTGCAGAACATTTATTGAGATGTTAAATGAGAGACAAGAGAAAGATAATGTCAATGAAAATACAGAGTTAGGCATATGAAAAAAATTACAAGAATATTTCTACAAGTACAGAATACAATGGAATGGGATAAAAAAGACTATGGCCAGTGTACATGAATCAGGCTTTCTTTAAAGACTGTTTCTGTAATATTAGTTCAACTCTGCAGTTCGTGCATACGGTTCTTATAGTCAGTTGAGCATATAAAGCATAGATCTATTCCTATTCCGTTCATTGCCGTTATGTTTTAATGAAGCATTCCTCGAAATACAAAAGAAATAACTGAGTTGTCCTCCTCCCTCGTCTAGCAGTCACTTATTTATAGTTTATTATTTACACTAAGAAAGAAAATAAAAAATCTATACAGCCAGAGAGCTAGACTGTCTATTTCAAAGGGCCGTTATACAACTGCTTCTTCAGAACTCGTAATATTTAACCCTTTTTTCGGACTCTCTTTAATGCTGCGATAAAAGTGGGCCTTGAGGAATATGTAAAAATGGCCTAAAAAACAGGAGCAAAATTAGATGTGTATGTCAATACATATTTGAAGAAGGGAAAATGATCAATGGGGTCATGTATCATAGTTTTTTTGATGTTATTGAGACATTTGGAAGGACTTTTTTTGCACCTTCGTATGATCATGTCTTTTTGGTGTGATACATGTTTAGTTTTTCCTATTCTGGCAGGCGCAAATTTTGGCTTCTTTTGAGACTTTTTGCGGCAAATGTCTCAAATCCACATGGACATGTGAGGGTGGTATTAAAGGAGTTTGGATTGTGGACACAGTGTAAATTTTGGATTTGAGGTCTTGGCCTGCATTTTTAAGCTTCCAGTCAGGGAGATGGACAGATGAGGAGGCTGAGGGCACACGTAATGTTAACGCAGTGTGTTTCAAGCGATCACAGCAGTTGAGAAGAGGAGATTTGCCTAATTGTATTGCTGCAACATTATGTTTAAAAAATACCATTGTTGGCAAGATGTTAACATACACTCAACATATTGTTAACAATGTGTTGATAACATGGTTTTAATATTTGTCGGACATTGATTAACGCATGTGTTTTGTAAACGCCATTTAACTGCATGTTATTAGGCAAATCTGCTCTTCTCAACTGTTTCAATGCATTTGGAAATGCATGTATTAACCCCACTTGTGACTCACCCTTAGAAGTAAAAGATACATTTAAAAAAAATGTAAATGCAAAATATTAATGAATTTAAAAAACAGCCCAAAATTCAATGCCCAACAGGTTAAAGTACAAAATTTTAAACATTTAAAGCATGTGAAATAATCCCAATTACATGTTAAAAACGGGTACAAAAAGGGTGAAAAAGCCTTCCTTGCAACTGCCATGGACCAGGTGAGATTGCAAAAATAAGCAAAAAAGGTGATAAATAAGTGAAAAGTTGCACACAACATCTAGAAAATAAAGATACATAAGGCACAAGGTTGCAGACCATTGTACTTGAAAACGAGAGCAAAAGTCCAGAAAATGAGACAATTAACAGAAATATAATATTTATCAGAAATAAGGTACATGTCCCCAATGACTAAAAGGCACCAAACAAGCTATCTCTAGGAATAATACAGTGCCTCGTTCTACCTGAGAGATTCCATTAAGGGTATTCTCATGTAAAGTATTATTTACTCAGTGGGTAGTATTCTCAGGGAAGTGACGTGACACTTCTTTGTACTACAGTTATGTATATAGAGATGCAGCTGGGACTCCAATAATCTGATTCCTGTGTATATGCCTAACAGTTATTCTTGGACAACTCCTTTATTAACAAATGTTTGATACAATAACCCATTAATGCCTATAAATAATAAATAGAACAAAATTCAATATATTAATCACAAAACAGAGCTTAAATAGTTTACTTTTATGATTCCAAAATTGTTATGGTCTCTCTAAGTAGGTGAAATTATCTCCAAGATGGCCACCACAGGACAACTCAACCCTCATGATCTCTCATTTCGGACATATGCAAATAAAATACTTATTAAGAGCAAACAGTAATATGAAGCACATAGGAGTGAGGGCCCATGCTTGCACGCGCGTTACACTTATGAGGATGATTGGGTGACACAAGAGCTTTATAATGGTCATCCATTTCTTATAAGGGAACCAAATAAAATAAATTAATAAAAATGCTGCTGCTTGAACCAGCCTTAAACCGGCATCTTCTATACAAAGTCCAAAGTTAATGTGACTACATAGAAGCTAGAGCTGGTATCTATCTGGTGTTTGCCAGATAACAGAATGGAGGAGGACATAGGATGGGTTAGTAAAGAGAAAGTTACATTCATGTAACAGCTCCTCCCTTTATGCTTGCTCCCAGTGATATCTAACAGACCATCTTGCTCTATTACCATAGTATGAGTGTGTAACTGCCATCACACACATTGCCCCAGAAGACTGGCCATACTGGATGCCAGACTACAGCAAAACATAGTGATGATCACATGACCTGCCCAGGCAGGTTCAGGACATGTGATATGAACATGTGACCAGTGGCCATCTTCTGTCCTGTTGTAATTAAAGGGCCAGTAGCATTTAATTCTCCATCTCAGTGTACTGTATGTCTGTAAGGGAAGCAATATTTAAACAACAACTATTTACATATCAACTTATATTTAAAAGAACAATTTGAATATGAAGTATGGTATTCATTGATTACCCTTTGAGATATCATGCTGTCGGTAGGTACGTGGATCGTAAATGAAACAAAAGTAGCATATGGGCTGTCTCCTCCAGAATGGCTTAATTCTGGAAATGTTAGAATCACAGGTATTCTATTCCAGGCCCAGCATCAGCACCCAGCTGACCCGGGCAAGTGCCGGGGCCCCGAGCTTCCAAGGGGCCCACCACGACCATGTTTGGGGTTCGCCAATTTAAAAGGCACGCCCCCGCTGATGCAGGCCCACATAGGAGGTGGAGGAGAAGGACCATGGCAGCCCCGCCCTGCCCTACCCACTATACAAGTGGCCGCTCAGCCCCGCCAGCTGCACCTACCCAGCACCGCTTCACTGGGCCAGCCCGCGCGCCTTCCATCTCACCCGGCCGAGCACTTCACATAGGCCGGCCTGCGCGCCTCATGCCGGCCCCAGGCCGAACGCATCACAGGCCGGTCCGCCTTCTCCTACGCGGTCCCTTCCACGTCCGACCAAGTGACATTAGTGGGGTAAGTAAAATTGGTACATCTGTAATACATGTATATGTGGTTTATGTGTATATATGTTGTATATGTAGTGTGATGTGTTGTATATACTGGATGTGTGGTATATATGTCTGTATATCTGTCTGTATGTGTTGTTTATATACTGGATGTTTTGTAATATATGTTTATATCTGTGTGTATGTGTATTGGGATGTAGGTTGTATATATAGTTGATATCGTATGTATGCTGCATATACTGGATGTATGTGTATATATCTGGTGTATGTGTTGGTATATACTGGATGTATGTGTATATATGTTGTTATCTGGATGTATGCTGATTATACTGGATTATGTATGTGTATATATCTGTGTGTATGTGTTGTGATATACTGGATGTATGTGTATATATGTTGTATAGCTGTGTGTATGCGCATATACTGGATGTAGTGTGATATATCTGTGTGTATGTGTGTGTATTAGGATGTATGTGTTATATATGCTGTAATCTGTGTGTATGTGTTGTGTATACTGGTGTGTGTGATATATGTTGTTATATCTTTGTGTATGCTGGTATATACTGGATGTATGTGTATATATGCTGTATAGCTGTATGATGTTGTATATACTGGATGTGTGTGTATATATGCTGATATCTGTGTTGTATGTGTTGTATATAATGGTGTGTGTGTGTGTGTGTATATATTGTTGTATTAGCTGTGGTATGTGTTGTGTATATGTGGATGTGGTGTATATATGCTGTATAGCTGTGCGTATGTATTGTATATACTGGATGTGTGTGGTATTCTTTCTATCTGTGCGTATGTATTTTGTATTTTAAGTTTTGTTTTTTAATTGCGCTACATAGGTCACTGCTAAGGGGCCCCTGAGGCTTATCCCACAGGGGCCCACTTAAACCTGGGCAGCGGCCCTGTCATTTCATAGTAGTACTACTCTAAAATACAACCTATGAAAGAAGCACATGTTTAATAGTTTTTTCAGCATTTACTTGGACAGATTGGATGAAAGAAGAATAATTTCATATAATGACATTTGTAATGTTAATTTGTAGAAACTCTGCAATATATTTTGTTTTGTGATTTATATACCAATGATAGATAGCTACACAGTTAATAATAATAATATTTTATATCGTGCCATAATTCGTAGTGCTTTAGGGGACATACGGTATAAATAAAATAAGACATTAAGAGTACAAAACAATAATAACGAACTATAGGAGTGAGGGTCCTGCTGGCAAGAGGTTTTAGTCTATGAGGGTTGGATGAGATAGTTACATACAAAACAAACCACTGAATCCATTAATATCCTGTGCTTTCTAAACATATTATCTATGGTTTGCTGGTCTCTCAATTGTCTGTTGGCTGTTGACTGCACAGCTGCTAATGGTTTTAGCTGGGTTGGTAAGCTTCTATATTCGTAATCTAGTTTCACGTAGTATGATTCTAATCTCATGCAACATTTAGATTCTGTTACAGCACCTATTACTGGAAATGACTGCAAATAATTGCTAGCAGTAAGGGCGTCAACAAATTGCATCCCAACATAATATTTTTATTTCACAGGGGATAGTTTTATTGATATTTTGATTTTTCAGGGATCTAATGAAGACTTATAGCAGTTGTCTAGAGTATGAGGGTTACCTTAACAATTAGTCTAGTTTCATGTGCCTGGTATAAAACAGTGGTTAACCACGGGTGGTGGCAACTTACAGTAATGTACCAATAATTAAATGGTCAACCTTCTGCTTTTCTGTGCCTTTAAACTAATTACAAACTTGTTATTTTCCATTGAAGTGGCAATCCAGAAGCCTTTTTTTAAAGAAAAAAAACTTGTATGATTCCAACCTGTACTATCCGTGGCAGTTCTTATAAAGTTTTATGAAAGCAAAGCAAAACTTGACCTGCAGCAATCTTTTGTAGGTGTTGGAATTATATTTAATGATAACTTTCCATGTTCCAGATTACAAAGATATAGGTCCAAGTTTATGTTACTCATGTTAAAAACAAAATTACATATGGGTTAAACATAGGCTAAATGCACATAACTGTGTGCTTCATACGGGACCGGGAGAAGTTGCGGTCCATTGGAGATGGGTGGGGGTGAAAGTTCCTGAGTCTCCCATCTCCATAGGAGCCTGATGACCACAACCCAAATTTGGCAGTTATAGGACCTGTAATTTGTGGTGGCCACATGGCTCAGTACATGTATACATCAATAGCCCATATAGAGTCATCAGCACGGCCCCAAACATGTCAAAAGGGGTTTTGTGGTGAAAAGTTGCATTATCAATTCTAATTTGAGGAGGAGGCGATGCGGTCGGTCCGGGCATGGAGAGGGCTGCGGGCCGAGCCCTCTCCATAGCCGGTAAGTCTTTGCTGCATATTGCAATGCACATGGGCGCCGCCATCTTGCCGCGGATCGTCGCTCCCCGACGACGTCACGGGGAGCGGCGATCCATCGTCATGGTAGCCTCGGGTGTTCCGAATACCCGAGGCTACTTCGTTTTAACCCATTCATTACAATGTGCTTATTGCACATTGTACTGAATGGGGAGTAAAATCCACATATACTGCCATACTGCTGTATGGCAGTATATGGTAGGATCGATCAGACAACCTAGGGTTAGAGTACCCTAGGGAGTCTGAAAAATAGTAAAAGAATAAAAAAAAAGTTAAAACAAAAAAAATTATAATAAAAAAAACCTTAAAATTCAAATCACCCCCTTTCCCTAGAACTGATTATAAATATATATAAACAGTAAAATCATAAACACATTAGGTATCGCCGCATCCGAAAATGTCCGATCTATCAAAATATAATAACGGTTTCACTGCGTTTAACCCGTAACGGAAAAACAGCGTCGATATAAGTATAATAATAGTTAATAAGTAAATAAGTCGAAAATGTCATTTTTTTGCATTTTGAAAAATCTAAAAAATTAATAAAAGTGATCAAAAGGTGCACAGTCCTAAAAATTATAGCAATAAACCCGCCATCAAAATTCTCAAAAAATGACACTACTCACAGGTCGTAACCAAAGTATGAAAAAGTATTGGCGCCATAAGATCCAAAAAAAATTTGTACAGGAGTTTAATTTTTTAAATGTATGAAAAACATTATTAAAACCTATACAAATTTGGTATCCACCGATCGCGCCGACCCGAAGAATAAAGTAGACATGTCATTTGGGGGCGCACAGTGAAATCAGTAAAATCCAAGCCGACAAGAAAAACATCGCAAAGGTGTTTTTACCATTTTCACTGCATTTGGAATTTTTCCATTCCAGTACAGGGTATGGGAATAAAAGATGGAATATTAAATACCGTCACTATGAAGTGTAATTTGTTACGCAGAAAATAAGCCATCAAGGAGCTCTTTATGTGGAAAAATAAAAAAGTTATAGATTTTTGAAGGTGGTGAGTGAAAAATGGAAGTGAAAAAACTAAAAAAGGCCAAGTCGTTAAGGGGTTAAATATATGACTCATTTGTGATTGGAAGTAGAACTCTCTGTTTAAATACAAGCTTTATAATACAAACCACTCATCAATCAGTGATATGTAGTGAAATGAGTAACAAAGGTAGCTAGTGTCGGAAATATATTTACTAACACTAAGTGTTAGCCTAGACCAGATTAATAATCCAGTCAGTCACTTGGATAAATCTGGTGCAATTTACTTTTATACTACGCTTTAGTTCAAGGAAAAAAAATGAATGCTGTATCTGGATTCTACGGGTGTCAATAAGGGTACTTCTTCTGATGAGATGCCTTTCTATGGCGCCAAATTAGAAGAATTTTGCTGAAAACAGGAGCTGCTGTTATCATGGAAGTATTGGAGATCAAACGATCTCATGTTAGTTTCCTCTTATGGGACAAAGATATATATATATATGTTTTAACCCCATTACCGACATGTGGCGTAATAGTACGTCACACGTCAGGTGCGGGTACATGGAAAGGGCTCACAGGCTGAGGCCTCTTCATAGCCAGTAAGTCTTTGCTGCATATCGCCACGTATGCAAATGTTCAATCTATCAAAATATAATAATGGTTTTTCACTGCATTTTGAAGTTATCACAAGGTCGTACAGTGCTAAAAATTGTAGCATTGAAAACATCATCAAAAGTCGCAAAAAATTACACTACCCACAACACTGTAGACTGAAGTATAAAAAAGTTATTAGCTCCAGAAAATGGAAATTTTTTTTATTTTTTTTGTACAGGAGGTTTTAATTTTTGTAAATGTATGAAATCATTATAAAACCTATACAAATTTGGAATCCCTGTAATCATACCGACCCAAAGAATAAAGTAGACATATCATTTGGGTCGTACAATGAAATCTGTAAAATCCACAGGAAAACGGTGCAAATGCGTTTTTTCACCAATTTCCCTGCATTTGTATTTTTCTTTACCTATTCCCAGTACATGGCATGGAATATTAAATACCACAGTTCTGTACATGGAAAAATAGAAAACGCAAAACCGAAAAAGAGCTGCGGTGGGAAAGGGTTAAATTTTTAAAAATTAGGTTTACAAAAGCTGCAAAAAACACTGCACAAAAATTACCCGCCCCTTAAAGAAAAAAGTAAAATTACACACATTTTGTACACCCCTAACAACCCAGGCTTTAAAACTATAATAGTATTTATCCCATATGACAAAAAAAAAAAAATTATGTAAAAATTATGCAAAAATTTACATTTTAGCTCATCCATGACACAAAATTATATTAATCTCAATCAAAAACTTTATGAACCTCTAGGGCAGTGATGGCGAACCTTTGGAGACAAAGTGCACCAAACTACAACCAAAATCCACTTATTTACCGTAAAGTGCCAAAATGGCATTTGAGGAGAACGTAATATGCTACCTGTTATTCCAAATCTTTTTAATCGTATCGGCCCCCTGAGGCTACCAATACACTTGACAGAAGGAGGGCAAATTCAGACATCATTGTAGCTACAGGGTCTCTCAGTAAAGGAAGAATGTTGGGTCCAATAGGATGACTCCAAAGAAATTGCAGTTCTGTCTGCAGCATCTCACTATTCCTACAATTCCAAACAGCGAATGAAGTGTTGCTTTAAAATAGTGCTGAGAGCAGCATCTCAAAGTTTCCTGGGACTGCAGGAGTTTGTTGGATTTGTCCGATTTGGGATGACACTCTGCCTGGAGTGGTGGTCTGAGTGCCCACAGAAATGGCTCCGAGTGCCACCTCTGGCACCCGTGCCATAGGTTTGCCACCACTGCTCTAGGGCGTATAAATAAAATCTACAGGTCTTTTCACAAAATTAATCCCTTATTTCAAAAGTTATGGCGCTTGGAAGGTGGCATTGCAAAAAGTTGCAAACAGTGGCATTGCAAAGCTTATAGCTTGTAGAAGGAATTGGCAAAAAAAAGGAACTATATGTACCCTCCTAGGCTGAGATGGTGCTCAAGAATAGCATAAATTATATTAATAGCTGTTGTTCAAGGGCTTGGATTTATTATTGCTAGTGGCGTTTCCTTTCACTCTCAAAGCCTTTTTATTTTTACGTTGTTCTAGACGTACAGAAAACATTACTTTTTATGCTGGGGCTTTTCATAAATAAAAGGAAAAGTGAAGTCCATAGCATTCAATCGTAGATTTGCATTCATCACGCTTACACATAAACACTCACTGGATATATGTATATATTATTACACAATGACATTAACCATCATTGAGGATATTTTTTTATCAATGAATATTTCCAAGGCTTTCCAACTTTCAATGACAGCTTCAAGGATGCTTTCGTCACGAGCAATAAAGATGTGAATCAAAATGACAAGGTCACTACGAGTCTTTTATTTAGTAAACTAAATCTCTCTGTGTATGCATCAAGTGAATCACTCACAACAGCTGAAAATATGAAGTTTCTCATGGTAGTTTATTGTATTACCCATATTGCTTTGGCAGGAACGCTAGCACAGATTGTTCAAAGAAGTTTATTATATGTGATCTATCATTTGTAACAATAGCATTGATTATATATAATAGCAATGTTTTAGATCTGGGAGAAGGCCATGCACAACTACGGTCAGTACATAGCAGGCCATTTACATTCCAGTCATTCATAATATGGTTTGCTAGATAAGTTAAAAAGATACATATGATTACAACATGGTTCTTGACATGAAAAATACACTCTTATATTTACTGTATAATATATGTCTCCCTTTATGTGACCAGTGCAGCTTTGGTAAATTTAATTTATCCCATTACTATATACAACTAGATTTTGTTATACATCTGCAACAGAATTCTGAGAATATTCTTTGACACAACGATCGTTTACAACATTGCTTTTGCAGTCATCTGCTGGGGGGGAGGTGTTAAGGAAAAAGTAAAGAAAAAGGCAATCCAAAGCATGCAGGGCACTATAGGTGAATACTTAAGGTCATTTGAAAAAAAAAGTATATATTCAATACAATAACAGTGAACACTTTATTGGAGTGAAAACTCCAATAAATAACAATTCTGAAACATGTTTTAGTAAAAAAAAAACCTTTTCTCAAAATTCTTGTTTGAAAGCTCCATATAGACATGTATGAATGAAATGATAACTTGGCGATAACATTCCACCTGTTGATAGGGTGTGTCCTACAGGTTGACACCATCTTCAAAGTTGTTTTACGGAGGAAATATGTTATAAGGATTGCTGATGGGGATAATGACATAATATATTTATATATAGTAGTAATATAGTAGATTATATATATATATATATATATATACTGTACAATGGTGGATCTCCATTAGGACATTAAGGGGGACCACCTGGGGCCTATGGCCATCCAAGTCACTGATCTGAATATATACTGAAAATCTCCTCCAAAATTTTGTGTCATGTAAGTAGGAAATTTCTATACATTCTAAACTGTGATCCCCTCTTCCCTACATGTGTTATTATCTGCTTCAGCTCCTTATGATGTCCTTACATATGATGTATGTGTAAGTGTAGGAAGTATGTCTGTGTATGTGTGTTTGTGTGCAATAGCATATACATATGTGTGTATGTGTACACTAATTGCATGATATGTGTATGTATATTTATTTCATCTGCATATGCATGATGTGTGTTTGAGTGTGTTAGTATATTCATTTCTGTATGTATGTCCTAGTATATTTGTAAGAGCATGGTGTGTGAATGTATGTGGTAGGTATCTATGTAAGTTGTATTATATGCTTATTTAAATGGATGATGTGTGGGTTGCATGTGAATAAGGATATGCATATGATAATGTATGTGTATGTAGATTGCTCTATATGTTATACTGTATGTATGTGTAAACTAATTGCATGATGTGTGTTGTATGTATTTTACTGTATGTAGACAAGTATGTCTATGTGTAAATAGTTTCTGCATTGTGCCACATTATGCTTAAATCATGTACATACACCGGTTATATACTCACTGGAGGAAATATATCAAGATCAACATTTGTCATACTGGTCTTAATACCTCCATACCCCGATGCAACAGATGCTGAAGGCCACATCATAAAGTAGATGCACAGCACGTCTGCAATTGACTCCATTAGGAGACTGGAGTCAACTGTAATGCCAGAAAACTAGTATAAAAGTTTGGAAATCCAGTCCCTGCCCTTGCCACCATTTTAAAATTCTGGGCTGTTGGAGGCCCACTTTTCCCTGGGAATATTGTACTAGTAATACGCCCTTGTATATACTGTATATATGTTCCATAGAAAGTGGGAATGTGTAACACCCAAACAGAAAATGTATAGAATTATGTTATGATATAATTATTAACATTTCAGGTGAGCTCTTAATCTGTCAGCACTGAATACCTGACTGTACAAAGTCAGAACAATATTAGTCTAAGACACTATTATCCAAATATGTACCTCCAAACACATAAGAAGACATTCAAAGGCGTTATGAAATGGCAGAAGATCAGCATACAGCACTGCCGTATAGAGATTTTCTGTGTGCCTCCATCCAGGCTGCCGTTCAAAAGCCTTAAGATCAATACGAAAGACAATTTAATCTAATTATAACTCTCTTACTTAATTCCAGCTCTCATTGTATGTATTGGTCTTAAAGTTATTATCCAGCCTTTTGAAATTGATGACCTATCTTTAGCATAAGTCATCAATATTAGATCAGCATGGTTACTTCTCAAAAGTTAAAATAAGTTACAAGGCAACTCTTATTTGCAGCTCTGTGCTATATACTGAATGGCTCGATGCTACATAACACTGTGCTTCTAGATGTATCGCCTTAGAAATTTTGAACAAGCACTGCAACTTCCTAAAGGTTGGATATCCATTGCTCCAATGTTCAGGGACTGTCTGGAGGATAACCCATCTACTTTAAAAGGTTGGACTACCACCAATTTGATCTGTGAATTAATTTAACAATACAATTTTTAGTTTATTTTCTATTTTTCTATTTATGCTGAAATATTCTGTCAATAAACATTCTAAATATTCTATTCTAAATTCTCTTTCCATGCACAGACTGCACCAGGTTGAATGTACATATGGTGGGGAAGGTGTCACATGCTGCATATAAACACAAGCTGTGTCAAAATTTTCATAATATGGTCTGAGTTTACACAAACATAAATAACATTATTTAGAATCGTGGAAACACATACAGTATTATTTCACTGATAGCTTATAAGTCATTGCTGGCCTCAAGCTTTATGAGGCACATTGGGGTTTCTACCTTGGAAACAATATCCTTTAAAGTTGAATATCTATTGTTTATTATTGATTTTGGCCTTGTGCTGCTCTCTTATGCCTAGTTCTTCATCCTGTCTTCAGTTTTCTTCTGTATTCCTATCTTAATGTGTCCTGGTTCTACTTCCAATCCCTCTCCCTGCTTCACTGACATTGAAGCCAATCAGTTCCCAGGCGAGAAGCTGTATCTCACTCGAGAAAGCTTCTGGGCTGGTAGTCATAAAACAGACGGAGCCTCCTCAGCAATGCATCAGCACTGATTACATTATGGCTCTTTCTGTGGGGAGGATGTGAGGGAAGCGAGTGTGAGCGTTACAGAGAATTATAGAGTCCATTAACATTAATGTCAGTAACAAAACAGTTCAACTCTAGAACCGATTCCCAGTGTAGACATTCTCGTCTTAACCCTGAACTGCCTGACATTGTAAATGCCACATGTAACATTTGTTCCAATTATACCAAGTCTAATATATTTAAAGTTCAGGCACTGAGTTTACAGCTTTATTTTTCTCATACCAGTAAGATGTTGTTTTATTCATAAGTAAGAAGATGAACACCAATAAATGGTATGATATTAACAGCTTATATTATTGTCAATGTTTACATACATGAATATAGAGTCTTCAATTAAACCATGCTGCTTTCCCCACAGTGGGGGAAAGTGTGATAGACGAGTAAAAGTAAATACATATAAAGGCAACTCTGTACAAGCTTGAATTCCCAAAATGCAATTAGTACATATAGGAGTCCTTCAGACCTGTACATAAATATTCTTGCTATATACTGTATCTTACCAACATAGGCATGTTATCTAGCAATATGAAATATGAGATAGGCTGTGTTTCCTGGCTTCTGAACACTAAGGTACACAACAGGTTTCCGTTTTCTTTCTCACATTTTTTACTTGTAACTAACAATCAGGACCATGGCAAGACAGAGAAATGGATGTTGTACTGTGTAAATTGGTAAAATCCACCCAAATATTGCCATAAAAGCCTCTACCAGTTTTATTCAGTACCATAGACTTAGAATGGCATGGCAGATTGTACACTTGTCAGACACTTAAAGCTAAAGTGTAAAGTTTAATAACAGCCTCTCTATCTTCTTCCCTGCATTCCAGTTGCTAAAAACAATCCACAGAGTGAAACTCTACAAACTAGAGAGCCAGGAAAGAATTAGGAGGTTGGGCTATGCAGTGTCCTCATCCCTCTTTGCTCAGTGCTTACAGGATGCAGCTCCATCTTTTCTGTTCTGTGCTGTCTACACTCCCACAGATACAATACAACTTCACTCTGAAGCTGTTCACTTAAAAAAAAACAATTTAGTGTGCACAAAACATCCTCCATAGGTCTGCTTTGTTCTTTGTATACCCCTTTCCCCACTGGCCTGGCTGACACGTCCATCATATCAAGTAGTGTGTATAGTAGTCATCTGTCTAAGAGATGTATTTGTATGTGTGTAATGTGTTTAGATCACTGTAACTGTAATGCATGTTAAAACTGACATTGAATTTATCTGTCAGGTTAGGGTCAAATATGTGTTGTACAGCAGTAATCCTAAGAAAAGTAATCCTGATATTCTGTGTCCTGTTTCCCTGGGCTGCTATAAATAGTAGAGCTTGGTCTTATAGGAAGAGCGCAGAATTATTCTCTGGCCTTAATGCCCTTTGCTGATGTCACAACCAGGAAGTGCTCACTTTCTTTAGAAGAAGCTGTAGAGAATTTTCCAAAAGAGTTGATTTAGAAGATACACCAGGAAGGTTTTTTTTAGGCAACAGAGAAGTCAGAAGTATGATATAGGTATTGTTGGAATTGTTGCAAAAAAAAGTTCTCTGTTGCTGTGCTAAAACTATTTTTCCTTAGGTAACTTTGGAGCTACACTTTAACCATTTGCTAACTTTGGCGTCTTTAGATTATAAATGCTTCAGACTTTATATTTAACACTACCATTCATTACTTAATAGCACTTATATTACCCTTCATGTGAAAATGAGTGCATGAGATGTAGTTGTTAGTGTAAAATAGTCACTGGCTTCTTTGTGGAAGACAATATAAATATTAAACAGTTATGGTATTCTTTATGTAAAATATGGTATTTTGTCACTGTAGATGATAAATTGGACATGGTATAAATCAATATGTCATGAACCTAACACAATAGATGTCAGAGTCTGCTTTGTAGGGGGGACTACAGACGGTCCCCTACTTAAGAACACTCGACTTACATATGACCCCTAGTTACAAACGGACCTCTGGAAATTGGTAATTTATTGTACTTTAGTCCTAGGCTACAATAATCAGCTATAGCAGGTATCACAGGTGTCTGTAATGAAGATTTATTGTTACTCCTGGTTCTTATGACAACCCAACATTTTTAAAATCCAATTGTCACAGAGACCAAAAAAATTTTGACTGGGGTTACAATGATGAAATATACAGTTATGACTTACATAAAAAATTCAACTTAAGAACAAACCTACAGACCCTATCTTGTATGTAACCCGGGGACTGCCTGTATTTACTATATATCACAGTCTGAGTGTGGCCTTTTGGATGGCCACTGACACAAAACAGTGTAAAGCTTCTATTATTAATCAAAGTCAAGTGACATAAAAATGAATGCAAATTCAGTCTTTGTAAATATACCTTTTATAATTACATTTCTTAGAAGGATCTCCTATTAGTATTCTTTTCTGAAGAGTCCACAGATACATTTAATACAGATTGTTCACTAAATTTTGCTGAAATCTGAAAAGATATTAAAGGGAATCATCAATGTTTTACAGTTTGCAACCTTCATTGTAGTTAATACTACTAGTTATAGACCAAAGGTTAATATTGACCCCCACAGCTTGGCTGGACTCACTGGGACAGTCATTATTCTATACAGTACCTGGCTTAAATATCAAATAATCAAGTCACCAGTTTACCAAATAAGTCACCAGATATAGATCAACATATAAGATTATGAAAAATACTAATGAAATGTTATTCAACTTTTCATATAAAAATAAGTCACATGCATTAAATATTAGTATTTTAATGCTGCGTGTCCTTTTACAAAACAAAGACCTATTTTAAAACAGATAAATATCATCCTAAAGCTATCTATAAGTGTAAAACAGCATATTTTGTGCACAGACGAATGTGGTAGGCAGTCTGACAATTGTCCTTAAGTTAACTTACACTTTACGCACCTAAGAAATAACAAAACTTGAAGGTAAGGAACAAATAGCAGCACTTACAAAATGTGTTTGATTTATAATTCATCAGTAACCATTTATTATTCATGGCAATGTCTAATAACAAGTCTTTCATGGAAAAGGGAATCAGAGAGTGACCCTCTTTTCCTTCACAATTCAAATATTGAATCTAAATGTAGCGTTAATACTTCACCAGCTAATGGAACACTTACTGTATTCTCATGTACACTGAATACATTGTTCCAGAAATGACAAATTATTTATTCAAAAGCAAATGTGAAGACCAAAATATCTCAATCTACCAGGATTGAAATATTTTTGAAGAAGATAAATCAAGTGTAGTTTACCTTAAAGTTAACTAAAACATTGTTGTGGATACTAAACCAACAACTTGCAGACGGTGAGTATTCTCCCATTTGCTTTAGTGTCATTCAATAGTACTCCATAGTTAAAAGTAAAGAAAATATTGAAGTGTTTTTGTTTTCCAGTAGTTATTTTATGGTGTGTTCTTTGGAAAAGAATGATTTGCAAATGCTAGCTGTCATAAACACATATAAACATTATATATAATATCAAAACTTTTGAAATATTATTTTGGTTTTTCTGATGCATTCTTTGTCGGTAGATTCTCTCTGACACAGGAGGAAATGTCCCCCTGTCTTTCCTTCTATAGTAAGAGACAATCTCTTCTCTTCTTTAAAAGAACAAAATACAGGTTAAGGCCAGGAAGGACATTCTGTAACACTTCTAACTATGGCAAAAAAACAGCTGCAAACATTTAGTTGCCATGTGCTCATCCAGCCGTGAGCACTGGTAACCCCTCCCCTCTCCATAGCGATGCACGGCGCACAGCCATAAACATGGAAATATATTGCTCAAATTTTTTCCCCTGCATGGTATGGTATAGTGCCACATAAGTGTGGTTACTGTACTGCCACAGGGCACCATACCCATCTATGGAGCCGGATATATGTCTCCAAAGGAAAGGAGGGAAATTTATCAGGGTCAGTTTTCTGCCTTACAAGCCCTGAAATAATCACAATTTCTTGTGGACTACATGGAATAATTTCCTACTCGCACAACCGATATGCAAGTAAAGGGGGTGTGAGGGGGCTGTGCCAGTTGTTCCTGCTCCGTGCCAGGCAGGTGTAGAACTGTATGCCAGTGCAGCCAGCCACCAGATTCATCAGGATGCTAGTGCCTTATGATGTATCTGCCACAGCAGAGCGTCAGAGTTTCATCATATGCTGGTTCCCCATGCACCAGCGTATAATTCCCCCTAAAACTTAAGCAGTATTAGCTCCTTCATCTGAATTGTAATTGTAATTTGAACACAATGGAGTGTATTTACAAGAAGAGGAGTTATTCTCTTGCCACACACCGACGCCATACCACAGAGCAGCATAAAAGCTTCACTGAGTCTTGCAAGTTTCTTTACATGGTTTATGTGCTAATAGAGCATATACATCTTGATTGGGCTACAATTGGGTTTGATTTTTGGAATGTATTAATTATATATGGAGGAAAGATCCCAGACTATCCAGCAGTAAAATCTCAAGGGAAAAATGCAGCAAACTGGATTTTTCCATTCCACTTTCTTTTGCAGATCATAGTATACACTCTACAGAGGCCTTAATACATTATGGTGGATGGATGCAACTGTATTGCATCCAACCCAGAGCTTCACTGACATCACTGGGGAAATACCCTGAACATGGACAGCAGCCAAAAACTGTCTGCTGCCAATGTTCAGACCTTCTCTCGCTTTAAGGGGATGTATCCCACTTTATGAGCATACAGTGAGATCTCCTATCCCTCTGTTGTACGGATACATTGGGAATTCAACTGATGTATCTTTACAATCCGTGAAAAATACAAGATGTGATTATAGCCTTAGCATTTGCTATTTCGTTCAGTTTTAGTCTTCAGGCTTCAATAGTCAACAATAACAAATAGAAATAATTATAAACCTATGAAATACACTTTTGGATCAATGGATTTATTTCCACAAAGACCAAAACACATTCAGACTCTTTTCCCAAGTTTCTTGGTTTACATCAAGCTATGATATTTCTGCAGTTATATTTCAGTAAATGTTCTATACTTTTATAGTGCTGTCAGTTACGTCTCTATGTGTTTTCACAATTGGCACATTGTAATGGGCTAGTGAGTCATTTATTATTTATTGTTTCAATCATATAAATCCATTGTCAGTATCTCAAGTTTAATATTTCAAGAATACAAAGTAAACAACTGTATTCAAACATAAAAAAACAATAAGGACATTTCTCTTCAGTATATGCTCAGATAAACAAGTCTGAACTATCTGCTTGTATATTAATAGTGTTTATATTTTCTAGACCAATCAGTTTAGAGAAGACCTGTCAAGTCTCAAAGGGCAGCATAGAATAGAGGAGGCATGATGATATATTGTTTTCTGTGATTTTGATTCTGTAGCTGGTTAACCATTTCATATAGTATACTATACCACACATTTATGAAATTAGTTCTATTTAATGCAATAAATACAGAACACAAGGATGGCACAGGCTCACACAAACGTCATACTACTGCAATGTCTGAAATAGGCACTAACTCTAATCCTGCTTATTTATCCTTTTGTATGCCATGATCATTAGTGACTACAGCATCTTTGTGGTATTGTAGAGCAAAGGCTTTTCCCAAAGTCCTACAAAGACAACATCATAAAAACTTAAACCAACTTATTATAAAGTAATTATTAAGTAAAAATACAATATTCTTCTTTAAAGGACATCTACCATCAGATAACCTGATGGTAGATACTTATAGTTACCTCCCTGTCCCCCATCCGGATCACCAATAACTTTCTTTTTTATCCTTTAGAATGGCCTGATTTCATAGAAAAAATATTTATAAACCATACAAATGAGCCTGAGGCACTCTAATGAGAGCCTCATGGCTCCGCCCATGAGCAATTTATGCACCACTCAGTAAGATAAGAGACATAAGAGACATCTCCCTCTGCTATTCTTATGTTTTCAAAGCATAATTGCTCTACATTCTGCAATGATTGAGCATAGCACAAGGATAGCTGATAGAGAGCTGGTGATAACCAGAGGGTGCGTAAATGACTTCCCCGAGGAGTCGTGAGGTGATCAGTAGAGCGCCTTAAGGTCATTTCCATAGTCTACAAACCTTTTTTTCTATAGGATTTTTTTCTATGTTCTAAAGGATTAAAAAAGAAAGTTTTTGGTGATAAAGGACAGGCCTGGGGGGGGGGGGGGGGGGGGGGGGGTTGAGTATATGCATCTGCCATCAGGTTGTGTTTGTAGATGTTGTTTAACATATAAAGGTCATAATTAAAGGACATAAAATAAGTTTGGAGTAAGGTAATATATATAGGTCATAATTAAAGGACATTAAAGAATTTTGTAGTAAGTTAATTATGTGTATTAATTAAATCAGTTGTTAGTCTACAATGTATTGACAGAATACAGCTACCTGTATGGAAAAGAGAATCTCCCATATTACCTGATTAATACCTTTTAGAATGTTCTTCAAATTAAGCTATTGCACAATTGGGTTCATAACATATGGCTTACATTGTATTATGGATTGGACCTACGATAGAGAAAATATAAATAAATTAAGAAAGAAGTGTTTGTTTTCAGCACCATGGACAGTTCATAAATCTTGAAAGCTGTTAAAAACTGTTGGAGGATGTGACATTTGAGTCCATCTGCACAGGGGGAGAGGAGAAAGGCCAGTCCTCTAGCAGCCATAAACTATATTGTTTGAAGATGTACATTCTGTAAGCATTTGGATGCCCATACATTTAGGAGTATTTTTTCTGCAGGCACTTAAACTTGCTGCATTTTTGTAAAGCTGCGTTGAGCCATGTGACTGGTTCAAATAAAGCATACCATTTTTATGTGCTATAACTATATGTGCTATGAGTGCAGAAACCAATTCTATATGTACATACACTACTATAGCATTATAAATCTATCTTCTCGTGCAAAGGAATTCTTTCAGCTATAGTTGTCAGCTGTTTACCGCGCCATTGCCCTGTAATTCTTTTGGGATCATATGTCAGTTTTCTATAAATGAACATGGTTGCCAGAAAAAGAGATATAGTATTCATTGATTCTCCAAAATTATGATCACTCTATCAATGTGGTTCTCTGCTCAAGTGCAGAGGAAGCACGAAGTGAGGGACAGTAAGTGCCCCTGGTTTGTAATGCTTGATTTTCTTTTCCTTTAATACATTTTTATTATGTCAAAATAATATTTGTTACATACATGTATTAGAATAGATATCAGACTCATTTTCCATTTAGAAGTTACAAATTATCGTTTAAGACTAATCATTTTTTTCAACATTGTGAACTAATTTCAGAGAGATTCACAAAGAATTTCTTATATTTCTTATGATTATCTACCATTTAAATATCTTGAGGGCCACAAAAGGATATTATGAAAACACTCTTAAAGTTATAAAGGGACTTGTATCTAGTCTAGCAGGGTTTGTTCTACAATATAATACCAGGGGTCCCACATTATGTAGTGGGCACTGAGGCTTCAAAGAACAAAGGTTCTTTCCAAATTTTGATTTTCTTTGCAGTGGTTTTCTGGGATGAACCAGAACAGACAATAAGTGAGGAATAATCAATGATTTTATGTAAGATATACATTGAATCATTGTCACAGGGTTCCTAGCCATTCTTCGTCTATTATGTTGCAGGACTATCATTTTTAAGTGTGTCAAAATGTCTTTTAATTTGGACTTTTGAGCATGTTTTTCTGTTACAGGATGACCAACATGGGGTAATCTTTTTTAGTTTTTGATAGAGATGGAATTTTGTGATGACTGGATGACTGTGGAGAGAAAAAATATCTTGGGTTATGAGGAAAAAACATTTGTTTAATTCTTAAAGGTTGGACTTGATGGACTTCTTCTTCTTTTTCCAGCCTTACATACTCTGATAGTATGATACTGTAATGCAGGGGTACCATGTTTATGATTATATTTATTTGTATTTCCAATGTAGAGAAATGGGGTGACTTGAGATTTATGTTTTATTAAGGCCACATAGGCTACTTGAACCATAGAGGGTCTGATTTCAGTATTTCAGTATATTGTGAATTTACTTTGTCCTCCCACCATCAAGGTATAGTTCAGATCTCTCTGTGACTGCCATCAGAGTGATGTCATAGTAATGAACACCACCCCTAAATGCTGCCATGGAGGGAAGCGAACCCAGCCAATATTGCAGCATGTATGTGCAGGCTTCTTTGCTAACTGTGGATGTGTGCTCCATAATCCTTGAATGGAGAGGGTTTAGCCTGAGAGCCATTTCCATATATCCTTAACAACATAGTGCCTAGATATAGCCAGAATGATATTATAAATGTCTGTTTGCAGGGAACAAAACATTTACAGTTCTGTAATAGAAATGTTGATTTCCCAGCCCATTAAATTGTATTGTAGTATAAAATGATGGAAAAAGACACAAGTCCAACCTTTAAAAATTAAACAAATGTGATACCTCTGATACTTTTGCTCTCCAGAAAGGCATCCAGGCCTTTCTTGAACATGTACATAGAGTCTGTCATAGCAACCTCATGCAGCAGAGAGTTTCAGAGACTCATTGAATCCCTGTCGATGGTGATGGTAGAACCGCTTTCTCCTTTAGGTGTAGAGGATTCCCCCTTGGCATGGTCACAGGCCTAGGTATAAAAAGATCTTTGGAGAGATCTATGTACTGCCCATTCAGGTATTTGTACATTGTAATGAGGTCTCCCCTCAGCCGTCTCAGCCCCCCATTCCCCTAATAATTTTGGTTGCTCTCCTCTGCACCCGGTCCATTTTTTCTATGTCCTTTTTATACAGTGGTGCCAAAAACTGTATACAATATTCCATATGTGGTCTGACCAGTGAGTTGTATAATGGCAAAACTGTGTCCTTATGAAAAGCTATTCCTCTTTTGATACATCCCATAATTTTATATGGTTTAGCAGCAGATGCCTGGCACTGGTCACTAAAATTAAGTCTTTAGAACATAACTGTAGGTTTTTTTTTCCATGGCCCAAGTACATAACTTTACTTTTATCTACATTAAACCTCATTAGCCATTCCTCCAGCTTCCACAAATGCCTCTATAATATTATACTATCGGCCTCAGTATTAATTAGTTTATATGCAAATAATGCACCTTGAGTGTGTGATTCCTCTACAAGGTCATTAATAAAACTATGAAAAAGAAGGGATCAAATGCTGACCCCTGTGGCACTCCATTGGTAATGTCAATCCATTCGGAGAATGTGCCATTAATGACGACCCTTTGTTTTCTTTTACTAAGCCAATTGCCTACCCAAATCCACATATCTTCCCCTCTTCCCAGCAGTCTCATTTTATGCATCAACCTTTTATGCGGCACTGTATCAAATGCCTTGGAAAAGTTCAGATATACAACATCCACAGCCTCCCCCAGGTCCATTGTGAAACTTAACTCCACATAAAAGCCAATCAGATTAGTGATAAATCCATGCTGATACTGGGTTATAAGGTTATGTACAGTGAGATACTCCAGATAGCATCTCTAACAAACTCCTCAAATAGTTTCCCCACAACAAAAGTTAGTCTCACAGGTCTGTAGTTTCCAGATGGCTTTTTGACTCTTTTTTGTATATTGGCACCACATTTGCTATGTGCTAGTCCTGTGGATCAGAACCAGTCCTCAAATAATCTTCAAATATTAAAAATAATGGTCTGTCTATCATGGTGCATAGTTCATGCAGTACCTGGGGGTGTATGCCATCTGGTCCCAGTGATTTTTCTATTTTAGTGGTTGTGAGTGGTTGTTTTAATATGTATTAAAACAATTGACAGCACAGAATGTTGGACCAATGTGGCTACAAAAGTTAAATGTTATTTGTAGGTGGGCATACACTATATGAATTTCTTGTATGTAATTAGTTGATAATTAACAGCTTGAGAGTTTAAAGAAAGAACATGTGATTAGTCTCCTTCTGTTAATAAAGTCCAAAAAATATCCAATTCTATCTTCATGCTGTCAGGGATGATTGACTTGTAAAGCTTAGCCTATTAGCACCTGGAGAGAGGATTTCTCACAAGGAAAATGCTATGCTGTGATAAAAATAGACTATGTGAAGACAACTTTTCAAGTGTTGATGTAAAATCACTAAAACTGCCTTATATTTTAATATATTTTAAGTGTATACATATTCATATTATTTTATACTAATGAAGCAGCAAAGAAATTAGTAAAGCCTAACCCCCACATTTAAGATTCAGGATGGAGGCAATATTTTAAAGCAGTGGGATAGTCTATTTGTATTCCAATCATTGTACATTGCTGCAACATACAAATTCTAGTTCTTTTTGGTAGCGAAACAGCCACAGAGACCCATTAGCCAATAGTTACACAGCCCCAAGTAACCAATAGTCACATCGCCTTCAGTAGCCATTAAGTCACACACATCCCATTAGCGAATAGTCAAGCATTTCCAGCATTTGTAGCCAATTGTCAAGGAACCCTCTGTAGCCAAAAGTCACCCAGTAGCCAAATGGACATTGAGATAACATCAATATACGGTGTCTGATCAACTGATATAATTTCTTCCCGGGGTCCACCTTCTCAATCATATTGTGGAGTCCTAATCACTCACCATCTTGTGGTATCTTGCCACTGCCTGAGGCCTGTTGTGTGAACCCATATTTCTGACTCACGTAGCTAACAGGGCCTGATTTAAAGATAACAACTATACAGCAAGGTAACCAGGTCTCCATAACAGAAACAGTCTAAGGTGAAGAATAGAATACAAGCTACTTCTGAAACAAAGTTTCAGCAATGCAAATCGGTATCAGGTAATGTCTGCTTGGATGCACTGTTGGGCCCCAGGAATTGATTTTACCGGTGGGCCCTAGGCTTTCCAGTGTGACATTGCTGCTGTACACCTTTGGTAGCTATTCCACTGCAGTGCATCAGTGACCTTAAATTGAGCTGGGTTGTAAGCATAAGTCTTTTTACAAGGGAAGAAAAAAATATGTTGAGAGAGAAGTAAATCTACACATTGTGCCACTGTCTTCTCCGTGGAATGTAAGGAGTGTGAGGCAAGCAGCCAGGCATTCAATTAAAGGGATTAATATTGTTCTCATCTGACAGTGTTGCTCTCTCCTGGATCTCTCCTCTTTCTGCCGCTCACTGCCTTCAAGTCTTATTTACACTCCTGTTAATGAAGCGGTAATTAAAAGAGAGAGTGCTCTATTAAAAGGAGGAGGAGGAGGTAGTGAGATAGAATTACATGATAAGATCCGTATTTAATAAGAGCATAACATAGGCATTGGCTGCAATCTGCTACCCCATACACAGAATTATAAATTCTCTAAAGCTGTTCACGTGCAATAAATTACATATGGAATTTATCATAAGAGGAATATTTAAAGTCGGTTTTGCTGGATTACAGTCTTTTCTCGAAACTCACATGATGATAGATTTAGAATACCTTCAAGTCTAACACTGTTACTTCATATCAACAGGGAGACTTTGTGAATTTTTTTTTGCGTCTGGCATACATAAGCTCACCAAGCTACCTGTATCTACTTTTTAACCAGCTTCAAAAATAGAATCCATTTCTCAATTTTTTTTGTGTGTGAAAAGAAGAAAAAAATGAAACATAATTTCACAACTGTTTGACAATTGTGGCATAAAAGGCTTAACGAATTTCCACATATAACTTATTTATTTATCTTTTTATTTTATTTTTTGCTATCTTTTTATCCTTCATCAGTTTTCCATTGCTGTATTTTCTATTTTCGTAGTAGTTTTGGTCACTCTAATCTACTAAAGATAAAACTATTGCAACTGTTTTATTATGTTTCCAAAGGTTACTATCATTGGACAGTGCTGTGATGTTGTCCATGAAGCCAATAGTTGGATGAACTATAGAGATTTGAGAAGTAAAGAGTTTCTAAGCAAGATCCAGGTATACTATAGTAACTAATGTGTTCAACTCTTTGTATAATTCTTCTTCTATCCACCATACATACTGTACAGTATGTAAAAAACAGCTTGATCCTTAGATATTTAAGGACAGCAAGCTCTCTTTTCTCTGCACCCTCCTTTTACTTGCTTTTTCATCAGATGAAACAAAGTTATATTGCAAGGAGTGAAAGCTGAAGGCATATGTGTGAATAAGAAGATATTTCTTAAAAATGATATTTTGAAACAGTAAATGTTCAATAAATTTGATACCATAGTCTGAATAACATGTCACAAAATATTCTTTTAAAATATAGCAGGTAAAAAGCTCATCTTAAAAAACAAGATGCATAAGTCTATCCATCCTAACCATCACTTATGAAGATGGTAAGGCAGATCTTAAGCATCCAAAGGAAACACCTACATATACAAAAGTCAAATACGAAAGATTCAACTTCTACAAACTGAATTGCTATATATAAAGAGGACCTGTCAGGTCGATTTGGGAAACTAAACCAACTACAGGTCCTTATGGATCCCAATTTGATCTATATGACACCTGTGCATGGAGAAAAGTTTTAAAAACCAACTTTTATACTTACTTAGATGTGATTCTTTTGAGGCACATTGAACTCACATCTGCAGATGTCGCACTGGCACCTCCTCTCGCGATAATGCCCTGAATTCATTGCACATGTGCTGTATCAAAAGCGTTTGCGCAGTGAAGCAGGGGAGTACTATGCCAGCTTCAAATGCCGCAACACATAGGCACCAAAGGGAACGAGGAAGGAGGTAAGTATAAAGCTTCTATGTATATACTGCCGCTTAAAAAATCGTACATGGGAATTTGGGACACTAAACCACTGGTCCAAAAGGAACTGAGGAGGGGGTTAGTGTCTCAAATCTCTATAACAAGTTCATAATGTCAATAAGAACGGTGTCAGTAAATCAACCCAATTGTCTTCTACAATATCACAACATAATAGAGCTATCATGGTTATGTAAGTGAGGTACCTTTAACTTCTTGCTTTAGATATCAATGGTTTACACTAGAGAAGCAGTTACCATTTCATTAAAGGAGACCAATTTATCTACTTTTCACTGAGAGCATTGCCTGTAAAACACCCTAGGATGCATTTACTTCTCACACTGCCCTAGTCTGCATATGCCATCATTAAAGGTTCATTTACATATGACTATTATCATGATTCTCTCATTTCTAAGCAATTATAATGATATTTTAGTATCAAAGGAGATTAAGCATAAAGCTATATTTTTCTGGCATCAATTATGATCTCATAGATAACAACCCACTCATAAAAACTATTACTGCATTATTCCTCTTTCCCATTGACTATCACACACATTGTGCCCCACTATTATGCACTATAACCCACTATTCCTCCACTTCTAAAGCTTTTGTTACTACTATTATATTCTATGACCCCCTCAATGCCTCAACTACTTTATATTGTGACACTCCTCTGCTCCCAACCCAAAAGACTACCGTAATACCGTATATACTCCTGTATAAGCCGAGTTTTTCAGCACAAAAAATTTGCTGAAAAACGTCCCCTCGGCTTATACACAAGTCATTTAGGAATTAAAAATACTTAAAAAATAATAAACTTATATCTCACCCTCCGTGGCCCCGATGTGCACGCTGCCCCGATGTCGCGCGGCTCATCTTCCGGCTTCGCGCCCGTTTCTTTCTTCTGCTCGTCACGCCGCCATTGTTCTTCTCCTGGGCCGTGGCGCCTATATGACGTCAGCCGGGCGTCCATAACTAAGCCCGACCCGAAGAAGCAATGGCGACCCAACCCGCGCACTGACAAAAAAAGAAAAATAAGCAATGCGGCAAGACCTAAGACCGAAGCCGCGACTACATCGGGGAGCAGCATAACTATTATCATAATTTTGTGGTTTCTCTTATCGGGGCCACCCGAGTGGAGAGTATATACGTTATTATCTCTTTTTTTAATGTGGTGGCAAGCTGTATCTAGCTGGGGTGCAGGGCGTAATACTACCGTGGAGGCTGGGCTGGGGCTGTATACTACTCGGGGCATGCTGTATCCACAACGGTCAGCTGGTGCTGTATAACTCTGGGGCAGTGCTGTAGTACTACTGGGGGTTCATGCTGGTATACTGACTGTGGCAGTGTGCTGTAATTCTACCGGCGGCAGGCCCTGTATACTCTTGGGGCAGAGTGCTGTATAACATACTGGGGGCAGTGCTGTAAATCACGTGGGAAGGCTGGGCCTTGGCTGTATACACTAAACTGGGGCAGGCGCTGTTGCTATCTTGGCGTATCTGTGGCCTATAATGACTTTGGGGGGGGGGTTCTAGTGACCACTAGTTCTTTCTACCACCCTCTCTTCACATACATCCTAAGTCAAATATGTTATTCACCAGTTTTGGTGGTAAACATTAAGGGGTCTCCGGCTATCCTCGCTCAGTAGCTGCTATCAATCAAGTAATAATTACGGTAAGTTCTAATTTAATACAACAATATTCTATAGCACCACTTTCTCCACTCCTACATACTATTATAAGCCATCTCTCCAATAGTTTATGACTGTCATTCTTTGGCAGCTCTATGGCCAAAGATTATATAAAATATGAAAATGTTGATTAAGTTGTATACATAAATGTATTCATACTGATTGATGCAAAGTATCTTAAAAGGCAGTGTAAGGAAAAGCAAAGAAAGTATAATTTTATCCCTGCGAATATATATTAAACTGCACATAACATAGCACCTAAATATTGCATGTTGTTAAGCGGATGGCTTTCATTTCATATTCACAGCAAACATGGCTAGGAAATGTCTCATATAGTGTTGGATTGACCTATACCTTTCTGAAGTGCTTATTCTTTCTTTCCTCTGAGCGATCATACACGTAAATGCTTCTTAAATACATGTTTGTGGGAAGTTAAACTACGAATTCAAGCATTTTTTCTGCTACTGATTCCTTCACAGAGTATCATCCAAAGGAAAAATGACCCATTGGTCTATTGTTCAGTCAGAGTTAGCTGCGCCATATGCCAGAACATCCTGCAACTAGATTGACAAGCACCAAACCTTCAGACCTGGTGTTCACTCTTCGATCCCCGCGAAAAAGCCTGTGATTTTCATTCTGTGCCTTTATTTTCCAGGACTATTGAAAACATTCTAAGCACTTTCATCTATTTTTGGGATGCTTTCTTAATTTTTTTTCATTTTTCATTCCTTTTTTTTAACTGTAATATATTACAGTTTGTTTTCTGTATTCTGATTCATTTGTATTGGATTTTTAATCATCATTTTTATAAATTTATCATTTATCAAAGTAGAGGTGTCATTTGGAGCGCACAGTGAAAGCTGTAAACTCTGTGTCCACAACAAATGGCTCAAATGTTTTTTTTCTACAATGTCATCCCATTTGGAGTGAAAAATGAAAATGCAAAAAATTACTCTAGCCAGGAATTAGTATATTAAACCCCAATCCCTACCCTTTCTAGCTGTATAGTATTTCTATCTTCAAGTTATTGCTCAGCAATGCTGCATTACATTGTATGCTAAGCATTAACTTTTAATCTCCTTGTTCACTGACATCATAAAGTCATGTAGACTTGGAGATGAATAGTGATGTGAAGCTTTCTTTCTCTGCACTTGGCCATTGTGCTGTAAAATCCATCCTCTTCATCACTATCCTCTACCCACAAAGTTTTCCACATATAATGTGTGGATGTTAATCTAGCACCGGTGTGTCAGCATCATGTGTTAATAGGGGCCGGCTTCTGACACAATGGGGCAGATTTACTTACCCGGTCCTGTTGCGATCCAGAGGCACGTCCTCTGTGGAGGATTCGGGTCTTCCGGCGTTTCACTGAGGTAGTGTGCCAGGTATCGCTGCTGCACTGAAGTTCGTCGGAGTTCACTGGAGTTCACCATCCGTTGCTGAGTGCAGGTAAGCGCGTGTCAAGCAACATTTTTTTTAAAAAATATACGGCAGTTTTTTCCGAATCCATGTTTTTTGACTGCCACGCCCCCCGATTTCTGTTGCATGCATACCGGCGCCGATGCGCCACAATCCAATTCAGGGAAAATCAGCGCAAAACGGTAATATTCGGGTAACCCGACAGAAAAACGCGATTCGGGCCCTTAGTAAATGACCCCCAGTGTGCATGCAACTACTCACAGTGCTTTTGTGGTGTATGCTATAAGTTGTCCCCCTTCCAATGAGACGATATGTGCCAGATTGTCAGATTACTATTGCTAACAATTTAGTTGGTATCAGGCATGTTTGGTTTCTGCCAAAAGTGGCACTGCGTGTTATGGGCAAAAATCTCCACTTTTGTCTTGCCTATCCAAAGGATTTTGTTCCAGATACAGTATCTTTTGGTTTGTTTACATGAAACTTGTTTTAAATTGTTTAACAATTAATACTTTTCCAGGTTCATTTTCAGCAATAACTGCTTCTCTGAGATAATTGCATATTCCTTTCCATTTACTGATCAGCAAACTGTTACTGCTTTCATTGGGGTCACACTTGCTGACGATAAATAAGTAATTTAATATAATTTTGTAATTATATGTTGTTTCACTGCTGTATCAAGAAGATACATTTTATATTTCGCTTTTTTTGGTTTGCTGTGGTTAAGTGTCTCTTCTCGTTTAAATCTTCCTTATACTTGACATATTTAGTTATTTGAAAATAATTGTGATCTGCCTTTAAAATGGGCCATTCATAGGGGTTGGGAATGCATTTAAAAATGTGTTAAAAACGTGTAATGCTTCATTGATAAATAATGTCTATTATGTTTATTTAAATATAATTTGATTAGATTGATAATGCATTCGCCATGCTATTTTGGTAGCAGTCTCATGATAATGCTGACCTAACTAACTCTACCCAATGTGTGTGAAATGACTTGCTGACCAATGCATACTGTCATGTTTTACCTTTTAAGTTTACAGATTTCACATTAGCCGCCTGTCACAGCAATGCATGCCCAACTATCCATCGAACTTTGCCTTTATAATCATAACAATTAGAATGCCACAGGGAGCAATCACTTGTGTCTCCATTAATACATCTGACCTCAGCGGAAGCCTTAGTGCATAAGGAACAAACTCTTGACTCTTAGCAACTTCCACTAGAATCATGCATAAGTTCACTGAAATGAATTATCCTGAATTATGTTAGAGGTCACCAAGTTCAGATAATTGATCATAGCAGACTATTTCACTGCTGTAGTAATCCGGACAACTTGAGTTTTCACCTGATTCAGGAGACTTGAAAAGTAACAGCAAGTGCCCGGTAGCATTATAACTTGGTCATTCTTTTCTATGTGAGGAAATAATGAACCCACATAACTCTTCATAATTACTTTTGATTATGACATTCTGTCATCTATTAGACATGAATAAGATTTATTCTCTCTATTATTCAAAAATGACCTTTCATGGCTTCAGATATTAAAGCAATTTAATGGACTTGGTGAGTCATTAATGATCAATTTCCAATGACAGCACTGTGCCAACAAAATGAAGACCTATGCCAATCCTGCTGTTTAGAGCTACCCAACTTACCTAAGGTTACATTAACCCTTTACTAACGTGTGATGTCAGCTGCGGTTATGTCAATTGAGCACCTCCTGGCTGCAAAGGACCGATAATTTATTCACACCCTGCATATTTTAATTGTAGATGGTTCCATCCCGATATCATTCATTCTGCAGTGGCGTCACCAAGCAGTCTGTAAATCTTGCAGCCACACTCCAGCTTGCATGGAAAGTCTTATCGCATGTGTGCGAGGTTAACATAATTGGCAGTCTGAATGATATTGGGTGGGACCAGCTACAATTAAAATATACTGGACGTGAATAAATTATCGGCCGTTAGAGCCAGAAGGTACTAAGGTGACGTAAGCCTGAGTGACTCCGGCTCATTAGCACATAGAATAGAAGTTTATATTTCAGCAATAAGAATACTCTATAAAGTATAAAAAGCATTTTATAAAGGGGAAAAGATGGTTGACTGGTAATTCCCCATAATTTTCTAGAGCTTTGCTTGCTATCCTTCAACAAGAAGCTACATTGTTTATTTACACTGGATAGAAAACATGAGGAATTGATTTAAAAACTAAGTAAAAACAGTAAATTGTATAAAGTTTCAGAACACAAAGCAACATTTATTTGTTGATGATAGACAATCCCTTTTGAATGTAAATAAAAACGGGTCTCAGTATGCTTATAGCTTTACTAATTTTGAAATCATATAATTATTTTCTATGATGTCTCTTTTGTTAAAATACTTGTAGATAGTTTTGCTGATTTGGTTGAATCCAGGAAATATTTAAATTAATGTGACCTTAATAGCTGTAAGGCCCCATTCACATGACAGTTGGGGCAACGTTTATCAGCACCTGGCTCTATTTTCTATGGAGAGAGGATGGTTGAGCCGGACGGCCATACGTTCATGTGAATTCACTGCAAGTTTGTAACATTCAAAACTTATGAGGGTCCACACTTATCTAAACTCCATTTTGGTTAAAGAATGCAACAAATTAAACCAATTCAATAAACTATAAAAATAAACAAACAAAGGAGTTGGCAGGGTTGGATGTTGGCAGATAGGATGGTTAGAAGACTCCTTTGATACAATATGTGATAAAATAATTTTGCTTTTAGAACAGCTACTTAGCTCCAAAGATGATGAGAATATAATAAATGGTAGTTTAGTTTCTGAATTTCCTCTGGTAACAAAAGTCCTGAAGTCAGATAAGTGCAATATTCAAAAGAAACAACAACATATAATGTGGAATTAGTCTCATTAAACGTGCCGTAAAACAATAATTATATACCCATAGACTATAAATATTCTGGTGTTCTGCACCTATTTTTGCACATACATCTTGTGGAGTGCACACAACCTGAAAGACTCCAAAGACTAGAATTACAAAATGTATTGAGCAGTGTAATAACTTTTATGTCAGTAGTATAATTTTGCTGATCGGTTAGGTTTTGGGGGGAAGTGCAAATTCAACAATTTACTAAAAATTAGAGATGAGCGAACATACTCGTCCGAGCTTGATGCTCGTTCGAGCATTAGCGTGACTCGAAACTGCTCGTTGCTCGGACGAATATTTGGCCCGCTCGAGAACAATGGCACTCCCGCCGTTTTGCTTTTGGCGGCCAGAAACAGGAGCCAATCACAAGCCAGGAGATCTGCACTCCCACGCATGACGTGGTACCCTTACACGTCGATGCAGTGGTTGGCTGGCCAGATCAGTTACCCTGGGATAGACTAGGCCGCTGCCCGCGCTGCTCGGATCATTCTGTGTCTGGATGCCGCTAGGAGAGAGCTGCTGCTGGTCAGGGGAAAGCGTTAGGGTGTTCTATTAGATAATAGTGTTAGGCGAGTGAGTGATTCAACAAGACCCAACACCCTCTTAGGGCTACAATAACGTTATACTTTTTTTTTGTTTGTGTTGCTTGTGGCTTGGCTTGCTGGCACTAGTAGTGCAGCATGTACCTATTGTGAGGAATTTGCAGGGTGACTTGCTACCCTGTTGTGTTTAGCTCTTAGTGACAAATCTATCCCCTCAAAACAAAGTGGGAAAATTTATTAGGGGTTTGATGTTCAATAGGCATCAGACTGGCAGTTTCTTTTTATTTTATAACGTTATTTTTTCATAACTCAGCGCAGTCATCTCAGCAAGTGCTGTTTCATACTGGCTAGAAAATAGCCAAGGAGATCAAACGGCTTATTACCCAAAATAGCGTTATATATTTTATTTCTGGTGATCGTGGCTGGCGCGTCCTTGCTGCAGTTGCATTACTGCCAATTGTCAGGAATTTGGAGTGAGACTGCGATCCGCTGTGTTTTAGCGCTTAGTGACGCACATATCCATCGCAAGTACCGAAGTGGGAAAATTGATTAGGGGTTGGATTTCAATTAGGCACAGCCTGGCAGTTTCTTTCTATTTTACGTTTATTTTTTCATAACTCATCGTCATCTCATCAGGGTGCTTTCATACTTGGCTAGAAAATAGCCAAAGGAGAATCCAAACGGCTTACTTACGCCTACAATAGCGTTATATATATTTTATTTCGGTTGATCTGCTGGTGGCTGTCCTTGCTGCAGTGCATATACTAGCCAATTGTCAGGAATTTGGAGTGAGACTTGCGACCGTTGTGTTTAGCGCTTAGTGACGCACATATCACATGCAAGACCGAAGTGGGAAAATGTATTAGGGGTTTGATTTCAATTAGGCACAGTCTGGCAGTTTTCTTTTTATTTTTACGTTTATTTTTTCATAACCAGCGGTCATCTCATCAGTGTGATTTCATACTTGGCTAGAAAATAGCCAAAGGAAATCCAACGGCTTACTTACGGCTACAATACGAGTTATATATATTTTATTTCTGGTTGATTGCTGGTGGCTGTCCTTGCTGCAGTGCAATATACTAGCCAATTGTCAGGAATTTGGAGTGAGACTTGCGACCGTGTGTTTAGCGCTTAGTGACGCACATATCCATCGCAAAGACCGAAGTGGTAAATTTATTAGGGGTTGGATTTCAATTAGGCACAGTCTGGCAAGTTCTTTTTATTTTACGTTTATTGTTTCATAACTCAGCGTCATCTCATCAGTGTGCTTTCATACTTGGCTAGAGAAAATAGAAAGAGAATCCAAACGCTTACTTACGCCTAAAGCGTTATATATATTTTTATTTCTGGTTGACTGCTGGTGGCTGTCCTTGCTGCAGTGCATATACTAGCAATTGTCAGGAATTTGAGTGAGACTTGCGACCGCTGTGTTTAGCGCGTAGTGACGCACAATCCATCGCGAAAGACCGCAAGTGGGAAAATTTTTAGGGGTTGGATTTCAATTAGGCACAGTCTGCCATTTCCTTTTTATTTTACGTTTTATTTTTTCATAACTCAAGCGTCATCTCATCT
The DNA here is from genome assembly GCA_019512145.1 of Engystomops pustulosus. Classification (NCBI taxonomy): domain Eukaryota; kingdom Metazoa; phylum Chordata; class Amphibia; order Anura; family Leptodactylidae; genus Engystomops; species Engystomops pustulosus. The sequence continues at coordinate 113,867,318 of CM033642.1, read as the reverse complement.
GGTGCAGTCATGTGCTCTTCATACTTGGCTAGAAAAGCCATAGCAATAGATAGCATTGTTTGGTTTTAAAAACTAAAAAACACCAAAAAAAATACTAAGAACACAAAAAAAACACAAAAAAAAGTAAAAAAAATTAAAGTTATAACTTTCATTTTCAAAATGTTTAAACCGAGGGCTAGGGGTATAGGACGAGGCGGGGGACGTGGGCGTCCAACTACTGCATGGGGTCAGAGGCCGTGGTTCCTGGGCGCGGGTGTGAGACACCACTGCTGATGAGGGAGCAGGGAACGCCGCAGAGCTACACTCCCTAGGTTCATGTCTGAAGTTACTGGGACTCGCTTGGTAGAGCACTGTTGAGGCCAGAACGTGCGACACAGTGATTGTCCGTTGGATTGCCGACAATGCTTGAGCAATTTGTCCACCAGTCAGTCTCCAAGCCAAGTCCACCCATGTCAACCGAAATCGGCACTCCTCCAGCTCCGCACCTCAGCCTCCTCCCCCCCCCAGTCTGCCCCCTCCCAGGAAAATTTGCATTTGAACTGGCATACTCTGAGGACAAGGTTTCCTGGACCCTTCCACAGTCAACAAAACCACTTGTCCGGTTTGTGCTGAGCAATTTTCCATGCTCCAGGTTTTCCCCAGTCGCAGTCTGTGGGTGATGATGACCTTCTTGACGTAGGGAAGAAGTGTGTAAAGCGGTGTCCGACGATGAGGAGACACGGTTGTCAGACAGTGGTGAAGTGTGGTCAGGCAGGAAGCCGATGGGGGAGCAGACTGAGGGATCGGAGGATGAGGTGACAGACCAACTGGGTTGTAGAGCCGGGTGAACACAGGCTTCTGAGACGGAGGAAGTCCTCGCGACCAGAACAGGGGAAGCGGCAGTGTGGGGCCAGAAGGAGAGGAGGGCCAGAGCAGGTGCATCAAAGCAAATGTGTCACTAGTGAAGCTCGTGGCGAGGGCTCCCGCGGCTGGAGGGCTAGATTTTCAGAAGTCTGGAGGTTCTTTAAGGAAACACGGTTGACCGACGGACTGTGGTGGCAACCTTGCCAAACCAGGCATCAGCAGGGGTTCCACCACTACGAGCTTAACTACCACCAGTATGCGCATGGCATATGAATGCTAAAACACCCCACTCAGTGGCACCAAGCCCGTTCACCCTCCTGCCGTGCACACCACTGCTTCCTGTCCTCGTTTCAGATGAAGTCAGCCCCCTGCCGGACCCTGGCACAAAAACCCATCGATCGCCTCCAGAATCCTCCACAGCATACCAGCGTTCAGCTCTCCATACCCCAGACGCTGGAGCGGAAAGGAAATATAGTGCAACCCACACGCGACGCCCAAAGCCCCTTATGTCCACATCTCAGATTGTGCTTGACCTGGAGATGCTGCCCTATGGCTAGAGAGGACCGAGGCCTTTCGCAACCTCATGGCGGCGGCCGCCCCTCGGTATTCGGTCCCCAGCCGCCACTATTTTCCCGATGTGCCGTCCCAGCCCTGCCAGCACGTGTATCGACAACATCATCCGTGCCCTGACCAACGCCGTTTCTGACAAGGTCCACCTGACCACAGACACGTGGACAGTGAGTGGCTTCCGGCAGGACCACTATATATCGCTGACGGCACATTGGGTTAACTTGGTGAGGCTGGGACCGAGTCTGACCCTGACGGCTGGTCATATACTCGACGCAGAGGATTGCGGGGCCTACCTCGGACAGGTCTTTCAGGCCTACTATGCCTCCTCCTCCCCACCCCTCCTCCACCTCCTCCTCCTCCGACTACCATCCGTGGGCATGCCGCCACAGTCGGTAGCTCTAGGCACTAGCAGCAGTGTCCGTCGCTAAGACGACAGCAGGCGGTGCTCAAACTGCTGAGCTAGGCTATAAAAGGCACACCACCAAAGACTATTACAGGGCCATCACGGGCGCGACTGACTTGTGGTGGTCACCGCTGACCTGAAGCCAGGCATGGTGTGTGTGACAAAATGCCGTAACCTGGTGGCAGCTCTGCAACTTGGCAGAGAGAATGAGCTGTGCCATGTCTGGCCCATGTGTAATCTCTTAGTTCAGCGTTTTCCTCAAGACATATACCAATCTGTCTGATTTTGCTCACGAAAGGTGTGCGCCGCATCTGTGCGCATTTCAGGAAGTCCAGCACAGATGCTGCCACTCTAGGGCAGCGGCAGCGCCGCCCCCAACTGCCCGCTCACCGACTGTTGTGCGACGTCCCACGAGGTGAATTAACATTAACCATGTATCCAGAGTTTACCACAGCGCAGAGCGATTGTAGACTGCCAGATGTCAACTTCCACCAGAACTGGTAGTCATGTCACGTCAGCTTCCTCAAGTCTACAATGAAGGTGGAAGTGGATGTCTGATATCTGTCAGGTGCTGGTAACTTCGAGGAGTCAACACAGATGGTCAGTGGCGATGCCGCATCATCAGCCTCACCTCCCGCTGCTTTGGCCTGTTGAAAACTCTGCATGAAGTCGGAAGCTTTGCGCTCGTCACAAGAGATGGGGAGAGAGATATCCCTTGTTGATAGCCAAAGCACCCTTAGGTCTGTTTCTTCAGCGCTATCGAGGAGGAGGTGGAGGTGGAGAAGGATGAGGAGGAAGAGAGGAGAATGTTGGCGAGACACAAGAGGGGACCATTGTTGAGTCCTTCATGTTCGCGTGTATGGGCAGAAGAAGCAGGAGTTGGAGGAGTTGGAGGAGGAGGAAAGGACAGTCAGGCAGGAGGGGAGTGAATTCTTACGCGTTGGTACTCTGGCGATATGGCAGATTTCATGCTAGGCTGCCTATCCGTGACCCTCCGCGTTCAAAGAATTATTCCAGCACCGATTACTGGGTATTCACTCTCCTGGACCACGGTACAGCAAAAAATCTTTCACTCTCATCCCCTGGAGAGAAAGGAGTGTGAGAATGCATGAATACCAGCAGGCCCTGGTGCACAAGCTGAGAACAGTATTTTCCCTTCTGACAGCGCTAGCGGCAGAGTGCGTAGTTCTGCGGGACAAGTAGCGAGGAGAGGAGGCGAGCAGGCAGCTGTTCCAGCACTGGCAAGGGTACACTTTACAAGGCTTTTGCCAGCTTTATGTCACCCCAGCAAGACACTGTCACCTGTCCCCAGTCTCGTCAGTAGTGGCTGAGCTTTCAGAAAGATGGTGAGGGAGTACGTAGCTGAACATACCATCGTCCTAAATGACTCACAGCTCCCTAAAAATACTGGTTTCAAAGCTGGACATGTGGCACGAACTGGCGCTGTACGCCTTGGAGGTTCTTGCTGCCCTGCCGCTCGTGTTGTCCGAGGGGTTTTCAGTGCAGCTGGTGGCATCATCACCGATGAAACGTACACGCCTGTCGACTGAACATCGCTGGGCGGTGACGCTTATTAAGATGAATAAAGCCTGGATTTCTCAATTTCCAATCTCCACCAGGTGAAGGAAGCTCAACCTGAATAATTTGATCCACTCCTCTCTCCTCCATTTTCCTTCTCCTCCTCTTTGCTACCACTAAAGCAGAGGAACTGGCTATTTTTTTGACAGGACCCATGGCTCTTAGTATAGTACTTATGCAGTTAATTTTTCTGGAGGGCACCTACCGGTCCTTGTTTTAAACATTTTGGGAGTGCAACATACAGCACAATACTATTTCATTTTTCTGGGGCGCCACCTACTGCTCCTTGGTTGGAAAACTTTTTGGACTGCACATAAGGGCACTCCAATCTATTTCATTTTTCTGGAGGGCCACTCTACCTGCTCCTCTGGTTGAAAACTTTTTTGGACTGCACAACAGGCACTCAATCTATTTATTTTTCTGGAGGCCACCTACTGCTCCTCTGGTTTGAAAAACTTTTTTGGACTGCCAAATACAGGCACTCAATCTATTCATTTTCTGGAGAGCCACCTACCTGCTCCTCTGGTTGAAAACTTTTTTGGACTGCCACATACAGGCACTCATCCAAATTAAATTGTCTCCATAGCAGCCTCCACACGTTGTCTCCATGCACCTCCAAAAAGTATGTCAATATATAGCGTGCCTCCATACATGTCCCTTATCAAACGGTGTGTCAGGCAGAAATTTGGGTTGTTTTCATGGATTCCACTCAAAGTTTAACTTTGTCGCCACCCTGCTGTGTTATCCACAAAATATACTGGCAAACTTTACATTTACGGATATTATTTCAGGCTTCTTGAACATCTGTTACATTCCCTCACCCGCATATCCCAAACTTATAAGAAATACGCTACTACACTTAACTTGATGGCAGGCTGGGACCGAGTCTGACCCTGGGGCTGGTCATATACTGCCGACGCAGAGGATTGCGGGGCCTACCTCGGTCCAGGTCTCAAAGGCCTACTATACACTCTCCTCTCCCACCCCTCCTCCACCTCTCCTCCGAATTACCATCCGTGGGCATGGCCCATCAGTCCGGTAGCTCTTGGCACAGCAGCAGTGCCGTCGCTAAGCGACAGCAGGCGTGCTCAAACTGTGAGCCTAGGCTATAAAAGGCACACCGCCCCAAGAGCTATTACAGGGCATTCCACATAAACTTGTTAACTTTGTCGCCACCCTGCTGTGTAATCCACAAAATATTACTGGCAAACTTTTATCATTTACCGATATATTTCAGGCTTCTTGCGCATCTGTTTACATTCCCCTCACCCGCCATATCCCAAACTTATAAGAACGCTAGCCAACTTAACTATGGTTGCAGGCTGGGACCGAGTCTGACCCTGGGGCTGGTCATATACCTGCCGACGCAGAGGATTGCGGGGCCTACCTCGGTCCAGGTCTCAAGAGCCTAGTATACCTCCTCCTCCCCCACCCCTCCTCCACCTCCTCCTCCTCGAATTACCATCCGTGGCCATGGCGCCATCAATCGTCTCAGAGCTAGGAAGCAGCAGCAGTGCCGTCGCTCTAACAACAGCAGCGGGTGCTCAAACTGCTGAGCCTAGGCGATATAAGGCCACCGCCCAAGAGACTATACAGGCATTCCACATCAACTTGTAACTTGTCGCCACCCTGCTGTGTAATCCACAAAATATACTGGCAAACTTTTATCATTTACCGTTTATTCAGCGCTTCTTGCGCATCTGGTTTACATTCCCTCACCCGCTCTATCCCAAACTTTAAGAACGCTACTAACACTTGATCTTATACAAAAAGGTTCTTAGAGATGCTGTTTGGGGAGTAGCCTAGAGACAGGGGCTTGGATTGGCGAAAGCTTCGCTGGTAGGGAAGCGCCAGCTCCATGCCAAGATCCAACTAACATAGTTTAACTGCAGCACCTTTAATCTACTACTAGTTCACTGCCTCCATACATGGTCCCCTATCAAACGAGCTGGTCAGGCAGAATTTTGGGTTTTTTTCATGGCTTTCATGTTAACTTTGTCGCCACCTGCTGTTGTAATACCACAAATATCTGACAAACTTTTATCATGTACCGATATTATTTGAGGTTCTTGCTCACTCCTTTGGTATCCTCTCTGCCACCCTTGGTTTGAAGCCTGAGTCACTTTAGGGTATGCCGCCATGCCACTCTCTAGCCTGCGAGCTGCCGCTGCCCTGCATGCCGTCCCTATAGTGTCAGGGTCATTATTGGATGTTTTTAGATGCTATCTTGTCTTCATCTGTCACTCTGTCATGGCAGCATCGTGTTGCCCATAATTTTGGCATAATGGTCATTTAAGCAGCCTCAGAGGATCCGATGCTGCCCCTGCTGTTTCCTGTCCATTTCCGTGGTGTTTCCATCCTTTTCTGAGGTTCCCAGGTGTTTGGCCAAGCTTCCCTGTGCAGAGCCTTGGTCCCCTTGAAAAATGCTCGAGTCTCCCATTGACTTCAATGGGGCTCGTTATTCGAGACGAGCACTCGAGCATCGGGAAAAGTTCGTCTCGGATAACGAGTACCCGAGCATTTTAGTGCTCGCTCATCTCTTCTAAAAATGTAAAAAAAAATAAAAATTTTCTAAGTTTCAAAATTTCTACTTTTCAGACAAAAAGTTATACCACACATCATTTTTTGTAAAAAAGAAAAAACATTTGCCATTTGTCTTCTTTCTATTTCCATTATTTCTTTTACGTTTACTTTTTATGGATGTTAGAAGGTTTATAGTTTTAGTAGCAAGTTCTCAGATTTTCAAGAGATTTAAAAAAATATATATTTTTGGTGACCGACCTAGCTTGGAAGTGCCTTTAGAGGCTTATGTACTCTAAACCCCCACAAGTAACCCCATTTTATGAACTTAACATCTGAAACTATTCAAATCAACATTTGGGTAGTTTGGTAACCCTTTAATTCTTTCTCAGGGATCAAACAAAAATTGAGTGGAACTTTTTACATTTCAATTTTTTAAATAAGAATATTACCCTTTAGCCCTAAAATGTACACATCCAGAGGGTGTTGGATGTAAAATTACACCCCAAAATGTTGGGTCTATTTCTTCTGACTATGGCTATACCTCACCTGTGGATGTCAACTTCTGTTTCTGCGCACAGCAATGTGCAGAAGGGAATTAGTGCTATTGGGTTTTTGCCAGGTGGATTTGGCTACAAATGTTTTCAGGTGGCACAACATACTTGCAGAGCCCCTAGAGTACCAGAACATTAAAAAAGAAGAAATTACACCATTTTGGAAAATACACCCCACAAAGAATTCAATGTAATACAAAGTGAATGATGCAGAGTAAAAATTGCTTTTTTTTAAATATGCCATTTTACTGTCCCTGATCATTTTTGAAAATATACCCCTTAAAAAATTTATCAAGAGTTGAAGTGGACATTTTATACCCCGAGATGCTGGCCAAAATTTAATACAAAAAAGTGAATGGTGCAGAGTAAAAGTTGCATTTTTTTCTCGAATATACAATTTTATACAATTGGTTTGGTGGTGCCATGTAATGTTAGCAGAGCCCCTGAGGTGCACTAGAATCGCAGAGTGAGCAAATTTTGGAAAATACACCCTTCAAAGAATTTACCTAGGCTTGCAGTAAGCATTTTAACCCAAGATGCTGGTGAAAATTTAATACACCGTGAACAGTGCAGAGTAAAAAATGCATTTTTTCTCAAATATGCCATTTTAGTGCCAAATATATTTTTCCCAACACATGCCACTGAAACACCCCAAAAATCATTATGCAGGTTATCCTGGATACAGCAATGCCCCATATGTGTTAATAATCTACAGGCTGGGCTCATGGCATGTCTCAGAAGGGAACAAGCAAAATTTAGCTTTTGGAGCTTAGTTTTTACTAGATTTTGGGGTTTTGGAGTGCCCCAAAGATACCAATACAATAGAAGCCCTCATGGCGTGACTCCATTTTGAAGAGGGTACACCTAAAAGAATTTATCTAGTGTTATATGAGCATTTTAACCCAACTCATGCCACTGGAGACAATAATAATGTACCAATAATCTACAGGCATGGCACATGACAGGACTCATTTGGAGTCTTTTTTAAAAAAAAAAAAAAATTGGCATCATGAAGCATTGATGCTCTTAGGGACCAATATAGTAGAAAACCATGAGAGCTGACTTTTTTGGAAATTACACACTTCAATAAACTAATTAATAAGTGTAGTGAGTATTTTAACCCTACAGGTGGACCCCAAAGATAATGCATAATGGAGAGTGCATAGTAATAGCAATAGTGGTATTTTGTGTCCAGCTTATACCTCTGGAGAAATTCAAACCAAAAATCAATATGTGGGTTTTCAAGGGTAAGGCAATACCAAAAATATGTTGAAATAATCTACAGGCTGGGCACATGGCAGGGCTCAGAAGGGAAGGTGCGGCTTGTGACATTTTGTTTAAGCTGTGCAGAGTACATCAGGGTAAAATCTAAATGTCTAGGGAGAGTTGTAATACTACAATACACCAATATATAAAAACATTCCTTCATACAGAGTCCAGGTTTTTCATAGCATTTTTTGCAATGGTAAATGATATTCCTTGGAATACCTCATTTGGATCAAACCCTGCACCTTTTTTGTGTCCTTTCTTTGCTAGCAGTTTGAGGAACTTCTCCTGGAAAGTGCTGCCCTGGTACAATACGTGTGACCTCGCTTCCAGAAGCACTGGCACTCCCCCCTACCTGGTCTCCAGCAAATGCTTGATAACCACCTCTTGAAATTCTAGGAAAGTTCCCCTCTGGACTACACATCAATGTATGCATTATATCGATACATGAATTATACAGTGTCATCTGCATGATTTGCATGGCCAACTTCTTGTACCACAACCTCGATTTTCTTAATGGCATTATAAGGCTGAAGCACCTGGTCAATCACCTGGTTAACCACTCCCATGTACCTGTTATAATCCAATATACAGTGAGATTTGGAGGTTACTGTACTGGTACCTCATACTGGAGCAGGGGGGCTGTATATCTTTGCTGCAGTAACAGGGATCTGCATGAAAAGAAGTGGGTGTTGGGCAATATGTTGCGATGACAGGTAAAACACTGCTGAGCGGCCATATTGGCTCAGATCATTCCCCTTCCCTTGGCATCATTGGGTGGCATGATCCACTGCAATGATGCCCAAGACTGTCCCCAAGACTGTTATAGAGCAATCTGAAGGAGACCATGATGGAAGCCGTGTATAATTCAGATTAAGCAAATTTCTGCAATACAGTAGTATTTAGCAATATTGTAACAACCATCAGATGCCTTAGGCTTTAAGTAGCCTGGTAGGGGGGGGGGGGCTAAAAAAATGCGAAAAAATTTAGAAAGTTAAAATAAATGTAAAAAACGTAAAATTTGAAATCACCCCCTTTTCCCTAGAATGGATATAAAAATAAATAAACATAATCATAAACATGTCAGGTATCTTCACGTCCATCCAAGTATGCGAATTGACACTTTATCGCCATTTTGCTACACAGGACAACATTAATAAAAAGTGCTCAAAAGATCATAAAGTCCAAAAACTGTATCAAGGAAAAAGTTAATTTGTCCCCCAGAAACTGAAACAGGTCTCTACATCAAAGTATTAAAAAATATTTGGTGTCAGAATATGGCAATACAGAAAAAAATTTTCTTGATGCACATTTTTTAACGGTATTAAAATATAACAAAAACTTTTTTTTACCAATTTAGGAATATTAAAAACCTGGTGCCAAGTATAACAGTTTGTCTCACAGTTAATAATAACTCAGGGTAGGAAGTGAAAAATTTAAAAGCAAAAATGAAAAAAGTTCAGATCGCTGACCTACTCACCTGGTTCCGTACTGTATCAAACATACTTCCATTTTTAATCTGGTGCCAGTTTCCTACCACAGAAACTTATGATAATTAGACAAGCTCCTGTCACAGTTATGAGGTAGAAGATGGCAGAGCAACCTTCCCAAGTGTTCTCTAAGTGGTCTCTAAGAATTTGTAAGAGAATAAATAATTAATGAATAATAATTCTTTATTTTTATATACACACACAGATTACGCAGCGCAGCACAAAGCATGTCAAATTAGTCCCTGTCCCCATAGGTCTCACAATCTTAACAACCTAACAGTATGTTTTGGAGTGTGGGAGGAAACCGGAGTACCCGGAGGAACCCCACGCAAACACGGAGAGAACATACAAACTCTTTGCAGATGTTAACCTAGGTGGGATTCAACCCAGTACCCCAGCGCTGCAAGGCAGAAGTGCTACTTACTCAGCCACCATGCCGCCCTTATAAAATGTATTTCAACTGTCCGCCTGTAGGCAGAGATGATACTGTAGAAGGTTATGTGATGCTATACTCAGGCATCATGGAATTTATAATGGACAGCATTGTGAAAGAGAAATTTGGAGTTTGTTCAGATAGGAGGCTTTACGGCAGGTAAATTTTACTTACTATCCAAGCTCTTGCAATTTATCAAAAACATGCACAACAGTGTGACATAATTGAAATCATTTAAAGGTATTTCCTTGAAAGGTTGATTCTCTTGTGACACACATGAATAGATATGTCAAGCCACAATAAAAAGTGATGAGTTCCGAGATAAATCACAGAATTAAACAAGTAAAATTCAGACAAAGACAACTCTTCTGCAACCTATGTATATAATCTCTATTTTAAAAGCAGCAGTTTACATCAAGGGACCAGGGAATACCAATAGCACCATGCTGAGTGAAAGAGACAGCCAAATCAGCCATAAGTACACACAAGGAAAATATAATAGCCACTGAGATGATCGGACATTTGTAAACCTGACAAGCGCTATGTGCCACATAATGAGAAGGAAGCAGAGATGTTCTTCTCACAAGTTTTATCATCGGTTCTCATAAAGATGAAACACAAATTGGCTAAAAAGAAAGATGACAATGTCCTTAAATCAATTCAATTGCTAGCTTTTGTGCTTAGAGCATTCAATGTGACTGGAGATGTCAACACTATATATTGATTTCAAGTCACACTTCTGTCTTGTTAGTTTATTAAAGGAGAATTAATTTCATTTTTTCAATAAATTCTGATAAAGATGAATTCACCACAACCATTACATACTGTAATGTCAATTGTATAGCACCTGAGACATATTGGATACTAGACCACCATATTGTTATATATGGTCATCTAAGTTTGTTCAGTAGAGTCTTGAGTCTTAGCAAAGAGCTTAAAAATTACTTGTTGGCCAATTGAAAAGGTTTTTTATATATATATATAAACTGAGGTAATATTATTACCTAATTGATATTCATGAGCTGCTCTCTGCACCAGGTACTCTTCTAAAGAGTCAATGAAGAAAAGATATTGGCCCACAAACATTATTGTGTCTTCGAAATTTTTTTGTGTACATTTGCGCCAAAAAATAGTGTGAGCCACTTTTGGATTATCTGTAGCAAACTGTACTTTGGTTACCTTACAGTAGCAGTCTTAGAACTATTTGCAACATGTATTGTTACCCTACAGTGCCAGTCTTGGTACTATTTTAATCATACCATTTTAACTTTTTGTACCAGTCTTAGTACAAATTTCATCATACACTATTCTGTTAAAGTACAAGCCTTTAGTCTTAGTCTTAGTACTATTTGAATAATACAGTTTTACCATGAGGTACCAGTCTTAGTACTATTTGCATCATACACTATTCTGTTAAAGTACAAGCCTTAGTACTTAGTACTTAGTACTATTTGCATCATGCAATGTAACCTTACAGTACCAGTCTTAGTACTATTTTTTATAATACAGTGTTAACTTATTACACCAGTGTTAGTACAAATTGCATCATACAATTCTATATTACAGTACCAGTCTTAGTGCTATTTGTATCATACAATGTTACCCTTAAAGTACCAGTCTTAGTATTATTTGCATCATAAAGTTCTACATTACTGTACCAGTCCTAGTACTATTTGCATCACAGAGTGTTATGTTACAGTACCAGTTGTAGTACTAATTGCTTCATACAGGGTTAACACTATTTGCATTATACAGTGTAGTGTTACAGTACCAGTTTGTGTACTATTTGCATCATACAATGTTATGTTACAATACAGATCTTAGTACTATTTGCATCATAACAATGTTACCTTCTAGTACCAGTCTTAGCACTATTTGCATCATACAGTGTTACCCCGGCACAGAGTAAAAAAAAAGTTAAGTATAAAACTTCAAAAATTTTCCAGGATGGAAAAAAGAAAACCACACATCTTAAAACTTCCTTGTAGGGCGGCTCCCTAGACATCAAACATCACCTACAAGAGTCCTTATGACATGATGCAGGATTAAAACCAAACCAGTATATCTATTCCAGAAGCAACAGACTCCCAACAGTAGACAGAATTGTTTCAACCTGGTTGGGTCTCCTCAGTACAGCGGTGGGAACTGGTTTGCTGAGTGAGAGGCTTGTGACTAGGGTCGGGAAGTAAGAGTTCTCCTTACAGAAACTGCCAATTGAAGCCACCATGTAGAAATGGGCAGACTTATTGCATGGCTTTCCTTAGACCATCCTGAAAACGTATTTGCATATTTTCCCAAATTCCTCTAGTGGAGCATCCACGGCTCCACACGCCTGAACGGTGACCTTAATTAGCAGATGCCTTATTACTGTTTCGATGTAAAGTAGAACACCTTACAAAAAGGTTTTGATCTTACAATACAGAAAATTTCTGCAGAAACCCACATCCCTTCATTTTCAATTAATTATTATCTTCAGTTTTGAATAACAAGCGTCTTTAGTAACACGGACAATATAAATGGTCTGTTTTGTCACTAATTAACCTAATGTGTTACCTCCCTTACTGTAATATGCTTGTTGCTGTAAATCCCTAGCTCTTCACTAGTAACCATAGAAACATATCTAAAGAGAACAATCCATTGTTAAAAATGGAAACTTTTTTTCTTGCAAACATAATTGTGTCCATTGAAGTTCTTAAAAAATAGTACAGCTAAACAAATAGTTAGCAAAATTAACAAAATTAATTAACAAAAAGGTAGTGCACAGTATCGCAATCCAGAAGAGTTTTTTATTTACATTTTTTTGCCTTTTGTTGGTAATTAGTATGGTACATTCTAATGTTGTTTACACACTTTCTCAAACCTGGGGACAATCGTAGAGGAAATTAAAAACATAACCCCCAAGAAATGTTCTGCACCTAATGGATACATCACCCCTCATGTAATATTTCAAGAGTTGTTGTGATCATTTTTACCTCAGGAGCACTTCCCAAAAATGCCATTTTAGTCCTCATTAAGCAGTGTCCCACATGTCATGACAGACTTCAAAGACTGTTTACTGAGTTGACACAAACTAGACACTACATATTAGACACTGGATTAGTGTAATGTTAATTTTCACTTTAAACTGCTCATCTGTGCATCTGTTATTTAATATAATTAATTATGGTGAGCCCCATTTACATAATAAAATGGTAAATATTGGCTAATATCTGGGGAATCCTTAGGATATAATACAAAGCAGCATTATGTATTATAACATGTTGGAGGTACTAACTCAATTATAAGTGAGGGGAATTCTAAACTTTCATTCATTGGACGACATTATATGTCATTTTTATCAATTGTGGCAGACTGCATATACATGTATATTAGAGACATCAGGTACTATAATAATTTTACAATGGTACAGAACCCTATTGGTTGCCTTATACCACCCTTAACTGGTTGCCGTCACAAGACGATTTAGATTGCTCTAATCAGTGCGCCGTTGCAGCATAAGGATGATCTATATCGCTCACAGTACCCACAAAACCCCCCATTCCCAGGCCCTATATGAGAAAAAAATCTATACTCACCTTTCGGCTTCTGGCAGGGGGGCGTCTGGCAGGACATTTCATTAAAGGGGGGGTGTCTGGCAGGACATTTCATTAAAGGGGGGGCGTCTGGCAGGACATTTCATTTAAGGGGGGCGTCTGGAAGGACATTTCATTAAAGTGGAGCATCTGGCAGGACAATTCATTAAGGGGGTGTCTACATTTCATTAAAGAGAGGCAAATGGCAGGACATTTGGCGCCATTAAAAAGTTTGTCTCGTAGATAACAAGCCCTCACACATCTCTATTAACGGTAAAATAAAAAAAGTTTGGCATGAGGTGAGTAAAAAACAGAAATGCAAAAACAAAAAAGTACTGAAAGGGTTACTTATTTGTAAGGCTGGGTGCAAATCGCATTTATATAAAGTACAAATAGAGTATAAGAAATTTATAAGAACTGTACATTTCCACATTTAGGAACCATCAATGAACTGTAATTAGCCTAGGTAACATACTCTAGGTCGTGAAGTAGTTAAAGATCTTCAAGATAGATTATATTTCCTATTTTTCATTTAATGATTGTGATTTAGTTTTTACTGCAGAGTGAGCATTGCTGTTATTCAGCCAAAATCTGCAAGAAATGGATAGCTCGAGAGAATCCCCATAGGTTAGAATCAGCCAGCTTGTAACTGTATGATCTCAGCCCCACTGAACTTCTATCCCTTGTGATACCTTGCTTGCTGGCTCCAGCCTGACCTTCAACTTATGAAGGTTGAACTGAGCTACAGGTTACAATGTGAATGCGGTTGTATTTCTGTTATAAATTGCACATCTCAATAGTGTATTTTTCTGCTTTCTTTTAGAATAGTATATGTGGGTTAATATTTCACACTGTTCCCGTATAAAAAAGAAATAGTCGCAAGAGGAAGCCAAATATGATATATTTAATGTACTACTTACTTGAAAATGTTCACTCTTTCTTTATTGTATTTTCCCATTTGAATTGCTTTATGTCTTACAAACCTAAACACTGAGGATTCGAAAATTATGATTGTACTGAATATTTGCTTATTTGCTTGACTATGTCATAATACAATGTGACAGTGAGATTTAGGAGCGTCATGCAGGAAAAATGCAGCACAAAGAAAAATTGGAAAGAAATTGAGTAGGGCAATAAAAGCAAGTTATCAGAAAATGAAATAAAAAAGTGGTTGCAGAAGACTTGTTTTGCCATGATCCTGTCTCTTAGGATTTATTTTGTGAAGATATTGAGCAATGGGTATTCTACAGTGTATATGCAGATAGAACTGCTCCTAAAAGGTTTGTGACCTAAATTCAAAATATTCTAAATGTTCTGTAACATTTGCAAAAGTCCAGGATAATCTGAGAAAATTTGTACTATATCTTATACGAGTAAAATGCTACTGCCTCCATTATTAGGCTCCTTTCCCAACTCTTATCCTTAATTTATTCTGAAATTTCACTTCATCTATCCAAGACAGTCTGCAGCTTAAAAGTAATCACATTCCACAAAGCTCTGCAGAGAGAAGCTTACACGGACTACAGAGAAATACTAGACCATTGAGTGGACAGCTAGGCATTTGCAATATGTTGCCCCAGTTAAGGATCATTAGGAAATCATTTCTGTAAAAGAAAAGAAATATCTGTTCAAATATCTGGTCTGACCGAAAAGGTGTGTACTGACACTTAATGTGCAATAGCCCAAAGATGGATATACCATCCGGGAGTTTGTGGAGCAGTGGACAAAGACTAGGTCTTTGGGCTATTGCACATTAAGTGTCAGTACACACCTTTTCGGTCAGACCAGATATTTGACTCTGGTATAGCCGCAATATGCATTTTCTTCAGGGCGTTAGGCTGTTTCATATATGCCCTTAGGATGTGTCGCCCTATATGGACTTATACACTGTATCAAAAGTGACACAATTGTTACAACAAGCCATTTTGAACATGGGTTTGAATTTAGTCCAGTTGTTTCTTTTTCGTATCTGCATTATGCCTTATCTATGGCTTAATTATGCGCCGATATACTTGCACTCTTTATATGCCTCTATACTCTGCGCCGATGTATACTTTGTGTGCCACTGCATCGGCACCTTTATATATATTACGCCTTATCTGTGGCTTCTTTTTGGCCGTTATACTTGCATTCTATATATGCCTCCATACTTTGCGCCGATATATACTTTGTGTGCCGCCGTACCAATACCTGGATGTATATTTACTTTTGCGCCGACAGCCTTATCTATGGCTTCTTTTTGCGCAGTTATACTTGCATTCTATATATGCCTACATACTGTGCGCCGATATATACTTTGTGTGCCGCCGTACCAATACCTGGATGTATATATACTTTTGCAATTAGATGTTTACATAGGTCAGGTGCTGTCTTTGCGGGTATGCAACTGTAGCTGATAGCTCGACCATTCAAGGAGATACACAATGATTTGAGCTGCATTTATTACTATTATCTTGCACAACAATGTTGATATTCTTATTCTTTTTCCTTACCATGCAGCAAGCCAGGCATCTACATCATGTGCTGGCCCGCCTCCGTTGCTTAGCAACACTTGTGTGAAACTTGTGTGAGCTGCTCCCAAATGTGACCCGGAAGTAGTTCACATCGTATTAAAACTTACTGATCGCATTTCTGCCTTATGTTCTGTGACATCTGTAGATACTCTAGAGCGCCACAGTGCATTCTTGATCTGGCACTATTTGATATGAATTCACTATGCGGGAGGCGGCACGGCAACCAAAACCCCTCCCTCCTCCCCCCCCCCCTTCCTCTGGGGGCGGCGCTAGACCATTTAAATACCTGGGTTCATTTCCCTGTCCTTATCCCCTGAGAAAGCCCGCCAGATGGGCTATACACGTGGGGCATCCGTGGGCTCTCCCCCTCATACATTATACTAGGTAATATGACGCATTTACTTTCTGTTCTATTCACTTGAACCTACTCCCTTATGTTCTCTTGGCTGCTATTACTCTGCACACAGCACTTTATTTGTGCACTATCATCTTTGTGTTTTATATTACATTGTTGTAGTGAAACTGTCTGTGATTGAATCCACGATGCACTTTATTTGTATATAATCTTTTCTTAAGCATTAGTTGGACCCCATTATTGGGATGATGTGTATATATATATATATCTAATTGACAGCCTTGTTCATTTTTTCTATTTTTGTTTTGTCATTTACGTGAGGAATACCTTATTCCCTTCATTGGGTTTTTAAATGTTTTTATTGTCTTTGTCTTTATGAATTAATCAATTGATATTTTCTACACATCCGCTGTTTTTCTTCTCTGGATCTGACCAGAACCTGGATTAATCATCAATGGCCATCCCTTAGCCAAGCATGGGTGAAAAACCTAGCTGGAATATAGATGCCATTGGTGACCTTTCCAGCCACTGCCTTACAGTTTATAAACTAAAATCCATTATAACATGTTATTTCTTGTAATAAATTGCTTTTTGTAAATATTGTGGCCGTTGAGCTTTATATCAGGTCGATATTCTGACTAGTTGGTTTATGTTGCAGAGGCAATAGGCAATTGTGCTTTGGATGTAGGATGCAGATCTACAAATGCTGCAATAATCTTACTGTTCCATTATTTATCTACTGTATAAAGGTAATATTAAAACCATAATAATCTCACTGTTACTATTTCACACTTACAAAATTTACTGCAGACAAATTATTATGATTCTATTCAGGCTACAGTTTAGCTGGCAGTTTCAGGCTCTTCATTGGCTTTTATTTACTGCCTGTTCTAATTACTGCAAGATAAGGCCTGCAGTCATTAAAACAGCATTGGCTTTTCTCCCAGTTAAGTGATTAGCAGAATTTCTAGCAGACGGTGATTGGTAGCATTTTATAAGTAATATTTACCAGGAATATACATTAATAAAATAATAATTTACAGAGCAGGCTCCTGAAAGCAGAGGTAAAAATGATTTTTACACATTGTTCAATAACTTTTTAGGGAGCTCTAGAAAAGGTAACACTGTAAAAAATTATAAAAAATAAATTATATAAAATTATTTTTAAATCTGGCATACCAACATTTGACCAGCTAACTTCTGTCATTAGGATAGCAACAATTATGCTCAAATTATTTTGTTGCAGTATAGTATTAATTAGTATTATTAAATAAGGGGTACCTCTGCATAAAGTTTAAAAACTTTAAGAAATAAGTAAAACCTTTGCTTGTCTCAATTCCATCAAATATGAGTCAAAATTAATCAATTTCTCCTTTCATATGATCAAGATTTTTTTCAATTCTGTTAAATATTTTGATGGGCATCACAATGCCCCTATAAGAGCTAGCCAGCTGGGGAACACATCAGAGATTCCTTAAACTCTGGGACACCTGGATGAAATATGAGAAACTTGCCCACACCTGTATTATTATTTATTTATAGAGCACCATTACTTCCATGGTGGTGTACAATCAGTAAGGGTTCACATACATTACATTAACCCTTTCACGACCTATGACCTAATAGCACGTCACGGGTCGGCTGCACGTGCATGGAGAGGGCTCACAGGCTGAGCCCTCTCCATAGCTGGTAAGTCTTTGCTGCATATTACAGCAAAGATTTACCGGTGCTAATTGCACATTGTAATGTATGGGGATGAAAATCCCCACTGTAGCATATGATAGGATGAATCGGACAACCTAGGGTTAAAGTACCCTAGGGACTCTGAAAAATAGTAAAAATAAAAAAAAGTTAAAAAGAAATTATAATAAAAACCTAAAAATTCAAATCACCCCCCTTTCCCTAGAACTGATCTAAATATAAACAGTAAAAATCACAAACAAATTAGGTATCGACGCATCCAAAAATGCCTGATCTATCAAAATATAATAATTTTTTTTCACTGTGTTTAACCCCGTAATGGAAAATAGCGCCCAAAGGCACTTTTTTTCCGGTTTGAAAAAATATTAAAAGATCAATAAAAAGCGATCAAAAGGTGTACAGTCCTAAAAATTATAGCATTGAAAACTTCATCAAAAGTCGCAAAAAAATGACAACCACCCACAGTATAAAAAAGTTATAAGCGCCAGAAGATGGCAATATAAAAAGAAATTTCTACACGAGTTTTAATTTTTGTAAATGTATGAAACATTATAAAACCTATACAAATTTGGTATCCCCATGATTGTACTGACCCAAAGTAGACAAGTCATTCGGGGCGCACAGGGAAAGTTGTAAATTCCAAGCCCACAAGAAAACGTTGTAAATGCGTTTTTTCAACAATTTCACTGCATTTGGAATTTTCTTCCCGCTTCACAGTAAATGGCATGGAATATTCAATACCATCACCATCACTATTAGTGCATTGTTACGCAGAAAACAAGCTGTCACAATGCTCTTTATGTGTAAAAAAAAAGTTATAGATTTTTTTATAGAGTGAAAAATGAAAATGAAAAAACCAAAAAGTTTGAGGACCTTAAAGATCGGAGCCAAGATGGCGTCGCTCACGCACCGCCGGCAGCTTTGACAATGGTGATCAAAGGGTTAACAACTGCGATCGTTGCTAGCACCGATTGCGGGTGTCAGCGACAGGGGTTTGCTTCATTGTGAAGCAAACGCCCGGTGAGTATGAAGAGGGCTCAGCCCGTGAGCCCTCTTCATATTCCCCCAGCGCAACAAGATGTAAGGGTACGTCTTATTGCGCTATGGGGTAAATGTGTTATATAATATATTGAATGTGTATGGATGCTTAACAGAGCCGGAGATATCCACTCTTAAAGTTACAATCGGCAATAGAAAGCTGTACAAAAAAAATCTACTTATTAAGTAATTTTAGCAAATTTAAGGGAGGTATATCTGCCTCTGTAGAACATCCATACACAGTCCATATATCATATTAAAGGGGACATTCTCCTGTTTAATTTGTGTTTCTAGGTGTCAGGGTTCAGGAGATGTTGCCGTTTAAAGTTGGCTACTGCCATAAACGTCCTTTTGGCAATCTGTCACAGTAAAAGCTGCCCTCTATTTACCTGGATGGGTCGTAAAGAGGTTAAGAAAATACCTTAAATTGTTGTGGTTTTTTTTTTTTTAATTATTTTGATGAGAACCACCAGTTTACGGGACATTGGCAATCATTAGTGATAAGTGGATCCATTAAATTAAAAAAAAAAATCTGATACCTGGACCTACACCCCCACCAGTAACTTTTAGGGGCACACAACTATGAAAAGTTAGGTTTGTACAAGGTTTTTAACTTGAAAGTAAACCCAGGATGAACTTCTTAGCACACGTTAGAATTCTAAAAAAATTTCCATCAAAGAAATTGTATGTCATGTATAGTGTGTCATTTAAGCATGTTTAGAGAAATAAACCTACTACTCTACCTAATAAACATGCAAATCTTGTACTTGTATCTTGTAATCATTAAAACGCCCTAACTACAGGTCAAAATATTAGCAATGCAATCCAAGTACAAAACACATCTCAGAAATACAGAAATGAAATCTACATCCCATCATAACATATATCTTCTAGTTTTCAAGTGCTAAAATGTAGTCATTTCATGGCTGTGATGTAATTTAATGGTACATAGCTTTCTGCTTGAATTAATTTCTAAATTTAGTGGTGCTTCCATCCACATAAAAAAAGCTCAAACCAAATATTTTTCCATTAGAACTGGAATTATTACTTTATACTTGTAACCATCCAGTCCAGGTATGTAAAATTTTATTCCAGTTATTTTATCCATAACTATTGTAAAGAAATGTTATAGAGTCAGTATTATGTAAGTTTAGGCCATCTGTGCTCATCTGTGGTCTGCTCATTAATCTAATTCAAAATACTAAATATAGCATAAAAGATGCAAAAAACTCAAATTAACATAAACATTCAACCATACAATAATTCTTTGATTGGATCTAATGGGGATATTCTAAAATAATAATAAATCTCTATTTAGCTCCATCATATTCATCAGCACTTTACAGTGTGGAGTATATTTACAAATAAAATAAGACATTACAAAGTAATAACAGTGAGATGAATCAATACGAGTGAGGGCCCTGCTCACAAGAGCTTACAACCTATGAGGAGAAACAAAAAATATTTTTTGGATTATTTATGAAAACCTGGACAAATTATTAATTGTTTATCCTTCCCACTCTTGACTTTGCTTAAAATATTTTTTGCTGTCCTATAGGTTGAAGAAGAAGTTGCGTATTTTAACCTTGTGTCCCATCCGTGGGGATTGGTGGATTATCTGCATGCATGTTAGCCTTTTCCTTTCCTCTTTCCTGGTTCCTAGTTCACGGCAACAGAGCTTACGGTTTTGTCCCATCTGTGCCATGTTGTCTGTCTGTATTCTGTGCCTTCAGGTGACTTGCTTGTTGCTGGACAATGCAACTGGTATCTTCTGGCTACTGCATCTCCTGTGTCATGGTCTTATGTCTATGGCATGTGCCTGGTTGCTGCTCGTTCTGTTCATGGTACACTTCTGGTCCCTTCTGTGGTCAGTTCTACCATTCTGATGTCTGCCAAGCCCTGCTCTGATGGATTTTCAGTTTGTTTTTGGGCTGTTACTGCATTGACTAATTGTTTTCACTGCAACACCTTACCATCTGGTGATTCTTGTCCAATGGCTTACTACCATACTCATGTTAAACATTAATTTATCCTGTTGTAATCTGCCCAATGTTAATAAAGCATTGTTATTTACAGGGCCGATTCTAGCCCTTTTGCTGCCTGAGGCAAAAACTGAAATGCGCCCCTCCCCCCCTCCCCATAACATGTGTTTTCCCTTTTTACATTAATATTAATAATAACTCCTTTATTTATATAGCGCACACAGATTACGCAGCGCTGCACAGTTTTGCCAAATCCGTCCCTGTCCCCAATGGGGCTCACAATCTAATCAACCAACCAGTATGTTTTGGAGTGTGGGAGGAAACCAGAGGACCCGGAGGAAACCTAGGCAAACATCTTGAACCCAGGTCCCCAACGCTGCAAGGCTGTAATGCTAACCATTAAGCCACCGTGCTGCCCTACTAAGCCACCATAAAGCAAAACACACATTGTTTACAAAATGCATATGCATCAGAATACAGTATAAATGCATCAGTCTGTCCTGGATGGGGCTGCTGAAAAAATAAACATTTACTTCCCTCTTGGTGTCCCCCACCGCCGTCCCACCACGCTATGTTTTAGAACTGTATATGGGGACCAAGGAGGTAAGTGAATGTTTATTCTTTTTAGCAGCCTCCTCCCGGCCACATTTCCATTTTTCCAGGTCTCGGCCAACCCCTTTAATATACACCCTGCTATTATTATTCATTTACATAGAGCCCCTCTTATGATTTTTTATACACTGCCACCCTAATCTAATACATATATATTTCCCCCTCTTAGTTACAATAATATAATGACAGTGACAATGACACATTAACAATGTTTATAGAACCCCCTAATGCATTTATGCACAGACCCTTCTTATTTGTTATGCAAATATAATTATTTATATACAACTCCTTTCAAGGTACAGAGCCCCCCAAATTACATTATATACAGCTCCCTTCAATATAGCCCCAAATTTACTAAAAATCTGGCCCCCATATACAACCCCCTACCCACAGTTTTATTAAAGTCAGGCCCCTTTATACAGATCCTCCCCGCATAACTATATACAGTAAACCATATACAGCTCCCGCACTAGTTTCTAAGGTTCCTATATACAGTTTTCCCCATTGAAATTACTGTATATACAGCCTTCTACATACGGATCCCCATCCCCAAGTTTAATGAAATTCTTTCCACATATACAGCCTCCCAGACCTTGTTTAGTTATGTAAGCAGCCCCAGAAAGAGTCTCTCCTCATTTGATTATGTTGCAGTCCAATTGTAAAGTTTCCCCATCCCCACTTTTACCTTAGTGCACAATTTAATTGTTATTCAGCAAGAAAAACTTAAACTTACATGTTGTTCTTGTCTTCCCGCGCTGCCGCGATCATTTACTTCTCCTCCAGACTCTTCAGCTCGGGTCGCGGTGACGTCATCACTCGCTGCCCGCGACCTGACCAGAAGTGCCTGGGTCTCCCGGAGCAAGAGAGCGGCGCAGAGAAACAGGTCGGTGCTGCGCCGCTCTGCATATCAATGGCATCGATGTCTTAAGACACCGATGCCATGGATATACATCGCGCTGCACGGACTTGCCAACGGCAGCTCTGTACTACTTACTGTGAGCAATTCGGGCACTTGCCGAATCGCCTACATTGCAATTATGCCGCTTCCAAAACGGCTCTGTCATCTGCCGCCTGAGGCGGGATTTTCATCCCGCCTCATGGCAGATGCGGCCCTGGTTATGTATTGTGGAAGCTGTGCATAATTTCATCAAGTTATATCATTTTGACCTGAAATTTCTTTTTACTCTTTTTGATGTGTTGCTCTGTCTCCTACGTATGGCTGATACAAAATAATATGTCAGACCAGCACCAGCTTTTCTCCAAAACAAAATAGCTTTTACTTCAAGTATAAAATCTTCATGTTCACTCTGGGTTCCTGTTTCAGCAGTAGATCAGCAAGAGTATTTGGAAATAGAAAGAACAGAAAATTTTGTTTATCATGTATTTCCAGGAAGAAAATAAAATGAGAAAATAAAGAAAGAAGGAACTGTTTGCCTACCATTGGCAATGAACATTGATAAACAATTTCATTTTATTTGGGCAATCGTATAGACAGTAAGCAAGCATTACTTGAGAGGATACGGTTACATATTGCTGGAAGACGATTGTGATGGCATGACATCTATCTCTGTTGAACTTGTAATTATTGTAAATCTATGAACCATCGATTAAATTCACTAATTTCTACTTGCATGATTTGAGAGGGTACAGTTTCCCAGGCCCAGGAGCCTACGGGGCTCCATTATATCTCAGCCATGAAATGGGTGGAGACTAAGTTCTGGCCCCACTGCTGAACCAGTTAGAAGCTGCCATTACATCATATGTTGTTATCTTTCTGAGATTCCGAGATTACACTGAACACTGCATAGTGTGTAAATAAAGTATTATATAGCCTGGAAGCTTTCAAAACACGAAGAAGCAGGCAGTATATAATCACTGGTAGAAACCTGCACTTACATATAGTGTATAGTCATAGTATACAGTATAGTGAGCACTGAGGGTTAACAATTTGTCTGCTGTGTACATAGCATCCAAAGAGCAGAAGGTAGGGGAGTGTTGCTGCAGAGGAGTATGTGACATAGAAAGTTCTGAAAAATCGCAGACTGGGATGGAAGGACTTATATGAAACAGGCATCCATTCTACCTCACAATTCTGTGTAAAAGACTTCTGCATCCACAGATCTGCACAGACACATAGCTCTGATGCTAGCCATACACAGAGAGCATCACAAGATCCCCCTCCCGAAGTGAGTAGAGAGCACTATTCCCTCCCCTTCAGGAGTTAGAATCCATCCAATAACTTGTAAAAAAAATATCTGATTTGCACTTTAAAGAAACAAATGCCTGCATTTAATAAAAAATAATCCTGCAGTGTAGCTAACAATGCTTTCAATATGTGTGTTTTTGTATATATATATATATATATATATATATATATATATACAGTAATTATTTGTATATGCTGTATTTATGTATGTTTTATGTCTGTTTGTAAATGTTACTGTATGTGATGTATACTATATGTATGTATACAATATCTATGTACTATAAATAAATTATTAATTGTATAATAAAGCCACGCCCCCATTCGCCACAGTGCATACATTATGAGGCTTAGACCTCAGCGTTTTTTGCATTAAAAAACCTGCAAACATTTAGCAGTGAAAGTTTGAAGGTTCTGTACCACTGTGGACGATGACGTAAGCTGAAACCTGGGAGTGGAGTCTAAGTAGACTAACTATTCACCAGAGCCCGCCGCTAAGCAGGATACCACCAGGTCGCTCCGCAGGCAGAACTTTGCCCACGGTGGTCGGAGTCGTTGTTAGGCAGAAAGTCAAGACAGGTGGCACGGGATCAGAGTCAGGGATGTAGCATAAGGTCAAGACAGGCGGCAGAGAATCGGAATCAGTAACAGAAACAGAGGTCATAACGGAAAATCACAGGAATCGCAGAATACAGTTTTCTCTTAGGCTATGAGGCACAAAGATCCGGCATGGGACACAGGAAGAGGCAGGCTATTTATTAGGGCATCGGCCATCCAGCACCAATCAGTGGCGCTGGCCCTTTACATTTTACAGAGTCGGAACACTTTCCTGCCTCCTAGGGTAGCCAACACTGTAGCGAGGAGAGGTGAGAGAGCACAGAACTACACGGGTGTACCTGTAACCCAAGACATGAGACCAGGAGCACCCGTGACAACGATCTTGGTATCCAACAACAAGCTGCACTGTGGATTTGTCCTGAGGAAAGCTAAGCTAACTCCAAAACCTGCACAGTCTTGACACATTGTCAAGACTGGAACTTTGTGCAGCCTTTCTAACAGTGGAAATAGCTGAAGTAATATAGGATGAAATGGACATTGGATATTAATTAATATATATTCACTGCTCAGTTAAATATATATACAACCAGTAAAAACTATTTATGTATGTGTCACCAAAAGAGCACAGAACATCAGAAGTTTCTCCACTCCTACAATGACATCACATTCCCACTGAATGACACCTAGCTGATCACGGAATCAGAAAAACTTATACCAGAAGGAAGCCTTTGCAACAGCTGGTTATCACCTCCACAATTCTTGCATGAGGATCCATGCTTGGCTCCTACCAATGTCAATTACAAGCTGGTGAATCCAGAGTCTGAGAGTGAGAAATTAGACTCACACTTCCATACTTTTCACAAGGGTGACAAATGTAGGACAGAGGTCTCACAGTTGCAGACCTTGAACATCCTGAAGCTGAGCTGCAAACAACAAATGATTTGCTATACTGTTCACCTGTCTTAGCATGGAAGCAGTACAAATCGTAGTGATTTTGCCATTCAGGGACCTATCAAGCAGTTGAGGTCTGACTGCAACAGTAAATTAGTTTGAGCCTGCAAAGAACTGCAGCTAAACAATTTCTTGTCTAGCAATGGTTGCACCTGGGTTTTTAAACAATCCCCCCCCTTCACACACACACACACACACACGAGAGAGGATCCTTGGAATGGATGATTGGAATTGCACATAGAATGCTTTACACCATGTTGTTGGATCAGGACTGGAACTGCAGTAGTATAACGCCGAAAGGATATTTACACACGTCAGGGGAAGCAGGTACAACATATGTCTAATGTTTTCTGGTATCTCTGGAAGACAATGTTTTCTGGCATTGCTCATGCTTCAAAATTACCACAGATGCCAAATACCAACACTTAACCTTCAGGAGGGGTGACTTTGTTACTCTAAAGGATAAGGAGGCTCAAAGCAATTAATGGAATGGAACTGGTCGAGTTTATCTCAACCCAATTACTGAATTGGTGCTTCTTCCAAAAAGGAGATTTAACACAGTAAGGTCATCTAACACAGATGATGAAGGGGAGCCTACCACTAGGAACTCCTTGAACAATTCGCCATGTGGTTTATAAAAAAGTAGATAGGTGTTATTGTTGGTAATTGAGGCTTCCCTAACTTGAAGATGGGTTTCTTGCTTAGGACTTGACTAATGGTTCTCTTTATAGATTACAGACCCCAAGACCTATAGACCATTGTACTGAAGTAGTATTGTTTATGTTTACTGTTGCATTGTTGCATATCTTATTTTTCCTTTCAGGTCATGGGATATATCTAGGACAATACATTATTGTTTATATGTTATGTTGTGAAATCTAAATATTTCAGGTAGGGAGTATCATGTCCCATGACATGAACTATAGTTGTTTTATCTACTAAGATTTGCTTTATTAATGATTTGTCCTTCATGAGATCCTGTAGCTAGACTCTCGTGTGTTAGCTTCTGACTTGTACACCTTGTGGAAAATGTTTGTTAGCCATCTTAACTATCCGACAATGTTGCTTTGTGTATGTACTGTTTCATACAGATAGAAGGACTGTCTCATACTAACAGTCTACTTATTAAGTCAGAATAAAGAGTTAATAAGTACCTGGCCTTTCAACTGATATTTTACAATATGTATTCAATAAGAATAATGCTCTTTCAGACTATTGTATGATTTAATTGGACATCCAAAGGTTTAGTCTGTGATTTTATATTTTTCTCTGATATAACCAGTGATGTGTTATGATATTTTCTATAGACAGCACATTCCAAAAACAAATGATTTTGCTCTCTAAAACTCTCTTACTGAATGAAAAACATGTAGGATATAATACATACATTTATGTCATTAAAGCACTTATAATAAAATAAAATGAAAATAAGTACTAATAGCTAGAGCGATCATTTAATGCCTGCATCTCCAATGCCCTAAGGCAAACGAAGCATACCTGACCTCCAGTTGGTTATTTACCTTTTCTTGATCCATCATTCTCCCCATTGCAGGTAAGTTAAAACTAGAATGAACAGACCTTGACATCACATAGGCTGATTGCAATGGATGTCTCCCTCTGTCACAGAGAATACACTCATGACTTTAGAGTGCTCTCCAAGGCCCAAGTCTCATAGACATCTACCTATACTGCCCCTTTACACAGTTCTCCCCATATCACCCTTTGTCACAGACAGTTTCTTGCGAAAAAATCATTCTGTCACTATTTTGTCCCCTATTTAATGAAACCAGAAATCCTCAGTTTATGTATCAGTTTAAGAAAGGCATTTATCCAAAAACATTCAATAATGTTGCAACGTTGATGGTGTTTATTGAAAAAATATTTATGCATTTCCATTTGAAGAAAACAACACAAAAAAATTGCAAAATCAACATGGTAATATATTTTGCAGCCCCTTAGTGCTGAAGTTGTCCACCAAGAAGAGCATTGGAGACATAATAAGAAACGTGTCAGGCATATTCATGTTTGGCTCTTTCATCCAGTCAGCAATTTACACTTTTGTGAGCACAGCTGATCTTCACTAATTGCCACAGTGATGGACTTCAAGCTGAGAAGGGTCCTCAGGCGTCAAGCTGAGGCAATAGCACTGGACAGCTCCTGTCCTTGGGGAACTGAATGACAGTGAGAGCCATGCTAATGGCAGAATGAGGGGCTTGCTTAATCACGGCAGATTAGTTTTCCACTTAAAGATGTTTTCGAGGATCATCAGCAATGACTTGTCTATTGAATCACAAGGCAAGGGCATCCTATTATTTTCCAAATATGCTGAACTCAGCCCCATTTATGAATAGTTTGCAGCTACTAAAATGGGAATCAATCTGACGCACAGAAACAAATAAAGTAAACAGGTAGACATTTAAATGCATCTCCTGTTCTCGTATTTATCAATCAAGTGTTTATATGAATTAATAAGTGAGTAGCAAACATTATTGAAGAAATGTCTAATGCTAAATCAAAAAGCATTAAAACCTATAATCTGTTAAACTATATGTAATATGTATTGTCTTATATGTATATAAAATCGAGCATGAATATCAGAACTCTGAATAGATTCTTTCTGTACCTTCCTTGCACCTAGGTTTGTGCTGGTGCAAGGTTCTGCAGATTAATCGTCCACATCCAGGTGATGTCCTGCAGGAGGCTGTAGGTCAGTAGCCTTTCTGAGCTGGGATCTCTTGTGCCAACCGGAGTGACGAAGACTCAACTAATTGGCCACATTTATCAAAAACAGTGCAAACTGCATTAGAAGCAGTTTACCTGTGGCATGTGCAGGATGCGACAGATTCATTAAATGTGGCACACATTCTTTGTGAATCTGGTGCACCCTGCACTGCTCCAGGCGAGTGCACCAACTTTTTTTGTTGCACTTTTAACATAGAGAATGCAACACAACCCTGTTGAATCGCGGAAATAAGTGTGGCGCACGGTCTGACTTTTCACCGGAACTCACCTTCATGTGTCGCATCGGGCATTTTTAAGTTAAATCCTGTGGTTTGTCCGAATCCGTCTGATCGTCCGACAACCTGCCCCCTGATTTGTGTCGCATGAAAGCCGATTGCGCCAAATCTGATCGCGTGTGCCAAAACCCCTTTTAAATCCCTATCTCAGCCACGCAAAATGGAAACCGTCTGGATGTCCGACCAAAGTGCTGTCCGTGGGACCCTTAGTAAATGAGCCCCAATATTCCGTAACTTTTCCACAACTGAATCTGAGTTAGCAAAAAGGTCATAAATCCATTCTTCTGAGATGGTACAATTCTTAATTCTTACACTTCTTTTGTCCGTCATTGAAAGAAAAATACTGAGGATCATCTAATCAGAGATTGCACAGAGAAGGTCAAAGAAGCTAGTGTGTAAATTGTAATATGACTGCAGAAAAACACAGCAGATCTGAGATTATTCATCCATGTCATTGTGAAAGGGGTTAAAGGCAGTCACCATCTATAGAATACAGGTAAGACACTAACTAAATTAATTAATAACTTGACTTTGAAAATGTCTTTGAATTTATATGCAAAGGAACCACATTCTATTGTATAATGCAGTTCTATTAGAGTCACATATGGTAATGCTGCCAAATGGCATTTCTATATTTGGGAATTAAACAGACTCTGGTGTAATTGAGGTTACTCTTGGTTTTAGGATTATGCTGCTAGTGCACCCTCACTGTGAAGCATGTATGCATACCGTCTATATATACATTAAGTAAACTGTATAACAATGCATATAACTTTACAGCTATATATACAGAATATGCAGTATACAGAAATTTATTTGATAAAATATATATTTCTTTAATATGAAATAGTTGTGGTTGGTGTAAATGGGAAATCTTGTACCCAAAGTTAGAATAAAAAAAGGCTTCTCTAGTTAAAAGACCTGTCGTCATTCCGTGATGGTCAAAGGGACCTGCTCAATGGCAGTGACAGTCATATGACGGAAAAACCCTGCATGCGCATCTTTGAAGTTTTGAAGTGCCAGAAGTACTCCGGTTAACAGTGAGAGAAGTATTATGGGCACGAGAAACATGTTCAGCTATTCAGGTTTTTTATTTGCACATAGTGCAGGAGTTGGCACCTCCTTCAGCCTGAACTTTTCAAAAAGTGGGAAGTGAAAAATGTTGAACCTGGTGTAGATTCCATTCTAGAGCACGAGTAGTGCACTGGAAATACCAATAGGCTTGAACCTCTCTGTATATCCGGTGTTATGCAGCAGTGCAGATGCACCAGTCTTACTAAATTCCCCCGACTGAATCTTTTTTTAAACAGAAATGAAAAGCATTGTCCCCTTCAACAGAAAGAACCAAAATCAGATCACTATCCCAGTAACCTTCCAGGGCCAATTCTCACCCAACTTCTTAGCAATTCAGCTGAAGCCATCCCTGGACACTCCAACTATCTATTCCATTGCTCCTCGAACTTATGCACAGACAATTGCTTCATATGTATTTTAAATTCCATCCAAATAGTACTATTAAGAAACCTTTGCACCTCCCCTATCCACCAGTTGGGAACCATCCAACCAATGTCATTCTATAGTTTTTCTCACTTGATACAGGACTTTAGAAATTGCCCACCACACCTCCTGCATCCTCTCCAGCCCTTCTACGCAGCCCAGCATGCATACCTTAAGAGTCCCCACGAACACCCTCTCAATCAACTGTATCAACTCCCCCCACAACAAATTCAACTCTCCACAAGTACAAAACATGGCCAATCCACTCCATTCACCCCACATCGTGGACTACAGGCATTTATCCTCAATCCCATTTTCCACAAGACTGAAGGAGTTCTATAGAGCCTATGAAGTAAAATTAGCTGGGATCTTCTCTGAGGTACACTAATAGTTATTACCCCTGAAGACACTATTGCCTCACCTCATTCTTCATCTGAAAGTTCAGTCTGCAACACAAATCTGAAAACTAGCAAATTGAAAAACATGGAATGCATGTTTTGAAATACTTTGAAATTAATCCAGCATTGTTCCATCACATGGGTAGCACCTATACTATATTTTTCTGCAAATGGATAGTTTAAATAAACCCTTACAAATTGTTGCCATCATATGGGGCTTTGCTGCACAATGTGCAGACATCCTTCACCAGTGTTTATTAATTAAAATAGCCATTCATTCAGGATTTTTTCCCTGTAGTGAAAGAGATCAAAAGATAAATAAGAATTGTGTGCATGCTCAATTGCTGTACAATACAAACATCTGCTAAATAGGGGCACTGGGCAGATTTAGCATTGGTGCCGTAGAGACCATTGGAGATATACAAAAAACATATGCATCTGTACATCCTCAATGTGCTACTAGCATTGCATGTATTTTAGCCACTTGGTATCAAAGATTTGTAATACTTATGAGTCAATGTTCAGAAATGCAATTATATGAACAGGCCAAACACGCTCTTCAAGTAGAAGACTATGAAGCTTTCTACTTTATCACTATTATGTGGCAAGACTGATATTATTTTAAGATGAATCAGTCAATTGTTTTGACCTTTCATAACTGAACACAGTGTAAGACCTCATGAACACGACCATAATGGAGCAGTAATAGTAATCTATGGCACCCAGTGCAGTGAGCACGTTGTGTCTTCTTGCATGATGACCTGGATGGGTGGCCATTATGTAAAATATGCCTGGCTTTCTATGGAGTGGCCACCTGGCCATGTGCTACTCCCAGGTTATGGGCTGGGTGAGCACACCACCGCCTGCAAAAAGCCTCAGGCCAGCTGCAGAAGAACATGTTCTGCCCATGGAAAAAAGTTGGTCTTATTAACTGAACACATCGAACAAAACTTTGATATAAGGACTCTCTGACAGAATACACCGGCAGACAGAATCAGACTGGATGACCAAAGTATAGTGCCAGCTATTGTGTCTGCCCATACATGTGCCTCAAATGATCTCTTATAGCCTATGTTGATGAATAGGCTGAAATGGGCCTATGTAGGTTTAGGCAGTCAGCTGATCTATACTATTCTATCTATACTTCTGACTACCGGTTAGTCTGTGGCTAGTTGTATGTTTAGGGCTAGGTGATTTCATGCGTTATAGAGTTAATACTCTGTGCTGGGTGACATTGATCACAGACTTCAGTCTGTTCACCATATAGGTTCTTTGTGCATGGTTTCTATACTTAATGTAATGGGTAATTATAACATAGTATAGCTTGGCCACATGGAAAGCCTGATTTTATTTGTAAAGTGTTTTTGGATATTTCATGGCTGTTTTTTTACATTACTAATAAAGTGTGATTTTTAATGTTCTTTTGTGAGGCAGAATTCCAATTATCCCCTAAGAGCATAAATTGAATATCTGATGTTAGATTTTTTCATGTACTCTCTGGCTGTTTTGCAGTTGGGTATTGCAAATGTCTGTCCAATGCTATGGATGAGTCATTAATATCATGATCCAGGGGAAAAAATAGAAACCTAGATTAATTGTTGTAAATATTTTATTTTAATAAAATAATCTGCAAGGCTTTAACTCTTTAATTAAAAAAAAACTTGTTTTCAGACTGTATCAATGTTATCTGTGTAGATGAAGATATGTTCTTCATGTGTATGCTTCTAGTACAATAACATTTATTTCACAGTAACTCTAAACCGATTTATTTATATCTCCAGATATCACAGGAAGCTCTGGCAGATATATAACACCATATGTTTAACGGGGAAATACCTTAACAATTGTATGGAAATAGGTCAGTCAGGCAGAGGACAGGAGACTGAACACAGGACCCGAGGGACAATACAGGTGTCACTTGCGTAAATAGAGAAGCAAAGTTTTACAATTATATCTACATCCACTACAAATCACAATGATACACATAATTGTTGGCCTGTGATGGAACAACAGAACATCTCTGACTATGAGAATAAATTAAGATAATTAACTACACAACTATACTTTTACGGTCTGTACCCCTCTATGAAGAACAGCATGTATTTTCATATGCCACCTAGTTCTACATCCTAAAGTATAGTTAGTGGGAAACACAATCAGCACAATCTTACAAAAAGGATCAGGTATTTAAGGGAGGCCTTGACGACAGCTACCTATGATATATATAATCTGTCATTACTGTTGTGGTTAAACCCCTTACTTCACGTCAGGATAGGGGAACAACAAATGCCACAACAAATACTGAATAGAAACCAAGTATACCCTCCGATCAAGAAGGGAAAGAAGGGACACTATTGCAATACACAATTGGATTAAAATATAAAAATAGCCTTTATTAATGATACAGGGTTTGATACAGTAAAAATACCATGAAGACAAACAATGTGGCCTCGCCGTGGAGGATGTCCACAAAATACAGTAAAATATTGGGTGGTAGGACACAAAGACAGAAAAGGGCAGTCTAACTCCAGGCAAGGTGGAACTAGTGTATCTATGTATGGGGTATGGTAAGCTGGTGGCCAAAAGGACGATGTCCTATGGAACCTGTCCTGTATCTGTACTAGTGTACATAGCGGACAGGTGGCCTCTGGGATCTGGGTATGATATACCAGGGAACCTAAGGATAAGGCTACCAGTTCTTACCTATTATGTATAGTACGCTCCACCGCCCGGGAAGACCGCCTCCCCGACGCGCGTTTCGGCTCTGGCTGAGCCTTCGTCTGGGGGGGGGGGGACACTAGTTCCACCTTGCCTGGAGTTAGATCGCCCTTTTTTATCTTTGTGTCCTACCACCCAATATTTTACTGTATTTTGTGGACATCCTCCACGGTGAGGCCACATTGTTTGTCTTCATGTTTTTTTTACTGTATCAAACCCTGTATCATTAATAAAGGCTATTTTTATATTTTAATCCAATTGTGTATTGCAATAGTGTCCCTTCTTTCCCTTCTTGATCGGAGGGTATCCTTAGTGGGAAACACCCACATTCTTGTCCATGTTGCAGAAAATGCTTTATTTCACTAACAATTGATCATCCAATGTAGTGGTGATTATTGAGAGACTATAAATATCATGAACTGCTTTATAAACTGGACTGGCCCTATTAATAATCACTGTTCCAGTACCATGCACCTTGTATATTAACCTATACAAGATACTAGTGGACCACCATGACGGACTCGAGCTTCAACTGAACTTTTGAATGTTTATATAGATTTTATAGACTACGTACATAGAATAAGCAAACATTAACAAGCATAGGAAAAGTAAGCCAAACAGCAATCACAATATAACAAGTCACTAGGCTCTCGATTTTAAGGGGGCACTTTCAACACCTCTACTAACTACAACTCTCTGTATACTTTAATAGGTGTTTCCCCAGGGATTCTGGTTAAAATTTTTCTATAGCTCTATCATTCCATCAGGGCTGTTTCCTTTGACACCAAATATGCTAAACAAGTCTACTCTTGGAGATACGAACTTCCTTATGCCATGAAGGGTGTATGGAGATAGGACACTTTCTGAAATCAACTTTTAAAATTATGTTAATGAGCCCTTCTGGCCATTGATAACAAATATAAGAAGATTACCAACACCACATTGCCTGGATCTAAGTGCCTGTGGTTCATCATGCTTGATTTTGATGGTAGATTTAAGAATTCTATCCATTTATTTAAAATAGTGGGGCACATTTACTTACCTGTCCGACGAAGTTCCCCGAAAGTGCATTGTCCGACAATAATGCACTGTGCCGCGATTTACTAAGATCGTGTGCCCAATATTGTGCATGTGTTGCTTCTCCTCTCAGGACCGACAGAGTTCACCTTCTTGGTGCATGTAAGTGCACTGCCTTGCGACACAATTTGAAAGTTAAATCCCGCACTCAGTCCAAATCCGTCGGATCGTCCGACAGCACGCCCCCCCAATTTCCGTCGCATGAAAGACGCCAAAATCCCAGCGTGGACCCCTGTTAAATACCTGTCACAGCCATGCAGGCCATGCAGGTCGTTGGAAAGTCCGACAAAAGTGTGCGTGCAGACACTTAATAAATGAGCTCTAATGTGCTGTGAATATTTCTAAAAGTCTGCAAACAAAAGTAGAAATAAAATGTTATTATAAAAAACATTTATTTGGCTGAATTTTAATCTGTCTCTGAAGTCCCCTATTATTACTCTATTTTGACACTCTTTAATTATTTGTTTAATTAATTGGAACATTAAAAAAATCTACTTATATCTTTGTAATATCTTTGATGTCCTAATTTTCTCGCTTCACCTAAGTCGTTTAGAATGTAAAGAGCAACGACTAATTATTTTTGAGTGTGTGACTTGATAATAGAAGGTCTCTCCACACATAATTTGATATGATGGAAGGAACCACTTAACACATGAATGGAGTCAAGTAATATGATGAGAAGATGAACTCTTCAGTGATATACAAACACTAGTGCACAGCAAAAGACCTTTATTAAAAATAAGTTACCCTAGAGAAGACCTTTGCATTTAATAAGAGGCCACATTAGACAGAGAAGGGCTCTATGTCAGTAGCTGTAGATATTCTAATCATTATCCAGTGTTTAGTTTGGTTGAATGAAGACAAGTTTATAGGAATTCTGATTGATCATCTATTGCGTCAAGAAACGTTGTCAATATCTCTGCATGTGAACCTTTCCGATTAACTGAATTTATTGGTTCTGTAGAGATATACAGTTCATGTAGGAATCAGCATGAACAGCAGTGCAGAAAATGAAATTTACAACATAATATTTATGGGACAGGTAATTAGGAAAGCATATTTAAATGGACTGTTTAAATTTAAAGGCTTCACCTTATGGGCATTGCTCCTACTCTATTGCCTGTATTTTGTCTCACGCACTTCTGATTGCCCTTTCCTAAGCAATCTGTCTGATAAGCTGTCTGTCCAACAGCTCGCTCTGCAGCTCTTTTTCATTTTTCTTTTTCCACACCTTTTTTCTTTTTCCACAAGAGCTGTGTGAGGGTCTGTTTTCTGTGTAGCAAATTGAATTTCATGTCGGGTACTAGGAAGCTGGAAGAAACTTTCAAATGCAGTGAAATTAGTGAAAAAATGTATTTGAGCAATTTTCTTGTGGGCTTGAAATTTACGGCTTTTACTGTGCGCCCCAAATCACATGTCTACTTTATTCTTTGGGTCGGTGCGATCACGGGGATAACAAATTTATATAGGTTTTATAATGTTTTCATACATTTACAAATATTAAAATCTCCTGTACAAAAACAAATTCTTCATTTTGGACTAATAACTTTTTCATTCTGTCATTCTTGCTGTCATTCTTTGCAATTTTTGATGATGTTTTTAATGCTACCATTTTATGGACCACATGACCTTTTGATCACTTTTTACTGAATTTTTATATTTTTAAAATGGCAAAAAAGTGGCATTATCGGCTTTGGGCTCTATCTTCTGTTACGGGGTTAAACACAGGGAATAACCTTTATTATCATGTGAACATATCAATAGGGCACATTTGTGAACTCTACAAATGTCCTTGTTTGGATCAAATTTTTTGCCATCAAAGTCAAATTTTAAGTATTTTTAATAAAATGTTTAAATTTGAATCAAAATTGCATGAAGGCGCCTATGTCTATAAAATCTTTGATGCAATTTTGAAAATGGGGCAAGTGTCTGCTTTCAGAAAATATCGGTCCCTCTCCCCAATGGGCCTCACAGTCTAATCAACCTACCAGTCATTTTTTGGAGTGTGGGAGGAAACCGGAGGACCCGGAGGAAACCCACGCAGACACAGAGAGAACATACAAAATCTTTGCAGATGTTGACTAGCGCTGCAAGGCTGTAGTGCTAATCACGGAGCCACCATGCTGCCCATAAATCTCCCTATCATTTATCTATCTCCTATAAAATTCTCCCATATCACAGTTTGTTTTACCATACTAAAGGAGCCTCTTGCTGACTGTGACTGGTCATAAAATAGTTTTATTTTGGGGCCCCACTTTTAGTTTTGCCCAGGGCCCCACTTTGCCTAGAACCGGCCCTGGATATGTGTGTCACTAAAAGCTAAACACAACGGTAGCAAGTCCCCCTGCTAATTCCTCACAATATGGTACTAGCTGCACTACTAGTGCCAGCAAGCCCAGCCACAAGCAAATAAAAAAAGAAAGTATAACGTTATTGTAGCCCTAAGAAGGGCTGTTGGGTTCTTGTAGAATCACTCCTGCCTAACAGTAAGCTAATAGAACAGCCTAACGCTTTCCCTGACCAGCAGCAGCTCTCTCCCTAGCGGCATCCAGACAGAGAATGATCCGAGCAGCGCGGGCAGCGGCTAGTCTATCCCAGGGTCACCTGATCTGGCCAGCCAACCACTGCTATCGACGTGTAAGGGTACCACGTCATGCTGGGTGGAGTGCAGAGTCTCCTGGCTTGTGATTGGCTCTGTTTCTGGCCGCCAAAAAGCAAAACGGCGGGAGCTGCAACGAGCAACGAGCAGTTTCGAGTACGCTAATGCTCGAACGAGCATCAAGCTCGGACGAGTATGTTCGCTCATCTCTAATCACCACTAGGAGGGGATCACTACATAGAGATTATACACCACCACTAGGAGGAGATCACTACATACAGATTATACACCAGCACTAGGGGGGGGATCACTACATACAGATTATACACCACCACTAGGGGGGGGATCACTACATACAGATTATACAGATCCACTAGGAGGAGCTCACTACATCAGTTCTAGGCAAAGGGTGTGATTTGAATTTTTCAGTTTTATTAATTTTATTTTTTTTTCCTTTTTTTAATTTTTTACTATTTTTCAGACCCCCTTTGGTATTTTAACCCTAGATTGTCCGATTGATCCTTCCATAAACTGCCATACTACAGTATGTATTTACCAAATCATTTATTAGGCACATTGCACATTGTAATGAATGTATTAAAACAAGACAGCCTTGGGTCTTTGTATGACCCAAGGTTGTCATAGTAACCGATCCTGCCCCCTTCTTCCATGACGTCACAGAGGCATTTACATGGTAAACACCAGCAATCGGTGACAGCACTGCAGGTGTTACTGGTGGATGTTTACTGCAATATGTAGCAAACACCTCCCTTGTATGGAGACGCCTCAGCCTGTGAGCCCTCTCCATACAGCGGCAGCTGATGTGTTACGTACTATTACATCACACATCTGAAGGGATTGTCTGAAGGGATTAATGAACCTGGAGGGAAAAGACAATAACTAGCTGTCAGCCAGCTTCTCTGATTAATCTTTCTGAGAAAGGGACAGAAAGTTTATTCTTATTACCTTTAAAAGCACTTCAATTTAAAAACCATAGTTTATGCAGCAATTCCTTATACTTTAAAGATACTTTCAAGATAATATAATTGATCAGCTATTCAACATGAACATTCATCCATTACAAGAACATTTGTCCTGGTTATGTCACAAACAAGGGTACATGCTCATAACAATCTGCAGCTCTGATGCACATAGTGTACCTGTAATCAAAATTTAGCCTGTGCATCTAGTGAGCATGACCAGGGCAGATACCTATCCATTGGAAATACATGGTGAACGATAACAAATGTCTATGAAACATAAAATTATTCTTCATTGAAGGGTAGCAAAAATCACAAGGTAAGCAAACTAAAGGGTGATAGTAAACTATATGTACATTGCATATGCTTTTATCATACAATTAAGAAGCCTTATTTACTGAAACTAAACCATCAAAGTAAATGAATGGCTAATATTAACTGTAGAATTAGTTTGAAAAAGAAACTCTTAAGTTATGTCAGGAGGCAGGATTAAGCACCTGTGCACCAGGGAAAGGCCACAGGCTAGGAAGCATGCGGCAATAATATCAGAAAAAGGATATCAACAAGTGGATGGAACTCCCCCTATCACTATTTGAAAGAAAAAATTTGATAAAAATGTTGATATTCCCTAAACTGTAGACCATGCAATATCTCCCCCTTTTGTTGAAACACAATGATATAAGGAAAATAAATAACCTATTCCAGAGGTGTATATGGAGAAGGAAGAAAGTAAGGGTCTCATTGCCGTGTATGCAGAAACCACGAATGATGGAGGGCCTCTCCTTCCCTAATTTGAGAGAATACAATATTGCATGTATAGCCAGGTTCGTAGCCCAATGGGTAAATGGACAAGAAACATTGGTGGACCGGAATGTAGAACAATGCCTAGTAGAGCCTATGTCCTTGAACCAATATTTACATGAGAAAACAGTAAAATTAAGTGGGGAGGGGAAGACCTCAATACTACTGAGAGATACAAGGCTGTTTTGGAAGATAGTAAGGAGAAGATTTGGTTTGCCAGTAGAGAAATCTGAGTTTTTAAGTATCCGCAAAGTACTAGAAATGGAAAAATGGGAAGGATCCAAAGCATGGATCCGGGAACGGGAGAAGAAGGGAATATTGAAAGTAGCAGATATAGTAGATAGGGAAGAGAGCAAACTAAAAACATTCGATCAGCTAAGAGGAGAGTTTGGCCTAGGATAATCCCAGTTTCTGAGCTATCATCAGTTAGTAAATGTAATCTTAAAGAAAGAAGATATGTGGTGGCTAGGGAGAATGAATCCGATACAGTTTGTGGCCTTTATAAAGGAAAGAGAATCCATCAATAGCCAGTATTAGAAAAGCTATCACTCAGAGAAAAGTAGACTTTTTGAAAGAAGATCAGCAAGAAAGTGGAAGGAAGAGATAAGAACTGAGTTAACAGAGCAAGAAGTAGGCATGAGACTCCTGAAGGGGTGGAGAAAAACACAGAAAGTTACCACATCTGAAAACTTGAGAGAGATGTAGTGGAAGAGCCTACTGGGCATTTTATAAGCCATTTCAAAATACATTCTTAGACTATAGAAAAGAATGCCCGAAGTGTGGGAAACCAAAAGTGAACCTCATACACTGCCTATGGCACTGGTGGCGAACCTATGGCACGAGTGCCAGAGGTGGCACTCGAAGCCCTTTCTTTGGGCACTCAGGCCATCGCCTCAATTTCACTAACCAGGACCAAATCCACCAAATCTTCCTGCAGTCCCAAACAACTTAAGGGATGCTGCTCTCAGTTCTATTTTAAAGCGACACTGCTGGCTGTTTGAAACTGCAGGAAAAGTGAGAAGTCTTTGGAGGTCATCCTGCTGGACCCACCATTCTTCTTTGAGAGAAGCTACAATGATGGTCTGAATTTGCCCACCTTCTTTCAACTGTATTGGTGGCCTTAGGAGAGCCAATAAAATTAAATGATGTAGAAGAACAGGTAGCAATAATTTACTGCTTGAAATGCCATGTTGGCACTTCATGGTAAATAAGTGGATTTTGGTTGTAGTTTGGGCACTCGGCCTCTAAAAGGTTTGCCGTCACTGGCCTATGGTATTGCCAGGCAGTAAAGAATTTATGGAGGTCAACACACCAGCTTATTGAGTATGTTTTGGGGGAGGAAGTGGAGATGAATGTGTGGAGATGTATTTTTCAATACCATGAGGGAAGACCAAATAGGCAGAAAGAAGAACTGGTAGATTTGCTGATATTGGCGGAAAATATTACTGGCGGAATGGATATCCACACACTTACCTACAATGCTACAAGTGAAAAGGAAATGGAAAGAATTTATGTACTTCCAATGGGTTGAAAAGAATAGTGAATATAAAAAGAACAACAGGGCGAAGTGGTTGCTAGTCTGGAGCCCCATAGTTAACAGGATCTTCTCAAGAGAGGAAATAAGCACATTATATGGTGAAAATTCATTAGTAAATGAACTATATGGAAGCCAGTTGCATCTCAGCAAGGGGGGGGGGGGGAATGTTGTAATGATGTAATGATAAACGAACAATGTTAATAAAAGAAGGTTTGTAAGATATGCTTATATGTAAAGAATGAAAATGATACCCCTAAAGGGGTGTGAAAGGTTTTCTAAAAATGGTAAAAAATCAAATAAAGATGATTTAAAAATAAAAAGCACCTTTGTAGCGCAAAAGAGCCATCGCCTCCAGTGGGCTCCTGCTCAATTCTTCTCTCCCGCAGCAATGTTTTAATGCAATATTGGAATAAAGAATGAACGCTTTTATATCGGTGATTGCCAGCTCGTTTTCTTCTTGTGGTGAAATCTTAAGCTAAGTCAATTATATTCATGTGTCAAAAATGATCACAGTCAACTTCAAAAATCCAGAGTCACAAAAATCCTACAGTCATAGTTAGTATAGTTTCTTTGAATTCTGTTCTTTTACATGTCAGAAGTTGGTTTAAAAAATACCTAATAATAAAAATTGGTAAATGCTACCTCAGACGAACAACACACAACAGATTCCACTGTGTCATTATTCTAAATTATAAAGTTTTATTGGAAAAGCCATGTGTGAAGAAATAAGAGCTCTCCATAAATAATAGCATATAAAAAGCTATGAGGCTCTAACATTGTAGTGGAATCATTTTGGACCACTCTACTTTCAAAGGTCTCTCCATAGTGTTTTAATTGGGTTAAGGTCTAGACTTAAGTCCGACCTAACCTTTGCAACACCCTGATTCTTTTTTTTCATTGTCCTGTTGTATGTACTAGTTTCAGTCAAGCTGCAGCTGTCCACAAGAATAGATTGGTACACAGAGGAGTTAATGGTTGATTTAATGGGTATGGTGAAACAACAAGAATTTTCAAGGTTTTTTACAGGTAAAATTCTACAAACTTGCTGCCATGTTATTTTTTGAGATGTTATCCTGGTAACCCTTCTAAAAAATATCTGTTCAGGTATTTTCTAATTGTTAGGTCATGGACTTGAGAATTCAACATGCTAAATGAAGTCTATAGTAGCTGCTACAAGGGCTTGTGTTATCAGAGGGCTTGGCTGGCCAGCATCTTTTACCAACCATATGCCTTTTTGCAGTGCAGTAGGTGGGGCATGCATTAATCTCATACAAAGCTTAAAACCCTATAAAGACTTAAAAATTTTAAATAAAATGTTTTTCAAAATATTGTTAAAAAAACTATTATTATATATCACTGTGAATGCCAAAGAATTATGACAGTACAACATACAAAATCTTTCTATGTGCAAAACAAATGATTAACAATACAATAAAGGTGACTCTCAGAAACATCTAGGCAAATATCACAGACATATAAATAATAATTGCCATGCTCCTGGTTTGAGGGCAACTGAACGACTTCTGTTTAGTTGGCATTTTATAAATTAGTCAATATTGATTTCACATTGTCAACATTTTTATAATAAAATACTGTATATACCAGTGGTTTAACTGGGCCTCGTAGCAGACTCCAGAATTGGACCCACTTCCCCTTACAAAATATGTACATATTAGTACACACACGTTTTTTTTATATAAGTATATAAATGTATGTTATTGTATACACACATATAAGTTCTATACCCATACACACAAATTTATACAGTCATACATTCATGCAGCTCAGTAGCAGCTGACCACATAGAAGTAGACAGCAGGAAGCTAGAGATGAGATTCCTAGTCCTGCTGCCATGGTATTCCCAAATGGAGTGAACAGCAAAACTATTGTCACAATGTAGCCTTAGCTCTATATTGAGAAAAAGCCGTGCCCATATCAACTAAAATGTTTAAAAAAAATCCTCTCCATAAGTATATGAGAATTACAAGTAAAAAAAATTACATACCATAGTTATGAAAAATATTGAATTTTCCTTTTTTTTCTCAGGTATGCTCTTGAGTATTGAGGCCAATAGTGAATCCCCTGGAAGTTTAAGTAGTCGGTCATGGTCTAATTACAAAATTGCTCTTGTTAGAGTGATTGATATTTCTACAACAGCGTTGAGGAAAGATCAATAGCTATTAATTAAGGGTGTTTTTTTTGCATGTTGGCACCTGAGAATAAATATCAAACATATTTCAAATAGTTGAACCAATATGGCTGACCTTTTGGGAGTCCTGTATGTATGTTCACCAAAAATGTAACTATTGATTTTTGAAATAATAAAGCTTTGCCTTGATTTTTTTTTATTTGTATCTATTTGGTAATATTCCCTGAGTCTGTAGAGTAGGCTGGT
Source organism: Engystomops pustulosus (assembly GCA_019512145.1). NCBI lineage: Eukaryota > Metazoa > Chordata > Amphibia > Anura > Leptodactylidae > Engystomops > Engystomops pustulosus. The sequence goes on along the minus strand of CM033642.1, from coordinate 113,825,157 downwards.
ATAGTGTTTCTATTATCCCTGCTATTGTATAAGTAGGTTTTTAGAATATTACCCTTGTTTAACCCTTAGGTTTAACACAAACCCTGTCTGAGGGATGAACTCTTACATTGAACATTGGTATATTAAGGAATCTTTGTGTCTAATCGAACCAAGAATCCAGTTTCAGGGGTTTTCAAGGGTAATGATAATTTTGAAATATCCATAAAATAAGTCAATCAATTGCAGATTAGCAGTGGCACCAAAATAACAACAGAAAATAAAGCAGGAAGTACATCTGATGTCTATGTAGTGTGGGCCAGCGTGCCATTAATTAGCGCTGGCCATTTCCAGAAGAACATTTAAGCCTGCCTCTTCTTGAACACCCTGCTGGATCTTCGTGCTATTGCCGATGAAGACCGGGTGCTACTTAAACAGGTCTTAGACAGGTCTTGGCTTGTGTCATTGTCCACAGTAGTCCAAGGGGTTCACTGACCTTGAGCCTTGACACCGCCCACTTTCCCATCCGTATAGGCATCCATACTCTGGCCCGCCCGACAGCACTTCGGCCCTCCCCCTGCTTAAATGCACAGATGCTACCTTCCTCTAGCCCCAAGCACAGTCGTCTGTCCCACCCACAGCATACTTTTAAGGGAAAGGGTGGTCCCCATGCAAAACTCTGCTATGGGGGCCAAGCTTATCTAGTTATGTCCCTGATTCCGACACTAAGTCTCCAACACCTGTGTTTTACCCCCCGACAATCTAATATTGATGACATATTTTATGGAAAGGCCATCAATACTATGACCCTGGGACATAGATTTCACAATTATTGTTAAACCTGACTGTTTTAACATACCCTTAGGGTTTTTTACTGCTTCATTTTTGTGAATTTAACTCTTCTCACTTCCATCTATAGTTTATTCTTATTCATGTTGGCTCCTTTAGATTTAAAGGGACTTGTAAACAACAAGATTCTTAGGGGTCATTTACGAGTATCATAGACTTTTCTTGTGGTCTCTCATACTAGCAACTTTTTTGCATATGCATACAATTTGTGACTTTTCCACTAGCCTAGTTTGTTGGCAAGATTTTTTTCAGTGTTGCATCTGATGTACCTATAAAATCCAGAAATGGACATTTGGTGCCATTTTATCGCAAATAAACTCCAACCCCAAGCAGGCCTGATATATCACCCTCTAAGATAAATGAAACAAGTCCAAAACTCAGAAAAGCAAAGAAATACACACACAAATGCTCTGACTAGGGATAATTGACCCCCTCAGTATTTTGTTGATCCAAATATATGATTGCTGTTCTTTGCAAAGCATTGTCAATATAGTCATTGAATACAAATAGTCCTGCCATTTGCTATTCTGCATCATTTCCGACCATCATAAAATTTCATAATGACACACATAGCTATGTTAGACCATTAACAACACTGACATTGCTAAAGATGCAATTGATTAAGAATATTTCAAAAAAGTGATTTTCTTGGTTTGAGAATAGCTTTACCACATCAAAGGAACTATTTTCTTCAGTGTTTAATGGCTCTACATGATGGATTGTGCACTGGCCAGATTCCCAGAGTCCCTTCTTTCCTGCGCTAATCATAACTACAGTTCAGAGCTGCTGCTGCTGCAGGGGAAGAATGGACTCCATGCATCATATAACATTGTGATGCACAAAGCACAAGCGCATGGTCCACGTCTTATTGACCAACCACAAACATCTAAGGATTAAAAAGGGTCTTATTCATATTTTGACACATAACAATGTATACTTATTTTATTTATTTCTATAAAACAAGCATTTCACGATAATGTTCTCTGTTAAGAATAAACTCAGTGTTGACTTTTTCACATGAATTTAAATAACATGTTAAAATAGGTCACTGACTGAATCACTGCAGGAAATAAAGTGACCAAAAACACTTTGACACTCCAAGTCAGACAATGTTGCTCCGAGCACTGAGCTTTTCTGAACTTGGAACTTGCAAGAATAAGACAAGAATACTGAAATATGAAATAAAACCTTTCAATATTTATAAACAAAGTATGCTCTATTTAGTTATGTAATTTTTTTTGTCAATAACAAAGTATTTTAGAGGGTGTTGGATTCTGGACTACAAGAGGAAAGAAAGCAACAAGACAGACAATTGCACTACATGAATATAATTTGCTTATTTTCTTTTAATTTTATGGCACCATATATAGGTTTCCTACCTATATATATATATGGTGCCCCCCTTAAGAACATCCAACTTACAAATGACCCCTAGAAAGGCCAGCTATGGGTAGGCAAAGTGGAGAATCTCTTATTTTAAATGAATCTAAATTTGTGTTTCTAGGTGCCATGGATCCAGAAATATTCAGGTTTAAAGTGAGAATATCAGCTGCGATTTTTATATATGAAAATCACTCCTGATGGCAGTTTAACAGTTAATATCTTTTATAAGAATTTAGATTCTTATAAAAGAAGTGACTCTCTTCTTTCATAGGAAAAGAAGAAGTGATGTTCTATGTGTCACAGAGCCAGAGATACATCCCTCTGAAATGTAAACCCCCCTTAAGATTCTTAGGCTACAGGGAGAGTTTGCTGCACACAGGAGCTGCTGCACCTCACAGATAATGGAAATATTCACTTTATATGTTACTACATTCTGATAAGGAATAATATCAACTAATATTCATGTTTTTAACCCTCTCCTATTCAGAACTATCTAAGAACACACTTTATCTTTAATTGCCTTTACTTCGTGATAGTTTTTTTTCCGAAAATTGACTGATGTGATGAACATTCGATCCTCTTCCCCTAATGTGACTACAAATTAACACCGCGACCCAGAACATGTCCATAAAGTTATATATAACGCCAAAAACGCACACATGTTCTGGAATAAAGTTTTTATTTCACACCATCCTCCATTATTTACACTGCAAAGAGTTTGTATGTTCTCTCTGTGTTTGCGTGGGTTTCCTCTGGGTCCTCCGGTTTCCTCCCACACTCCAAACCATACTGGTGGATAATTAGATTGTGAGCCCCATGGGTTCACAAGTTCTGCACAGCGCTGCGTAATCTGTGTACACTATATAAATAAATAAAGGAATTATTATTATTATTTACACGTATGTTATGAAGTTCTTGCTCAAATTAAGGGTTCTGTTATTGTAATGCTAATACAATGGCGCACATCTAAAAGTGACTTTTATGAACTCATTAGCTTGGTTTATGGATATATAGTTATTTATTTGGGTTACCATTGTGTAAGGAACATACAATGATAGATCTGTGTGAATTTCAGTGCAATTTTCTGCATAAATAGTTTGGTGTCCCCTGTGGATTTAACGTCCCCTTTGCTGCATATTCTGATGAATATACACATGTGGAGTATGTATTATCTCCTCATATCTTGCTGTTTTAGAAAAGTATATTTTGGATTTGTACATATTTTAGAGGAAATTTAGAACTTTCATGCAATTTTTGCATTTTATTGCCGTTCCTGCAAAGTTGCATGAAGATGGTAATGTGTATGAATTTAAAAGTTATTCTTGTTTACATGGTGATTTCTGGAAAAAATTCGATTTTGACAAAATAGGAGCTTTTTATTTTGTGTGTGATATATTTTTAAGCACATTTGTGGATAACAACCAAATATGTCACAGTTTTTGTTTTTAAACCAAAAGACAAAAGTGGTACGTAGGGCGGTTTATATATACAACTACACTTTGTAGTGAAGTGCCTTAAAGGGACGCAAGAAAAACAGGTGCATGCAGCATATTAGGGACTTAAAAAAATATGATATGGTAGCTAGAAAAAAAATATATTATTATAAATTCAAAAAATGAATTAAAAATACATTATGAAAGAATCGAGGTAACATTGTAAGAGGTTCGAGGTCGCCATTCCGGTAAGCACGGCGAAAGGCCTACACGTCACAGACCATGGTAAGACGTGCTAATTAACAGCCCTATTTATTTCCCATATGTTTCAAACTTCACAGCACCCCTGAGTGTGGCGATACGCGTGGGGCCATTCACCCACACTACTCCCTCTGGCTACTTAAGCCGTCTTTCTTTCTTGGATTGATATATTGTGTCTGCACTGGTCATCAAATGTGATTGTGACTTTATTTTTACTTGCTACATTTTTTGTATGGGGACAGTGTGGAGAGGGTTTCATTCTTTGGTTTCATTGTAACCAAACTCTGTCTGTGCATGTTTATGAATACGTGCGTTTAAGTGTTTTTAACACTGTTTTGACTAATAAAATTGATTGTTCACTACAAAGTGTAGTTGTATATATGAACCGCTCTACACACCACTTTTGTCTATGATTCAGCATGGTGTGGGTTCCATTGTATATGGACCAAATGATTGGTCTTGCCACTTCTTGATCGATTACGGTTTTTGTTTTAGCATTTTTGGGAGTGTAAATTCTTGATGTTGTGGTATATATAAATCTGCTCACTTTGTGTTATTATTTTTAAATCCTTGTTTGTGTGTAAATCTCCACTTCAATGTAAGTTTTATGTAAAAAAGTATGTTATCAAGACATTTTTAATGCACTTTTTGTTTAATAATTTGTGTTTGTCACAAAGTTACATGAGGGTGGTCAAATGTTGCCAAATGCATCTTCTGGTTGTCTGCTTTCAAAAATATATAGGTTTTATGGGTGCCTTTACTTTTTAATCTGTTAAATTGATATATTTTGCAGGTTGTGACTGTCTTAAAATTTCTAAAAGCAGATATTTAGTTATTTCAGTTTTAGCAATATTATGATGATTTATTTATGTGAACATTTCAATATAAGACATTTGTGAACTCTACACATGTCCATCTATTACATTTAGGAGATGTGAAAGTAAATATTTTCTGTTTGGAGCACATTTTTTGCCATCAAAGTCAGATTTTAAGTACAGGTGGTCCCCTACTTAAGGACACGCAAATTACAGATGACCCATAGTTACAGACGGACCCCTCTACCCCCTATGACCTCTGGTGAAACTCTGTGGATGCTCTACAATAGTCCTAGATTGCAATAATCAGCTGTAAAGTGTCTGTATTGAAGCTTTATTGATAATCCTTGGTCACATTACAGCAAAAAAATGTGAAACTCAAATTGTCACTGGGGCAAAAAAAAAATAATTTCTCTAAAACTACAATTATAAAATATACTTGCAAACAAATTCAACTTAAGAACAAACCTATGGACCCTATCTTTTACGTAACCCGGGGACTGCCTGTATCGTTTATAAAATGTTTCAGTTTGAATCAAAATCGCATGAAGACGTCTATGTCTATAAACACTTAAATGCAATTTTGAAAATGGGGCAAGTGTCTGCTTTCAGAAAATATGTAGTTTTCTGTGATTTACTTTAATTCTTTTTGCTGTAATTTCAATTTTATTTGTAAACGTCAAAATTGTAAAAATTGCTCTGGCCAATAATGCGACAAAATATCCAGAAATGCCTGGCAGTGAAAGGGTTAATACCCCTTGGTTGAATTCCCGAATGAAGATGTTTATCATCTATCTCCTGTGTAAATATCTGTCTACTTATTTATCTCCTACAATCTGACCATTTATATATTGCGCTTTTTCTCTCCTTTTTCAATCAATCTTCTATTTCTCTTCTACTGTATTTATCTCTCATATCCATCTACTATATATATAATCTACTTTATAGTTCTGCATCTAGAAATCTCTATCATCTTTCATATTTATCTTCTATCACAATAATTATAATTCTTTATATATACTATAATATATATACACAGATTAAATTGCACTGCACTGTGCTTGCCAGATCAGCCCTTGTCCCCATGGGACTCACAATCTATTCAACCAACCAGTAAGTTTTTAGAGTGTGGGAGGAATCCAGAGGACCCGGAAGAAACCCATGCAACATGTAGAGAACATACAAACTCTTTGCAGATTTTGACCACCACTGCAAAGCTGTAGTGCTAACCACTGAGCCACCATGCTGCCCATCAATCCTATCATCCATCTATCTCTTATAAAAAAAATTTTTTTATTTCTTCCTATTTCCTTCAGTAACAAAAAAGAACTGCTATTTGGGGTTTACAGATCCCCATAAATGCACACCCTGGGAGAGGTGCAGAAATCACTACAGCAGCTGTGTGGATATGAAACAGATTTCTTCCTAGTCGCTTCAGTAAGAAAAAAGAACTGCTGTTTGGGATATGCAGATCCCCATAAATGCACACCCTGGGTTTGGAGCAGAAATCGCTATAGCACAGTACAGTAAAAGCAGCTGGACGCTGCACACAGCACATGCAGTATGAAATGCCGAGATTGCAAATGGCTGACAGTTTTTATAGGGCTGTGTGACATCACATAAGCCTGCCGGTCACTGATTGGCTGACAGGTCTGCAGATGTCATTGAGGGTGTTCCTTTATCCTTCCCAGATTTCTCTGCCCCATGTAACAGGTTGTGCTCATGTTCCCACGAATCATCGTAAAGTTCGGATTCATGACAAATCAAATTTTCTGTGAAATTCGTATTGAGTTCCATTTCATTCGTTCGTTCGCCCATTTCTATCCTTCTATATTAAGTAAAATATTGCTTCACACAAAAATGAATCTTTGAAAGCTGTTTTTAAATCAGTAATAGCATCCACAGAAGCTGCTACAGGACCCAGAGTGTCAAAGGCCCCCCACCAACCCACCTGACACACTGAAGCAGGCCCCATCAAGAGTCAAGATCATCTTGATGTGTCCAGCGGTGCAGGATGCTTGGTGGTGCCGTCGTATGATAAATAACCCCCACTGACTTTAACCCCTCCCGAAGTGCGCCATAATAGTATGGTGCGGGTCGGGTAGCATTGGATGCTACTGCGCCTTTGCAAAGAATGCCGAGTCATGTGCACAATCATATGATCAATGCCGAGGCAACATCATGTTGCCATGTGTAAGGTCACATGAGCGGAGAGAACAACACACAGCAAGTGACAACACCCAGCGCTATAATACTCACAGCGTTCATAATAATATGAGATATTAGCTAAGTAGTGTTTAGTCAACGAGTAATAACATAGTGCCCTATCCCCACCAAGACAATAAAGTATTAGTTACAATGTACACCGAAAGGGGAATGTAATTTACAGCGGCGACTTACAGCAGATTATGTGATTCCTATTTAACAAACTAGAGAATTAGCATGCATGCTCGGCGAATAATAATTATCCAAGGAGGAGGTATATAGAAAAATTGTATTAGAGAATGAATATAAATAGACCAATGATGCAAGAATATAGATCCAAAAGGCTTTTTAGTGCGTTTAACCCCGCAACGGAAAATAGTGCCCAAGGTCGAAAATGACACTTTTTTGCCATTTAAAAAAAATATTAAAAACTCAATAGAAAGTGATCAAAAGGTCATACAGTCCTAAAAGTAGTAGCATTGAAAACATCATCAAAAGTTACAAACAATGACACCACCCAAAGCTCCATACACTAAAGTATGAAAAAGTTATTAGCACCAGAAAAGGGCAAAATCAAAAAATGATTTTCTACAGGTTTTAATTTTTGTAAATGTATGAAAACATTATAAAATCTATACAAACTTTTTATAACCATGATCACACCGATCCAAAGAATAAATTAGACATGTCATTTGGGACGCGCAGTGAAAGACGTAAAATCCAAGCCCACAAGAAAACAAAGCAAATGCATTTTTTCACCATTTTCACTGCATTTTCCCGCTTCTTAGTACATGGCATGGAATATTCAATACCATTACTATGAAGTGAAATTTGTTACACAGAAAACAAGCTGTCACAGAGATCTTTATGTATAAAAATAAAAAAAGTTATAGATTTTTGAAGGTGGGGAGTGAAGAATGAAAAACAAAAAAGGGTCTGGTCGTTAAGGGGTTAATGGCAATCAGTTTACCAAAGTATGAACTAAAGTCAATGGGATATATCTCCCTACCCTACCTGTTTCCTTACTTTTCCGACTAAAAGGCTATAGTATTAGACCATTTTGGAATATCAGATCTTTTTAGAATATTATACAGGAATTTAAAAAAAAACTAATCTATATGTAGAGCATCAAAAGACCTAAATGAAACCATATAATAACGTGCACTAAGTAGTCATTTGGATTCACAGGATAAAACACGCCAATCCTCAGGAAGCCATGGTTAACATATCTTTGGAAAGAGACCTTTATTATACAATGAATAGAGTAATTAACAATACAAATGCTGACCCTTTTCAGTTTCTTTTTTTAGTTTTACTATAGAAGCTGCACCTGCTATATGAAACCTTAACCACAGCACTCTTTCTATTGCCGATTGTATCACGCCTGAAATGTAGTGTTTAATGCTACCATTTCCAACATCCCTTAGGTGCGATTGTTTGGTGGACTGGCAATTTGCGTAGTTAACAGAAAATAATAAATAAGTAAATACCATGGTGTGATTTGCTTTCAGGTGAATAAGGGAGATAAAATAAGACTCAATTTTATTTCCCACAGCTCTATTCTCGGGGTTTTCAAACTATGTTCAGATCTCTCTGCATGTAACACAATCTCTAGACACAGTATTGACTGTCTGCAAATGACTGTTTAAAGGATTGAAGGTAGATCGTGTTTCCCGAGACTCTAGCTCAGTTCTGTGTCGCTGTGGGCCGTGAAACTCACCTTGTGGTTAATTGCTGCTTAGCTGCGGAGATAATAAATGTGAATGTAAAAGTTAGAGGCTGCTACACATTGCTCTACCTAATCTCCTAGATGTTGTTTTCTAATCATCTAAGAACCATACTGATTTATAAAATGATAGTTTAGGAAAATCAGGTAGACTTGGATTTGCAGCTACTTTAAAATGCTTTGAAATCAACTACTAAACCCTTTCTTGATGTTGTCTTTTTGACGACTTTGCAGTGCATGTCTTAATATTGCAGCAATGTCTTTCAGTGTCACTGCAGTTTCTCCAGATCCTGGAGATAAGACAGAACCTGTTGTTTCCATTTCTGTCTTCTCTTTTCTTCAGCAGGAACTCCGATTCTACTGGAGCCAACAGTCTTGATCCAAGACTTCTCTGTACAAGACCTCTGCCAAGGGTTATTGTCATTCCCCCTTTAACAAGGGTTCTTATAGATGCTACAACAATTTTACTGGTTTCTCGTCTTTCCCACCAAAACATATCCACTAGATCATTTCAAACTAAGACACTTAATTCATTGTTTTCTAAAAAAATGTATAAAATATATATATATATTGTTCTTACTGTTTATCAGTCCATCAGTCCTTTTAGAACAAAATTAATTAATTTGTGAATTGTCTTCTCCCAGTCTCTTGACTCAAAGACCGATGCTGGGGTTCGGAGGAAGTCACTGGAGAGGTTTACCTGAGATAAAATAGTATTCCTCTTGTCTTGATTATATGAAAAGATCATACTCTACATGTCGCATTTGGGTGTGTTGGACAATAATAGAGATTCAAATGTATTGTATATTTTGGTCGCACTCCTGAGGGTGGTGGGTGCATACCACCAATATTATGAAAATCAATCCAACTAACCACAAGTTGCATTGTGTGACGCTTACTGAGTACTTGAAAGTGGAACGTATCCCTCGGGGTTTAAGAATTCTACTGGTGCATAATATATATATGGAAACCTCAGAGGCATGTTACAGAAGATATATCCTTTACACTGTACAAGTTAGATACTATGATGATGCTATGAATAGTCCAGGAATAGAATATGATTTCCATGATGAAGAGAATTATTTTTGATCTGAACCCCACAGGGACTACTGAATACCATGAGAGATGAATAGAAACTACATAATACTTATGCAGTATTTAAGACATGTGAACTATCAATGATGTATATAATGTAAATATTGTTTTTCTGTATATTACAGTGTTTGACAAAGACCTACATAGGTCAACATGTAATTCACTGTTCTACAGATAAAGAAAGATGAATGTTGTGTCCCATTCCACAGAGCATTAAACAGGTTTGGTCCCAAAATATGTGTTGATATATAAAAATATAAAAAAAAGATATAGGAAAGCGCGGATCTGGTGTAATAGGTTAGGTGATTTTCTTAATTGAATAGAGTCAAATATGTACTTTCCCTTCTTTCGTTGTCTTTAAGTTACAACCAACTTATCTCACATGATTCCTTCGTTCATCCATGGGGCAGCCCTTGGGGACTCGGTCCTGATATACGGAGGGTTATTACGAATATCCCAAAATTGTTTGGTCATATAGCCCATAAAAAAACATTTAGCGCCGGGGTTTAACCATTTATTTTTATAAAAATTTCATAAATAAAATATCACTTATAATGATAAAATCAATGTCCACATTGATTTTATCATTGTAAGTGATATTTTATTCATATAGGCTAGATGAATTGGGATCACATCTGAAAGCCACAGCCTAAGGCCAGCAGCACAAGACCATGGTCGGCCTGTGAAAAATGGAGCATGCAGTGTCCTGTTTCACAGACCAACCAGAGAGCTGTGGGTGGGACTCCGTGCATCATACAAGTCCTGTCTTCCCTGCAAAACCGCAGCGCTAAACTGTTATCATTGTGTGCAACCAATCTAACCTTCCCCATGTGAAATTCTGATAAAAAGTAGGGCACAACCAGTGTTTATTTTTCAATGAATAATTTATTTTACATTAAAAACAAAATTGAGTAACAAGCTGCATAGTACACTTGCTAAATACCAATTGCTTTAAGTGGCCTGCAAGTGACACAAATTGCCCCTTGATATGACAGCTGTAATTCAAGCTCTTCAGTGTATTTTTAGTTATTTCATATCTTCAAAGTTAATGTTTTATTTTCAGTTTTATCTTTAAATATTTATATTTTCATAGATGTTCTCATATATTTATTGTTCGATTAAAAATGTTATCCATTATCTATTTCCACTTGTCTTACATATATCTACCAGTGAAAATGTTCAAAAGAGCTGCACTGGATATGCTAACAGAAACCATAGGATCTCTCTCCCTCTTTTTTTTCTTCAGAAAATGCATCATTAAAGTCACAAGCTGTTTTTCAGGTCATTAACAGCTGTAAACTCAACTGGAGTTTTCAGATTATACCATTCCCTTTAGATTTCAATCAATTGCCCCTATGGTGCTGTTAGTTCCCCACCACAGACTTATATAACATTCAGTTTCCGGTGTTCATTAAATGTCTTGTTGTATCTGCTTCTTATTTTACCTTACAGTTTCAATTGCTTTGCATAGGTTAAAAAAAAAACAAAAAAGACATATTTTGTGGCAGTATTCAAACAAATAGTAATAGTGTTTTGGCTAAGGAAGAAGTGGGACAGAAGACTTCAGTGGTGCTAAGCCTCACTGCAAACAACAGTCCATATTCAAACAGGAGAATTCACTAATAAAGGGGGATTTATCATTAAGCAGGCTTCTTGTGACAGTTTTTAGGCCATCTACAGAGGTTTTTTTGTATGTCAGATTTATCATAGTGACTTAGACTGCCAGATAAATGTGGAATGTGAGGTGCATGTCTACATTGGATTTGAGACATTTTGGTGAAAAGTCACAAAAAAAGTTGCTAATTTATTTGCAAATACTTCCCAATTATTTCTTATGCCAAACTATTTGAGAAGTCATATGTTATAAATCTGTCTTGCACATCAAGGTTCAAGTGGAATAGGTTGGTAAATGTTTTTGTAGATTTTTGTGCAAATCAGCGGTTGAAACCTTATTATTGGCTCCTGCCTCATTTTAGGGGCCATTCTGGCTTGTTCTCTATTAGACTAAAGTTGTCTGCAACACCCCCATCAGGGTTGTACTTGGACACATCAAATCTCAGAGCATCATAGCTGGGGTCCTCAGCTTTGAGGCAACAATCAGATGAGGTGGATTCCTGAGAATCAAAACCCAAAAAGATGGGCAAAGAACTTTCTATTAGAAGGTTACTAAGTTCTCCTTCTTCTGGAGCATAAACACCGGCTACGATGTCCTCACCAGGTTGGAACTCATACATCTTATCTATATGGGTATGGTAACAGCCTGTGAAGATACAGCATGGAAGGGTTCTGATAACTTACACCTAGAACCTAATTACCATAATTTTAAAAGTTGAGAAGGAAGGAGGCAATGTATGGTAAATATAAGATTACATCAGTCACATTGCCTTTGTCTATGAGTAAGTGCCCCTGTTTTGTCATGCTCTATTTTGATGGACTATATATGAGGGTTTTGACACTAATATATTGACAATTTCTAGATTACCATAAAACCTCAAAATTAACAAAAAACCAAGCAAAGGTTAATAGTACTCTTGGTGGTTTTAGTGTATCTTAGAAATAATGTCTTAGAAATAATTTTCAAACACACAATACGATTATAAAAATGTGTATTAGGATGTAAATGGAATTAGAATATAGGGCACAAGATTCCCTTCAAGTGCCAACATGCAAACACAGAGACAAACACAAGACAATACAAAGAGAGAAGGATAGACATTGTCAGGCTAGCGGATGTGGATCCTCTGGACCACTGCAGACGATGACACAAGCCACTACCTGGGACCGGAGTCTAAGTGGTACCCGGTTTTCACCAGAGCCCGCCTCAGGCGTGACTTGTCTGCAGTGGCGGCCAAGGTCGAGGTACAGAGACGGCAGACAATCTCGAGGTCAAAGTCCAGGCACAAGGTAAGGGCAGGCGGCAGAGATGCAATGTCAGAGTCAGGAGGTCCAAGCAGATGGGTACGGGAACATGGCACACAGGACAGCAACACGGAAGAGCTCAGGTAACACAGGAAAACGGAGAAGGTCAGGAACGCTGGAGACACAGGAAGGCTGGAGACACAGGAATGCAGGGGACACAGGAATGCAGGAGACACAGGAACGCAGGAGACACAGGAACGCAGGAGACACAGGAATGCAGGTAAATCGCAGGAGACACTGAAACGCAGATAAATCGCTGAAGAGCTTTCTCTCAGGCTGTTAGGCACAAAGATCTGGCAAGAGTGTAAGGAAGATGCAGGGTTTTTAAAGGGGAAGTGATCAGCCAGTGCACCAATTATCGGTGCGCTGGCCCTTTAAATTTCCAGGCGGGGACGCACGCGGACGGAACTCGGCAGCTATTCCGGAACGGGGAGAGGTGAGCTGCACCGGCACTGCACCTGCGAGCCCCGGGGAGCATGGGTGAGCCCGCGACCCGCGCTATGGGTCACGGGACCACCCATGACAGACATCCAAGCATGGGTCAGAACCAATAGGAAGATGCAGTACAAAATCACTCAGCAAACAGATAAGTAGGGAAAAAGTAAAAAGGGTAGAGATATGAGAATACATCATAATGAAAATATCCCACTAAATACAAGGCAATAGCAGGCAAAAAGCACAAGTAAAAAAAACCTAATATGAGATGCCAGAGCCCCAGTCTAGAAGATGATTGGATCAGTTCTTTGACATCAGAAACGGGAAGAATAAGAGTTGGAAGAGATTTTGTCAATCTAAGAGGATTAACTGTCACTAAACCAGAGTAGACCTCACAGGAGACAGATAGGTGTGGCAGAAAATCAATCAAGGCTGCTAGGTAAGGAATACACCAGTGTTCAGACTAGCGAAGACAAAATGGAACAAAATGACACTTTTCAGTGCATTCTCAGTCAGACTTTATGGACAGAGGATGATGCAGGCAAATTTGATTTGAAAAAGCAGCACTCAAAAAAGACATAAATAGTATCAGCCTTTCTCAAGCTGAAATGTTGCATTTAAATGGAATAAAGACAACATTTTTCCCATCTATTTATGTCTCTTTGGAGTGCTGCTTTTTCAAGTCTACGTTTGAAGAACCTTTTGACTGGCCCTAACCCGGTGTACTGATTTGGACCCTTATCTCCTTATTTAGTTACATAGAAACCTTGAGGGTTTTCTTGAGGGTTGAGCACAGTATACAAGGTAAGCCACTTTATGCAATCTTTTAGTTATATGAGGTTTGAGTATAAATGGTTGGACAAGTTTCAGTAAAGTATTATTTTATGCTTTTATTTATTTTTATAAATATAAATGTATTTTCCATGATCAATTTGTAGTAGTCATGGGCAATACATGTCATTTCATAGTCAATGAGCAGGGTATTTTGCCTGAACAGATTCATTGATTAATCATAACTGGGAAATATTGACCACAAGCTACTGTACTGTCAAAGGAGATGTTATTTTTAGATCATATTAGATAATATATTTTTAGATAGTTATGTAATGGTGTCATTTGTATGGAATGGGTCATTTATTCATACATCTGAGACTAGAATACAGGCATTTGATCCAGAGGATCAGCATTGCTTCTCATATTTTACAGCAAGTGTTATATTTTTATATTCTGAAAAACATACAGATGATGTGACATAATATTTAAAGTAAAAAATTGGTAATAATTATGTGTATAACTCAACAGAACCACCACAAATTCAGTTTTGTTTCATCAGAAGGCAGCAACATATTTCTTCTTGCCTTAATTGTTGTCTTCTAGTTAAGGAATAGATCCAATTATTTACTAATTCTCAGAGTAACAAATCAAGAAAATGTCTTCAGTAATGTATGAATAGTCAACAGCTAATAGTAGATATTTTCTTGATTATACACATTTCCCATGCATCACCATAAAATGTAAGTTTCCATAAATAATGCAATTACAAAAGAGGAATATTTATGGTCATCAAAACATTCTGCATAATGTCTAAAAGGATAACAGCATTGAGGGGCACTTTACGTTTTTGTTTTGCAATTTTTCCATAATTTGAGTGTGTACAGGTGGTTCCCATTATAAAATATACAGTTTCAAGTTACATACAAGAACAAACCGATGGACCCTATCTTGTATGTATCTGGGGACTGCCTATATAACAGTGTAGATATGTAAACCTTTGTCAAACCAAAAGTCAAAGCCTTATTAACATTTCCACTTTAAAAAAAATGTGTGTGGACTGTGTTCTTCATGACAACACAGGAATCCTTTGATCTTTGTGACACCTCTATTTTTATGAGGAGTGGGAACTTGAAAAAAAATTTGGGGATGCGCTCTAATTTGCTCCATTTTGAGGACTTACATTTTAAAATCATACAGGTAAAGCTTATGGCACGGACTCACAAGTGAAGCCAATGCCATAAGTTGCAGGTGTCAGCTGTATATTACCCCCTCCTGTAACAGCCATGATCAGAGATAAGTCCAGTCGGGGGTGTTAAGTCTTCAAACATCAGGTTCAAGCATGACTGCAGTGTATAAGGGTATTCTGACTGCTTCCCCCACCTAATCAGACACCAGGGTCAGATGTGTACCCCCATTACCTGCACATCACATCCTGCTTCCAGGATGGGGCTTTTTACAGCAGTATGTTACCCATAGCGACTTTCTCTACTTTTCTATGTAGCCCTGATATCCACTTCTCTCTACGTTTGACAAAGACCACTAGGTTGAAACATTACACACATTTGATTTGATTTGAAACGCCCCTGGTTTTAATGATGGATTTTGTTGGTAGATTTCCTTTAAGAACTGATGGTAGAGCTTGGACAAAATATATGTTCCTTTTTGTGCGTCAGCAGTTTCTGTTGGGACTCTGATGCTCCCCACTTATAACAATATGAAGAGAAATATAGTTTAGAGATTACTTTACTTTTGTATCTCAGTGATGTTTCTAGTGTTGCTTCTAAGCTCTGTAACAGTCACTAGGTTTTTTTTATTTAAGTTTCTAAAACTCAGAGGAAGATTCATTATGCCTTCTCTGCCAGTTTTCTGAAGGAGAAGGCACATGAATCTCCCCCACTCCGGCAGTTTTGCTTTTTCCCTGACCCGCACACCACGTTAAGTATAATATAGGGGGGAGTGGGCCCGGCCCGCCACATTTACTATATTCTCTGCTGGACAACCGCAGTTTAAATTAGGAAGTCAGTGCAACCAGTTTCTAAATTTCTAGAGTTCTCATCAATAAGTATGAAAAGAACAGAGACAGGGAGGCACAAAGTCACCAACAGTAGCCAAGTTGCCACAACAGGGGTGAAAAAGTGTGATCCCTGAGCCTCTCACAGCCCATGCCCCTACCTACTTGCGAGGCATGGTGCTAAATTACAGTTGGAAACTGGGTGGTGGTCCCTACACTGGTAAGTGAAATACAAACGAACAGATACAAGACAGACAACTTAAAAGCAATGTCAACAAAATAGGTTAAAACCAGGGAAACCAGAAGTATGAAGCAGGGAAGCAACAGGCGCCATGAGAATAAAAGTGTAAAAAAAAAAATCTCAGACACTAAATAAACATGTAAGAGAGAATTAATGGGATGCCTGAACAATGTCCCTGCAGCTTATTGGTTTGGTTGTCCTTCACTCTAAAAGATAACTGTGGCACACCCCCAGCTCAGAGAGGCAGCTTGCTGTCAATCACAGCCCAAAGCAGAGCATAGCCTCAGGTGTGGTCACATGCTGAGAACACTGCAGAAAGAAACAATCCAGAGAATAGAGTATTGATAGATAGGGAAAACAGAAGAGATTAGACCAAGGATGAAGTCATATAGAGGGAAATTATAGAGGGATCTATAATACCTAGAACCATCATTCTAGAAAAAATATATAAGTATATAGAAAATTGTAAAAAGTTTTAAAATCTTTTTAATAAAATGAAAAAAGAATCTTTAAATTCAAGGTCATTTGCAAACAAACGTTGGAATCGCAACATTTTCACCACACAATGGTGAACTTGTCCTGCAAAACATTATACCTTAAACTACACTGTACACAAAAGTATGAAAAAGTATAAGGTGACATAAAACATTACAAAAACCCTGTAAATTTGGTGTCTATGTGATCTAACTGACACAAAGAATAAATGAAAGGTGTCATTCGAACCACAAAGTGAAAGCTTTTTGTCCTAGATTTCCAGACTAAAGATGACTGAATTAATGAATGAAGTTCTACAGACTGACAAACACTGCACACGAGTTTTTCCTCTGTTTACTTTTATTGATAGATCAATCATTTAAGGAAATCATATTCCATTAAATAAGACACATTCAAAAAGTAGGCAAAATACACCTGCCGTATACTGAAGAAAATATGTTAATATTTTAAATGTATTTCCAGTTAAAACACTTTTGATTGAAGTTTTCAGTTCAGTATACGTTACTACCTTATGATATGGCAGATATCATAATTGTAAATCTGCAAATATGAACTCTCTTCTAAACTAATATATGTACAGACCACAAGCAGGTGTTAAAATATGCATGCAAATATATTCTAAAAAAAAAAAAGCAAAACTATGCATAGATATGATAGAAGCTCTTGAGATTTTCATCTTCCACATCCATGTTAAATTAATCTAAACTAGAATGCCTCAAAGGTTTCAAAATTATAAATAAATGAATATAAACATTATGTCATGTCTTGTGCTGGTGGTATGAGACTAAGAAGCAGACAGGAATTTAAAAAATAAGAGATCTCCCCTATACCCATCTCTAGGTGACCAGGTTACTGACCATATATATTCCTTCCAAGACCTGACTTCACCTTTTATGGACTTTATGTTTTTCAGATTTTATGTATGCCTCTCATTTTTGGCATGAACTTGGATTCTCTCTTTGCAGTTGCAACACCCCTGCCAACGTATAGGCAAGGGAGTAGTTGCGAATAAGGCCCTCTACCTGTCAGGATCCATATAGTGAGCCTGATCAACTCACCCAAGGGATAATACAGGGAGATCTCAGGTAATAGCTGCTGTAGATTCTGCCTGAACAGGCAATAGGGTGTAAGTTATTGACCAATGTTGTTGGCTGTATTGTAAACTGGAGTGTGATTGGAGAGATGCTACCACCTGACCAGAAGAATAAAACCCCAAGGCAGGGAGGAGCACATGGTCAGAGTGAGAGACTCCATCTTGGAGTCCATTCTGCAGAGACAGAGTAAAGAGAGAGACAGTACTGACACTTAATCTAATCCCAGGACCAGAGTCAGGAGACTCCAATCCAGAGCTGCAGCTTCCACAGCTTCGACACAGCTCCATCGCAGGCTACTACCAGGCTTGTGCACTACTCCTGAGAACCCTCTTCACGACCACTACAGTACCAGAATGTGCTGTTAACCATTTAGGCCAGTTGCCTGCTACCTGTTCAATAAAGAACCGTGAGTTAATTTGCACAACGTTCTGATCCCTGGATACGTTCTACCACCACAGGCTCCTCATCCATTACCCAGGGGCCTATCTTACAGACATTCAGGGGTTGCCTCAGGGAGAACCAGTACATAAACCTCTCTCTCTATCTTTCTTGCACACAACACCTGCTGAAGACCTGCCAGGCTGTAGGACTGCCCTCCGGTCCCCATACCAAGCCCCGTGACATCAGCGCGCCCTAAGCCGCAACCGCCAGCCACTCCGGTATTCTGGGCCCCGGCTGCCTCCAGGCCCCAAGAAAGACTACGCCCCGGTGGGGGGTGTTGCAAGTAGCATCACAAACAGGATGTATACTGTGCTGCCTAACCCTGCTGCCATCCAGGTTAAGGCCCAAGTGATTGTGTTCACACAACATAGACTGTGTTATTGCTTTGCCACTGCTCCAGCACCCAGGAGGTTAATCCCTGCAAAAAGAACTTTGCCAGCTCTGCTACATCCGGTGCTGCAGCGCCTAAAGCGTTAACCTCCGGAAGTCTGTGTGGTGCAGCAAGGAACTACACGGCGCAAGTGCAAATGGCGCAAACCCCGCCTGCTGGCTCTGTGGCGCAGAAAGAAATAAAGCCCGCCATCACCCTTGGCAGGAGGAACTTCGACCCCACCCTCTCGCGCAAAGTGGACTTCCTGCCACACCTCAACACAAGGTCAGAACTTCAGTGGACTTTGTGCAGAGAGGTCATCAGCATAATGTCTGGTCATAGACCGTATTGGTGGCCATGATTGTGGTCTCTGGCCAGCAGGTTCGTAGACCCTTCACGGGACACCAGCTGCACCGAGGCATGCAGACCTACCTCCAGTCTGTAAAGGTGCGCTGTAGACTCCCCACGCGGTACCTGCTGCCTCTCCCGGCTATCATGTTGGTACTCCACGATGTGGCGCCTCGTGGGCAAGCCCTGCTCTGGAGCCAGTTCCAGGGCCTTCTGCAGCTGGAGACATCCTCAACGCACCTGCTGCTGCTGTCGACCCTTTGGATGTTCCTGCTCGTGTTCGGGCACCTGTAAGCCCACCTGTGGAACCCGAACCTGCACCCCAGAAGAAGCCCGTGACTCCGGCACCCCCGCAGCCTTGAGGCAGAGGTGAGGTCCTTCGCCAGCATCTCAGAGATGTTGTCTCTGATCAGCACAGAGGGAAGAAGGAGACCCAGCAGTTCATGGCAGGCCACTCGAAGGAGGGCGCCTGGGTCCAACGCTACTGGACCACAGGCCAAGTCGGCTGCTTTGACCGGCAACGGGGCTTCGGCTTTGCCACACAAGACTTCACCAGACGGGAGGTCTTCACCCCCCTCCAGTCTATAAAGCGGCCTGACCTGAGTGGATCTAAATTTACCTGCAAGAAGGACCCCGAGGACCCTGGGCGGGTGGTGAGATCTGAATCCCCGATCCTGTGAATTAGGCCTACGAGAACTTCTGCAAGTAAGACTTCTGGCTGCAGCCTGACTCCTCAGCCTGCGGTGACCCATGTGAGTGCCCCGTCCACTGTTCTTGTGAGAATACCGCAGTGCTTCTCCGCAGGCAAGTGTGGAAGGTTCTCACGGGTCTTCCGTGGCAGACAAAGCAGCTGAGGAGAGAGGAGAACCCATAGTTCCAGCGAGGAATGACCCTCTACTGACTCCGTTCCAAGACTGGGGTTTTTTGGCCGAAACGCATGGTTCAGAACCTATTGTGTTTTGCCCAATGTGCGTCTATGCTGTGTGCTGAATGAGGAAGGGTTGATTTTATGGGGACCAAGGAGCCTTCGCTGGAGTTTTCTTCCATTCCGTTCCAATGGGGTGATGACCTGGCCCCGGAAGAGTTGGAGGCTGAAAGGGCGCTAGGCCAAGCGCCTATTTATTTGTTCCTGGATCCATCTATGATGATGGGTCCTATGGTCCATCTGCTGGGGAAGCCGACACCACGGAGGACGCACTCCCGCACCTGAATTTCAGGAGACCCATGAGGACGCCAACATACTTGCAGTTCCTGGAACTGCCATCGGGTGTCCCCAGGTGGCTGCTGTTTCCCCATTATACAGAGCTGGACACAGATCCCAATTGCAGACAGTGAGCAACCCCTGATGGGCTGAGGCCCACTAACTTTGCTGCTTTGTACATAGGACTTTGAATTTTCTACTCCCAGTTGGGCTGTGCCTATTAACCCTTGCTATAGAGCCAGAGACTTTCCTGGGACTCTACCTTATTTATAAAAGTCCGATACTATTCTAAACTTTTACCCAGTTATGCTATGATAGCACCCACCTCTGCTAACGTAGAGGTACCTCACCAAAGGATTCTGTCCCTCATCTAAAGAGGAGACCCTTTGTTTGCTATTTTTTTTCCTGTAGCAAGGACTGTACTGAGAGAATGGACTCTCTCTCTGAGAGACTTTTCGTCGGCTACTTCAAGGAAAAAGTTACTATTATTTATTGCACTTAATGCCTTTAGTTTTAGGAAATTGACATTATATTTTGTATTCCATGCCTTTCTTTTTAGGAAATGGATATTGCTATTTTTGCTACCAAGGGAAGCTATGCTGCTTCAAGTAACGTTATGTAACGTTTCAAGCTTTAGTATTAATACTATTAGTCAGTTTGCATTTAACTTCTTTCTTTAGGCTTTGCAGGTATGTAGCCAAGACTGTGTCGGTCCGTCTTTTTGTCTTGTAAAATCCTGACCACAGGCTTACGCCTCAAATCGGAGCTCCGTACTTGTGTGGCCTCTGTAAACTGCGAGTCCTTAGGGGACCAGGGGTAACCTAGACGTCATACACTTAGACTTTAACCCCTTAAAGACGCAGGTTTTTTTTCGCACATTTTTCGCGCTCCACCTTCAAAGATCCATAACTTTTTCATTTTTCCATGTACAGAGCTGTGTGAAGGCTTATTTTGTGCAACTAATTTTACTTTCCTGTGATGTTATTTATTTTAACATGCCGTATACTGCGAAGGTGAAAAAAAAATCCAAATGTGGAAAAATTGAGAAAAAAACGCTTCACGTTCTTGTGGGCTCAGTTTTTACGACTCTGCTCTCCAAATAACACCTCAGCTTTATTCTTTGGTTCGGTACGATCACGGTGATACCAAATTTATATTTACTATATATATACTATATTTCTCTTCATATTGTTATAAGTGGGGAACATCAAGTTTTATCGCGTTTTAATACATTTTCAAAAATTAAACGAATGTGTACAAAAAAGAAAAAAAATTTTTGCCATCTTCTGACGCTCATAACTTTCATACTTTCGGGTACGGAGCTGTGGGAGGTGTCATTTTTTGCAAAATGACCCGATGTTTTCATTACTACCATTTTGACGTCTGTGCAAAATTTTGATCACTTTTTATTCCATTTTTTATGTGATGTATCAAAGGTGTAAAAGTCCATTTCAGAGACATTTGGGCCCATTTTCCCGCCTCGAGGTCACTGCCCGCGTAACCGCAGCTTTTATATTTTGATAATAATGCATTTTGGACGTGGCGATACCTAAGTGTCGTGATTTTTACTGTTATTATGTTTTCTATCAGTTCTAGGGAAAGGGGGTGATTTGAATTTTTAATATTTATTAATTTTTTTTTATTTTTAAAACTTTTTTTTTTTCTTTTTTTTCACTATTTCTTAGACCATCTCTAGGGTACATTAACCCTAGATGGTCAGATTGTCCCTACCATATACTACAACTTCTGTATGCAATATATGGCGATTTTTGCAGGTCATTCGTTACAATGAGCCACTGGCCATTTAACGAATCGCAGAAGCCATGTAGCCTCGGGTCAAAAGAAGACCCGAGGCTA
This sequence comes from Engystomops pustulosus, assembly GCA_019512145.1. Classification (NCBI taxonomy): domain Eukaryota; kingdom Metazoa; phylum Chordata; class Amphibia; order Anura; family Leptodactylidae; genus Engystomops; species Engystomops pustulosus. Next base: position 113,803,228 of record CM033642.1, on the reverse strand, counting down.
CCATGCAACCGATTGGCGCCCCTCGATGACGCCGGGGGAGTACGATCAGAATAGGATGGCGGCGCCCAGCGCCGCTGTCTTTATAATGTCGCCAGCGACTTTGCCGCGCCAACGGACGGTTAATCCGTGATAGGCGCAGCACCACGAACGCGTTATTAGCGGTGGGGGTTTGCTGCAATATGCAACAACCCCCACCCTTGTTAGTAAGAGGACTCAGCCCTGATTAACCATTATTATGGCTGAAGTATAATGTAAGACCATATCATAAATGGATGTCTATTTAAAGTTTTCAGTTGAGGCCAAACTTGACGTCTGTGCGAAATTTTGATCACTTTTTATTCCATTTTTTATGTGATGTATCAAAGGTGTAAAAGTCACATTTCAGACATTTGGGCGCCATTTCCCGCCTCGGAGGTCACTGCCGCCGTAACCGCTTTATATTTTGATAGATAGAGCATTTTGGACGTGGCGATACCGAATATGTGTCTGTGTTTTACTGTTTATTATGTTTTATATCAGTTCTAGGGAAAGGGGGGTGATTTGAATTTTTAATATTTTATTTTTTTTCTTTTTTTTTCTTAGACCATCTAGGGTACATTAACCCTAGATGGTCAGATTGTTCCTACCATATACTGCAATACTTCTGTATTGCAATATATGGCATTTTTGCAGGTCATTCGTTACAATGAGCCACTGGCTCATTGTAACGAATCTGCAGAAGCCATGTAGCCTCGGGTCAAAAGAAGACCCGAGGCTACCATGGCAACCGATCGCCGCCCCTCGATGACGATCGGGGGAGTGACGATCAGAATAGAGATGGCGGCGCCCACGCGCCGCTGTCTTTTAAATGTCGCCAGCGACTTTGCCGGCGCCAACGGACGGGTTAATAGCCGTGATAGGCGCAAGCACCGAACGCGGTTATTAGCGGTGGGGGTTTGCTGCAATATGCAACAACCCCCACCCTTGTATGAAGAGGACTCAGCCCGTGATTAACCATTATTATGGCTGAAGTAGTAATGTAAGACCATATCATAAATGGATGTCTATTTAAAGTTTTCAGTTAAGGCCAAACTTACAATTATGCCACACAACCATTACATAGTGCACAGAGACATCAGCCTCCGGCAGTTTTGCATGGCTGATCAGCACAGAGACCTGATGATAGGCCATATAAATTTACCTGGCAAACCTCTTTAACTGTAAAGTGAAGTGAAAAAAATGTTCCTTTTTTAATCAAGCTAGATTTTTATATTCAGTAGTAAACATATAAAGCAATTCAACAAAACAAGGATAAACATTTTTATAGGCAGGCAATAAATCTGCCAGAAATACCTTTTTAAAAGTACAGTATAGTTGAACCTACAAAATTGGCTTTTATCAGCTTTATGCAGACGTGTATGTGCTGTAGATCCAAGCTAAACCATTTCCTGGGCAATGAGCTATACTCAATTTTGGAAAAAGTAAAATGAAAGGAAAATATATTTGCCTAATTTAGAGCTTATTTTTTTCCTATTATAGACCTGTCAAGGGAAAATCCTGCACATGAATGGACAGCATAGTAGTTACATGTTTCTTCATCATTCTTTATCTCTCATCTAAACAATGTGTATGTATTTTTAAAAAATACTTGAAATAGAATATACATCTGACTAACATATTGGGGCTCATTTACTAAGGGCTCCGCGACTGCACTTTCGTCGACTTTCCCGACTTTTTCTGTTTTATGCCGAATTATGCTGGGATTTTGGCACACGCGATTGGATTTCAGCGGCTTTCAATCGACAGAAATCGGGGGGCGTGGCCATCGGACAACCCGAAGGATTCGGAAAAAACACAGAATTTAAAAAACAAAGTGTGCCGCAAAATCTGCAGGAAGTTGGACGCACGAGCTTGCTGAATCACCGGAAGACCTGAATCTACGTCGGAGAATGCACCGCTGGATCGCGACAGGACCAGGTAAGTAAATGAGCCCCATTGTCATTAAAGGGGTTTTCAAGTTATCCCCTATCCATAGTTTTGGGCAGTTATGGCAGAACCTTTTAAGGACCAAGTGCCCAAACTGCAAGCCAAAACCCAACACGGCAATACTGGGGTTTTAGTATAGAAAAACAAATTAAGATAATTTGTCTTAAAATAGATAGCATAGTTTTTTTAGAATAGCAGAGCTTTTTATGATCCCTTCAAGACAAAACTCCCGGAAGACCAGGATGCAGAACAGTAAAATGGCATTGAACGCAGCTTTTCTGCCTAAGACTGCATGCAGAGGTCTGGAGTCACTCAGTACCAGCTAGTGTTTGTTTCCATGGCAGAATTTGGAATTTGAGATTGACAATTAGTATAGTATGACAATTCTCTATACCAAAATGATGCTGAAGGAGATATGCATGTTGTAACAACAATATCAAATTTATAAAATTTTGTTTAATATCCATTATTTATAATTAAACTTTATTATATCTAATTAGTTATGTGCTTTATAAAATAAATTCATCACCTAGCAAAACTAAATAATTTAAAATTATTATAATTTTATCTCCAAGATAAAGATTTCCCATTTATGGTCAGGTAATGGAATTCCCTCCAGGGCTTTCTCTGAAGAACCCTGCTGGAGGATCAGAGCAATGTAGGAAACACATCAACTCTAGCACCAGGGTGTATTCTGACTGAGAAGGCTGTGAGTACTGCGTCCGTAAATTATCCATGAGTTCCCATCACTGGGATAGAAGGTAACAAGGTAATCTGTAAGGGCGTTCATTCTATGGGGCACATGAGGCAGGACAAGCATGCGGCCTGCTGTACCATTTATTGATGTGCTTGCTAATTTCTGACAATCCCATAATATTGAATGGAGTGGCAGGCTGCATGATTCCATGCTTGCATGCTGCCTGTCTTTCCATTAGTGAGAGCACAGTCGGACCATCACTTATAGGAAAAAACTTGAGACAACTCCATTTTAAAAAAAAAAGGCTTTTGGCTAATTACTCTACCCGTAAATGTAACATAAGTAGTTCTAAAGCCTCTCAACACAGGATGAATCTGCTCCCCTTCCTAAGATGTCAGTAGACCATGTGTCCAAAACGGTTTGGAGTTTGCATTAAAGGGAATCCATCACCTCAATTTACTTACCTAAACTAACTGCTATGTTATGTGGGTCTGTTTCCACACATGCCACCAGCCTTTGTTTTCATCTTCCAGCTGTTGCTTCGGTACCATAAGTTGACTTAATATGCAATTGACGCTGAAGTGCTTTGAGGCGGATTAACCATGCACCTCAGGGCTCTGGCTCCATAGCAATAATAATGTTCCCTGCCAATGCCTTCCAACCAGTGCCTTCTCTGATCCTTCCCCCGTGGGTAACATCACACCTAGGTCCATCATGCGTGATATATTTCTAAAATTAAGTTTTGGCAGAATATAAACATCAGCATCGGTGACATGTGTGGACATAACCCTACATAATATTACAGAAAGTTCAGGTATATACATTGTGGTGTTGGGATACATTTAAATGTATAGACTTACTTATAAAGTACTTTAATTTTTCTTACTTTACATACTCGTGTATAAGCCAAGTTTTTCAGCACAAAAAAATGTGCTGAAAAACCCCACCTCGGCTTATGCACAAGTCAATAAAAAACCATAAACTTACACACGCACCCTCCGGCACCCCGGTGCTCGTCGAGGCTTCCTATCCTCATCATGGCTTCTGGTGGATCCTCTTCTCTCTGCTCTATTAGACGGCAGAGACACTTCCTTGCGATCTATGGACCGGCGCACGCTACGACGCAGCCTACTGGGGGCTGGCTGTATACTACATGCGGACTGGCTGGTTATATACTACTGGGGGCTGGCTGGCTATATACTACTGGGGGTTGGCTGGCTATATACTACTTGGGGCTTGCTATATACTGGGAGACTGTGATCAATGCATTTCCCACCCTTGGCTTATACTTGGGTCAATAGGTTTTCACAGTTTTTGGTGGTAAAATTAGGGGTCTAAGCTTAGACTCAGGTCGGCTTATACTCGAATATATATGGTAAGTGTCACACGTTATATACTTCTCTTTCAGGAGATGACATATGGCTGTATTAGGTTCACTTCATGGTCACACAAAATTCCATTATTATCTCTATCTATGAAGGGGCAGATTAAGTGAACCCAGGACTGTGTAAAAAATGTGGGCTCATTAGATCCTAGAATTTTAAAATTGTTTGCTACAGTAAGGCGCATCTTTCATTGCTGGCATAGAAAATGGCACAAAGAACTGATGTGTGCCTTTTTCTACTCCATTTGTGCAAAATGTTCATCCTCTCTACTTTGAAGATGAGTGAAGAGGGTGTGGCTAGGTTCTGATGGTGTTTCTTACTGTATGTGAGTAGTCCACACAGCAAGCAGTATGAACAGAGACCTACAACTAAAATATCATACAAACACATGCAAGACATAGAATTTATATATCAATATCCATACACACATGTGTACAGAAGCATACATACAAACACACACCATGCACTTAGAGTTTACAGATACATATATACAAACATTCCTATACACACCTTTATACACATACATACACAGATGCATATGCTACCACATACACACGTACTTACTAAGGCACACAAAAGCACATACACATGCAACATCCCCCACCGGGGCCTAGCCTTTTCTCGGGGCCTGGAGTCAGCCGGGGCCCGCAGTACCTGAGTGGCTGGCGGTTGCGGGCTAGGCACGCTAGTGTCACGGTGCTTGGTATGGGGAACCGGAGGGCTGTCCTACAGCCTGGCAGGTCTCCAGCAGGTGGTGTTGGCAAGAAATGATGAGGGAGAGGCTGCTATAGCGGATCTCCCTGGGTCAACCCTTTGGTGTCTAGAGTATGAGTCTCTGTGTAGTGGACAGGGTGCCTGTGATGATGGCAGCTGTAGTAGCAGGGACCAGACGGAGGCAGAGGTTGAACAAAAACAACTTACAGTTCTTTATTGGAACCGACAGGAACCGCAGCAACGTGCCTTTAACAGAGTAGTGGATTGCTGAGATGTACTTGGAGGGAGCCACAGGATGTAGAGCGCCAGCCTGGATGCAGAGGGCAGGCTGGGAGGTAGCTGTGTCCTAATAGGATGCTTCAGCTTGTCCTGGAGTGCTTCAGATATCACCCTTAAAGGTAGGATGATACCCCTTTCCTCACTAACTCTTAGCTATTAGCTCCACTCTTCAGGCAGGAGCTAGGCTCTTCCTGCTCTGGTCTGGTATGCTAGCTGTATAGAGTTTAGACTGGAGTAATTCCAGTCTGCTTCTGCAGACTCCTAGTCTGACTGCTCTCTTCTCTCTCCTGAGAGAGACTAACTTCTTCTGGAAGTTTCCTGACAGGGTCTTCTAACTCCCCTGGTCAGGTGGTGGCTACTCCTCCAATTACATCTCAGCTTACAGAGAATAGAGTGTAATACATGTGATTGGATGACACATCTTACATCACATAAAACAGTTAACTCCTGCCTTGCCAGGCAGGATCTACCACTGCAATGTTCCCTTGTGTCCTATAAGGACTATGTAGTGTGATGTAGTGACATGCTGTGGGACGTATTCGCAACCACTCCTCCGCCTTGCATTGGCGAGGGTGTTGCACACACATCATGCACTTGCATACACATATACTACCACATACATACATACATACATACTGTGGACACATACTAACACACACAAACATACAGAAAGAGAAGTCATTCATATACTGATTACACATAGATACATACATAATACACTTATAGAGATGGGATAGAAACACAGTGGATAAGCAGCTGTTGCAGGAGGGGAGGGAGAACACAATTTATCAGTGTATTTACAGCCTGCTGCTCTTTGCATGCTCCTGCCTCAGCCTGTGCTGTGAGCTTCCCCCTTCAGCAGGTATGATCTAAGGTCAGCTCAGCAGAGAGAGGAAGGGGGATAATCGGAGACTCAACTGCTTCTGTAAGTCCCACCTCTCTTCTCCTGCTCCACAGCCAAGATAGATTTGTCTGCCATTGTTCTCATATAGCAGCAACATGCAGATTCTCTAACTATGTGAGCGTTTTGGACAGCCACGGATTGTGGGGCCCTGGGATTGTGGGGCCCTGGGTGGCCACCCAAATTAGCCCTATGGGTATCCACCATTGGAGCCATGCAACAGAGCTCACTTTTTCCTATTATATTTAAAGTGTAAAATGTATAGCGACTAAACCAAGAAAAGGGAAGCATAGTTTAGAAACCGTTGTGCTGTATTATTAGTCAAAACAATATATAAAATATTGCACAGTACTTAAAACCCCACCCACCAACGCAAGATGTCATCTCTACACTAAATTTTACTCTTCTAATGCTCACACCCATTCTAACCTTCACCACCATACTTTACCTATACTTTACTTTTTACATCATAAGAAGGCAAATAGGTGCCTAAATACACAATCCCCAAACAATGTAGAAACCCAAAATACAGATTACGCAATTAGCTATAAAATTATTTAACAGTAATACCAGTAGCGTTATCTCTTCGGGAATTTAAGTTCTTTGAGGCTAAAAGTAGAGACTTATTAAGTTTTAAAGATTTAAAACATGGATGTGCCGTGCAGACACAAATATACAATTGTCAGCTAAAAAATTTAAAAATAGTTACAAAGAAACTTGTACATACAATATAAATAGAAACAGTTATAAAATAAAAAGAATAAAAATGAATTACCCTTACTACTGAGTTAGAATACTTGAGGGTCCATGAGGGTTGACAGAGGAGATTTGGACAGCCTGTCCTGTTGATATGCATCCAGAAAGACTGTCTATAAGCATTTGTATAGCCAATAATTTATGCTTTATGGGGTTTTTTCTCCCATCCCCCTGGCTTGTGAAGTCATTGAGGGATGTTCACACGCTAATGTGGCCTCTCTCGCCCATGAGGTACATTCTCTAAGTGGATTGTTATTATATCATCTACCTAAATTCAACTGGGTTCCTTATTTTATATCACTGCCTTCCAACAACACCTAAAATTGTGGTTGTTATGGGATCCAGTGGGGTTCCCGGAGGGATACAGTCCTCAAATTCAAACGGCGTGTGAGACAATCCTTTGAATTTTGTGCCCCCTGGGGTCATGGCACCCGGAAGAGGTTTTATGACTTTTTCAGCTCTTTTCATCTCTGCCTTGGCCCTAAAGTGTAATTAGAGAGAGAAACTACATACAATAAAATATGTCCTTTTTTTACTATTTCCATACAATCTAATAATAGAAACATTATACAGTGTTGATCCAGAGGAAGGCAAAAGACTGAAAGGCTAATGCCAACTTGACAAAAGTAGGGAAAAAATTCCTTCTGGAATAACTCCCTGGATGGTAGAAATTATTTACAAAAAGTTTTATTTCCATAAGATGTGATATTTTTGCTCTCCAGAAATCCAGGCCCCTTTTGAACATTTTGCAATTATCATAAATTAAAGCATCTTGTGCCAGAAAGTTTCACTGATCTAACAGAATCCCTGTTTATGTCAATGGTAGAGCCACCTCTCGACTCGGCATAAAAGATGCCTGCTTGTCATGGCTGTAGGCCAAGGGTATAAAAAGTTAATTGGGAGCAACCATGTACTGCCAATTCTGAGACACATACATAGTAATGAAGTCCCCAAATAGTTGTTTTTTTCTGAACTAAATGACCCCAACTTTTGCATTCTGTTGGTTTAAGTTTACCCATTCCCCTAATAATCTTGGTTGCTCTCCTTTACACCCTTTCCGGTTCTACTGTGTCCTTTTTATACACTGATGCCCAAGACTGTACACAATGGGGCACATTTAATAAGAATGTGGGAAATTGCACTAAAAGTGCTCTGCCCGTATAGAATGTAGGGTGCGTCAGATTCATTAAGAAAGTGCACCAGAAATCATGAATCTGACGCTTCCCTGCACTGGCCCGACAGAGTTCACCAACTTTTTTGTGGTGCACCTTTAACATAGGACGTGTGACAGACTTTGCATGTTAAATCCAGCGCTAGAACACCCCCTAATATGGGTCACATGGTCGCTAACACAGCTGCACAACAAAAGGGTCACGTGCGACACGATAGTGGCGTGGACAGTTCTTAAATACCTGTGCAAGCAGTTTACACCTAAAAGTGTGCAAAGTCCTTAGTAAATGTGCCCCAATATTCCATGTGTGGTCTGACCAGGGATTTGTATAAGGGCAAAACTATGTCCTTATCCCATGCTTCTTTGATACATCCCATAATCCAATTTGCTTGAGCAGCAGATTCCTGGCTCTAATCACTTAAATTAAGTTTATTATCCACCTATATAAAAAGTATTTTTCTTATTGAGTCTTACCAAGCAATTCACCATTTAAAACATAATTATGCTCATCATTTCCTTAACCGCATTACCTACATTTATCTACATTACACTTCATCAGTTATTTGCCATTTTCACTATCCTCCTCTATACTTTACAGAGGTCAGTGTCATCTGCAAATATTAAAACTGTAATGTGTAAACCCTCTTTAATAATAAAAATATTAAAAAGAGGGGGGCCCAATACTGACCCTCTGGCATCCCAACTTCAACCCAATCTAGGAATGTGCCCTTAATGACAACACTCTATTTTCTATCACTAAGGCAATTGGTAACCCAAATACACAGATTTTCCTCTAATCACAGCAACCTCATTTTATGTACTAATCTTCAATCCGGCACTATATCAAATGGATTAACAATATTCTTCATCATGTCAACCACCATGGTATTCTCCTTGGTAAAGACAATAGAGAAGGCAGTTCTCAATAGATTGGCCCTTTCCTCATCTCCCTTCACCATGAGCCCCAGGTTATTCCTCAGCTCTTAGTTTTTTTAAGTTTTTATATTTGTAAAATAATGTTGTATTATCTTGACTTTCCTTTTAAATATTTCTTTAAGTCTCTATTTTTGCTTCCTATGTTCTTTACAGAATATATTTTTCTTTCTATAAACCTGTAACACCTCATCGCTAACTTCTTATTTTAGTAACTTAAACACCTTATCTTTCTTGTATACTGTGCTTATTCCCATGTGGTATTTGTCTTCTGCAAAAACCGCATTTTTATATTATTTTTGAGGACTTTATGCCCTCAAGGTCCTCCCTACCTTCCCTGACAATTTGCCCTTCTAAAGTTCAGAGTTTCTGAACCTCTTATGAAAGATAAGGTCTAGAAGATGCCCACCTCTTTTTAGTTCTTGTACCAATTGTGACTGGTATTTATATCACCACTATATCACCACTACGGTATATAAGAAATAGTCTCTAATTGCTCTATGTCTTATTATATTTTGTGTCTGGGCTGGATAAAGTAATCTAATTCTGAGGACAATTTGGCTAGAATGCTACATTAATAGTCTCTTACACCAAATGAATTATAGTATCTCCTCTGGGCTTGGATGATTTAGCGTATAGATAATTGGGGGGTCTGATACATCACTACTATGAATCCAGTCCCCAGCAACGTGATACTATGGTGTGTAAAGGCACTGCATCTTCAGGAGGACAGGACAACAGATGATGGAGCATTATATATATATATATATATATATATAGCAAATAATGAAAAAGGCAGCCTTTTTCATTATTTGCTATTTGGAGGGTCCTTTCCCTTGCCCGGACCCATTACGGCTTTGCACATAACTACATTTTGCGTCTTTTCTTGAATAATTGCCGTACTGCTTGGACTTTCTTTCATTATATATATATATATATATATATATATACACGATATACATATACAAGATTACTTTCAAAAGACATATAAAGAAATCAGGAAGTTTTCAACATGGGGCATATTTTACAGGTTTTTAAACCATGAACAAATAATTACACAAATAAGAAATAATCATTTTTACTACTATCATTCCGTCATTTATGTTAAAATTGAACTAGAATTGGCTATATTTAGCTGACGAAAAACAACAATACAAAACAATAATCATTCCAACCTTCTGTGAGTCAGGTTTTATAACCACGGATTTGTCAATGGTGATCAAATGTGTTGTTTGCTGTAAAACTGAAAATAACAATGTCAGAAAGAGGCATGGAAATGAATGTGAAATACAGACCACGGACCATAGATGTAGATTAATGAACTGCTTATTGGTGGCCCGATGCTAACATCTTGCCTGATCTCTACTAGGCCAACAATATTAAATTAAGGCCATGAATGTGATGATGGACCTTGGAGGTTCATTAGGTAGCTAACAAAACTGCTACTTGTCTTCTTTGCTTGTAAAAGGTTGTTGAATTAAATGAGTCAATGAACCAACCTATCGGGTAGTTAAGTCAAACACTAACTAGGCCAAGCACTTCATGACATGCACACAAAAGTCAATTTTAGTTTTCTTCTGTTTCTTGCTTCTATAGTAACTGCCAGTGTTGAGGCTTTTAGCTTAGTCTATGATGACCTCTCCTGGCAGTTTTGTTACAATTCCTATTTAAATAATGAATTCCTGAGTTACAATCCAATGTCAAAAAAGAAAGAAAAAATAAGCTAAAGAGAATTGATAGAGGTTTTTTTTCCCCCACAGGGATTCTTTAAGACTGCCATCAAAGATACGAGAAATCTGAAATAGGATGTATAGTGATAATGCGCAGATCATTGCTGTGATTATGACACGCATACATAATGTACACCAGATGACACAATGAACCCTATGAACAACGGCTTGAATATACATTCTATTTTTATGCAAGTGTGGGCAGCTAATTTGCATGTGATTAGCCTAGTTATGGTGCGGCGATTTGCATAGGTAAGGGTTTGCGCTCAAGTAGGCAAGTCACAGCCGCCAGCAGAGAAGGTTACCTGGCAGGCTGCCTTACAGATGAGATAAACAGAAATAATTGAAATTCATAATCCAAATATGCAGATGGATTGAAAAAGATTCTAAACAAAACAAGAAATACTGCATATTTGGAATTAATCTATACAAATAATCACATGACTAAGTTAATCATTTTGATAGTGGTTGAAAGCAAACCTGTCACATTGAAAATGCCATGTAACCTGCAGGCTGCCATAGGGGCAGTCCTATCAATGTATACATGTGCATTTAGAGATAGAAAATATTGAATGCAGATTAGACAATATGTTTTATGTGACTGGCTCAGTATAAATAAATGAGCCGCTATTTATAACAACAATCTATAAAGAAGACCTGTCACTAGAATTTTACCCCCCACACCAGTAATACCTGCTGGTAAAAAAGTTAAAAGTCCTCCCCATATCACCTAAAAGATCTACCACGGAGGGACTGTATCATAATTACACCCGTTTTTCTGATATGCAAATGAGTAGACATGAGTAAACTTCTGAAGAGAAGAGTTTTCTTCCAGGCTGCCAGTGAACCTCACCCCCTTCTGACTAACAGCTCCATGTCTCTTCAAATCTTAACCTGAGCACACAGGAAGGCATGGTGAATTTAGGGCTGCTTTTTTCAATACACAGTGGGGGAAGGTGGGAGGGTTGAGTAAGATTGTTGTGCCCTTTCTTGATGACAGGTTCCCTTAAAAGAAAATCTACCATTTATTTTTATCCATTATGAACCGAGCATACCTTGAGAATGCTGTAGTTAAACATATCTTGTTTAATCCCTAAACCGAGTGGTTTTGCTGGAAAAACAATGATAAAATTATGATAATGAGGCTCTGTCGCTTCTGTGCTTCTCTTCTAACCCTAATTATGCACTGCTTCAGTCTTGTCCTGCCTAGAATAAGCCGAATACGTCTTCACTGTGTTGTCCCTGACAGGCAGAAGTTATCAATCACTGCACCATCTCCCAGCTGTTGTGTATGAGTCATCCAGCTCAGGTTGATTAATCCTGGACAGTTCAGGAAGCTCTGTGGAGTGTGCTTATGCATAGCAGGCAGTCTTCACCCAGCTTTCCCAAGCTCTGAATTTTATAATTGTTTTTTGAGCAAAACCATTCCGATCAGGGATTAAACAAGATATGTTTCTGCATCAGTGTAGCCACAGCATACTCATGGTATGTTTGGTTTACAATGCATAAAAACAAATGGTAGATTTTCATTTAACCCCTATGCGCACCAGGACGTTATGATACTTCCCGCACGGGGACGTTCTATAATGTCCCGCTTCTGGCACCGGCTCACAAACGGAGACGGAACCAGAAGCAGCAGCTGTCAGCTGTATTTTACAGCTGACACCGTGCTCTAACACCCACAAATAGAGCCGGGTCCGATCACGAGTGTTAACCCCTTACCACGGCGTGTAAGGGTGTTCCCCCTATGCAGCTTACCAGGGGATCCGATCCACTTCTGGGCAGCGCCGAGGTCTGCCGAGTGCCCCGGGGCTGCCTGATGTTCATGACAGTCAGACCCCTTCTGGGTCTGACTGTAAACTGTGCGCATACGTCTGCATGCCCAGACAGTTTACACTGCTCTACAATGAATAAGTATTGTAGAGCAGTGTATTGAACTTGAACCAGCAATCAGAGCAACGCTGGTTCAAGTTAAAGTATCAAAAAAAAAGTTAAAAACACTAAAGTTTACTAATTAGAATAAATTAAAAATAAATACACAAAAATATAAGCCCCTAAAATGGCACTTTCCCATAAAAACACTTAATAAAGTATAAAAACCCAAACACACAAAAAAAACCACATATTTGGTACTGGCACGTCCATAACAATCTGTATAATAAAACAGAATTGTTACTGGACCTGCATGGTAAACACCATGGAAAAAAAACCACAAGAAACATTTCTAAAAACAATAATTTTTAATTAATACCTTTAAAAAATGTTCTTAAAAGTGATTTAAAAAATGTTACACACTCTAAAATAAGACCACTAAAAAAGAATAATGCTTCTCGCAAAAAATAAGTTATGCATATGAAAAGATGGTGATGCTAAAATGAATAAGCAGCGGCTAGTCTATCCCAGGGTCACCTGATCTGGCCAGCCAACCACTGCTATCGACGTGTAAGGGTACCACGTCATGCTGGGTGGAGTGCAGAGTCTCCTGGCTTGTGACTGGCTCTGTTTCTGGCCGCCAAAAAGCAAAACGGCGGGAGCTGCCATTTTCTCGAGCGGGCGAAGTATTCGTCCGAGCAACGAGCAGTTTCGAGTACGCTAATGCTCGAATGAGCATCAAGCTCGGACGAGTATGTTCGCTCATCTCTATTAATAATCCATTCCAACCAGCATTTCTAGCACTAATGTAAGCGGAGTGCAAAAAAACATAGCCATCCTATACATCCAATGCTGGGGCTAAGGCACTACATAAACAGAGAGTACATAACACTAAAAGTCATTAGTACATCAATACAGGGACACTATGCAAGTGCAAACCAGCATAGCCATCTTATATCTGAAAACGGAGTCTGATATTAAGTAAATAAGAGTATAAGCATCATAGCCATAAATACTTCAGTATGCATACAGTTGCTGTAGCAGGGAGTACAGGACCTAGACAGCAGTAATCTGCACAGTGTTAATAAACACCAGGGGAGCTTTAACATAACAAAAGCAATTTCTACCTCTGTAAGCAGAGGGCAGAGCTTGCTGGCAGAGTGCAATCTGCACATTGTGGCGCCATAACTTTAAATTCCAACCAAAATTCGAAAAGAAGACAGATGTATATGGAAAAAATCTTCAGCTTTATTGAATCTTGACAAAAGAAATTAAAAACACTTAAAAAACACCCACACTTTGGATGTGAAGAGCTCAGTACTCCCCAGTAGAATGATGCACTAATACAATAAATACATGTATACTTATATAAGGGCTATCCTGGGTGAAGATAGAAATAATGTACATCAATCTCCGGCTTGGTGTAGCCTGTTGGTATAAATATAGAGTAGCCTAAAGCATACCTCCCAACTTTTGGGCTACAGAAAGAGGGACAAAAGCCCCTCCCATTTCCCTAAATCACACCCACTGTCCCACCCCTTGCCCGCCCCCAAAACATAGTATAATATCAACCTTAACGGCCCACACAAAGTATAATGCACCCGTCGTGTGGCCAACCCCCAAAGGACCTATATAATAGCAGGGGGCACAGAGAGCAGAAGGTGTACAGGGCAGGGGGCACAGAGAGCAGAAGGTGTACAGGGCAGGGGGCACATATTTGGTACTGGCACGTCCATAACAATCTGTATAATAAAACAGAATTGTTACTGGACCTGCATGGTAAACACCATGGAAAAAAAACCACAAGAAACATTTCTAAAAACAATAATTTTTAATTAATACCTTTAAAAAATGTTCTTAAAAGTGATTTAAAAAATGTTACACACTCTAAAATAAGACCACTAAAAAAGAATAATGCTTCTCGCAAAAAATAAGTTATGCATATGAAAAGATGGTGATGCTAAAATGAATAAGATTTTCTCAAAGTTAGTTTTTATTCAGTAAAATTTAATAAAATGCACAAAACCCCCACATATTTGGTATTGCTGCATGTGCAACAATCTGCATAAAAACAGAATTGTTATTAGATCTGCAAAGTGAACCCCGTAAAAAACAACCCCAAAAAAATGCTCCGATAAAAAGATGCTGTAAAAAGTGATAAAAATGTCACACACTCTAAAATAAGACCACTAAAAGGAACAATGCTTCTGGCAAAAAATAACCCCGGAAGCAGATTTCTCAGCCGAAAAATAAAAAAGTTATGCAAAGATGGTGATGCCAAATTGACTTTTTATTCAATAAAATTGGGGGGGGGGATTAAAAATAAATTACGAAAAGTATATAAATTAGGTGTTTTCGTAATTGTGGCCACCCATAGAATAAAAATAATATATTATTTTTATGGTATGGTAAATGGCCAAAAAAGCACACAAAAAATTCCTAAAAATTTATGATTTTCATTTCCTCCACCAACAAAGAGTTTATAAAATAGATTATTATAAAATTAGATATTGATGCCCCACAATTATGTACCAGAAAAGTGCATCTCATGTGGCAAAAAAATAAGCCCCTGTAGATCCAAATAATAAAAAAAAAATTATAGCCTGTACAATTTGACAATGCAAATCTTCTCTGGATGGCGCCTCCTTCCATTCTATGCCTGTCCGTGCGCCAATACAGCAGTTTGCCACCCCCTATGGGGTATCGATGTACTCGGGAGAAATTACGTTTCTAACTATGTGGAGCCCTTTTTCATTTAATCCATTACAGTTGTTTAATTTTCCACCCAAATGAATGTATTGTCAAAAAATATTACAATTTATAGACCGCACCTCCATTTTATTTTAACCCCTATAAAACATCTAAAGGGTTAACAAACCTCTTAAAAGTGCTTATTCATAAGTTGAGAGGTGCAGTTTCCATAATTTACGAGTCTAGCTTTTATTTAGGCCTCTCACGGTCAATTAAAAGTTGAGCATCAACTATGGGTTTTGGTGATTTTCCTAGAAATTTGAAAAATAATTTGAAAAAATGTTAACAATAGTCCAACATCTTGTATGAATGATGAACATATGAAATTCAGGTGAATCGTGCATCTAAAAATATATTCAGTTATATTTCATGTATTTCATATGAAAAAATATTAAAGATGCCACGCATGGACATGTAGAAATGGGGGTCTCAGGACCCATTTTCTAGTAGTCATGGATCTTCCACCAATCTTACACTATGCAAAGATTTACAGGCAGCCCCCGGGTTACATACAAGATAGGGTCTGGAGGTTTGTTCTTAAGTTGAGTTTGTATGTAAGTCAGAACTGTATATTTTATCATTGTAATCCTAGACAGAACTATTTTGGTCTCTGTGACAATTGGATTTTAAAAATGTTGGGTTGTCATAAGAACCGGGACTAACAATAAATCTCAATTACAGACATCTGTGATAACTGTTACAGTTGATTATTGTAGCCTAGGACTAAAGTACAATAAATTACCAATATCCAGAGGTCTGTCTGTAACTAGGGGTCGTCTGTAAGTCGAGTGTTCTTAAGTAGGGGACCGCCTGTACTGTGTAAGAAAAACTGATAAAGGGTTTAACCATAATAGAGAATATCACTGATGAGTGATGTTATTAACTAACTTGTTTCCTGTTTTCTCTGTGGTTAATACAATTCATTTGGTGTGAGGGACTAAGCAGCACATTGTAGTATCATGTGACTGGGGACTCAATTCATAATAATGATGTATTAAAGACATCAAGCCGCACTTACAGTCCAGTCGCTGCCAGATGGCAAAAAACACTTTGTCCTATACCCTAAATTATCCAAGCCCACAGGTGACATAAGAAAGAAAAAAAGGAGGAAAAACTGAATCATTTTATTATAAGCCATACATGGATTTCTTCATAATTTATGGAACAGTTATTCTCCCCTATGTCCTATACAGTTTATGCAGTGTTGCAGTATCCTTAGTCTGGTAACTTCTTTCTCCCACAATATACTGTACACATGGGTACATTCTTAGCTATATCAGAGAAAATGATTCACATGTAAGGCACATTATTTTCTTTGATATCTTCACCAGAAGAGCAATTGTCCCCAAACTCACATCATCCCTAAAATACAAGTTTCAAATCAAAGACAATAATAAAGTCATAAAGTAAGTATAATCTTAGCAATAACATTATTTCAGCACTTAATTTAGGACATTTATAATGGAGTTGAATCCAATTGGAATCCAGGGACATTAATTTAGTCACAATATTTTATTAATGTGAATATTTGTCATTTTGCTTACAACAGAAGTGTGATGCAATTTACACCAGAAAACTGTCTAAACCCCCTATGCTGCATTAACACAGTGACCTCAATATATGGGGTGCGGAAAAAGCTGAGCCAAAAGTGCGCAAAAAATAGGCCAAAATCTGGTGCATATTTATGTAGACAATCAACTGAAGAATAAATGTTCAGCAATAAGAAACTTAACTCTAGTTATTGTCGCCCGATTCACCACAACCCAAAAGACCGCACGGATTGACATCGAGATTGCAAATAGGAGATTGAAGGCAGTGATTAACTAGTATGTGGCCTGACTTTAACTTTCTTATATGCTGCTGTCATTATGACCACAACATCTAACAAACCATAATACAGACGATGGCTTTTCAAAGACAAAGGCAAATAATTACATACAGTGCTTGGTCATTAAGGTCTAACCATTGGTTTAAACCATTAGATGCCGCAGTGCATTCCCAAAAATGTATTATGAAATTATTAAAATGGTTAGGAGAGGGATGGGAATTCTTCTGCTCACCATCGGCACACCAATACTGCTATGTAGTGTCATTGGTTTTCATGGCAGCCAGGGAGTTTCACATTGTTCCCCAGGATTGCCACCAATACATTGGTGCATGTCGGAGGCACAATCTACCTTTTTTACACTGACACAATATATATGTACATATCTTCAATAATTATGGGGGCACTGTATATGTTTTAATTAAGACATTTACAGTGCCTCATGATTAACATATATATGATTAATTATGGGAATCGTATATATTAGTGGGTTAGGGCTAGAGGGCTGGGGTCAAGTGAGTTACAGTTAGAAGCTTAGGGTTAATTGGCTTAGGCTTGGTGTGTTAGAGTTATATGCTTAAAGTTAGTGCTTTATGGTTATTGGCCATGGGTAAGTGGGCCAAAGGTAGTGGCTTAGGGTTAGTTTGCTTAGGGTAAAGTGGCCAAAAGTTATTGGCATAGGGTTATTGGATTAAGTTTAGTGGCAGAGATGCTAATAGCCTTGGGTAAGTGGATACATTCAGGTTCTCTGGGCAGCAAGATGACTGGGAACCTATGGGCCAAGTCCCACACACACATTTTTTATATTTCCATGTAAAGTGCTGTGTGATGGCTTGTTTTCTGCATAAAAAATTGCACTTTATAGTGACAGTATTTAATATTCCATGCCATGTACTGGGAAGCGGGAAAAAAAATCGACTGCAGGGAAATTGGTGGTCTGGGATTTTACAGCTTTCACTGTGCCCCCTAAATAACATGTCTACTTTATTCTTTGGGTCGTTGCGATCACAGGGATACCAAATTTGTATAGGTTTTATAATGTTTTCATATATTTACAAAAATTAAAACCTCCTGTACAAAAAAAATTATTTTTATTTTGCCATGTTATGGCACTCATAACTTTTTCATATTTCTGTGTACGGAGCTGTGGGTGGTGTCAATTTTTTTGCGACTTTTGATTACATTTTTAATGCTACCCTTTTGAGGACTATACAGCTTTTTAATCACGTTTTATAGAATTTTTTATATTTTTCAAAATGCCAAAAAAGTGGCACTTTCTAATTTGAGCGCTATATTCTGTTACAGGGTTAAAACGCTGGGAATAACTGTTATAATATTTTCATAGATCGGGACACGATGATACTGAACATGTTTATGATTCTTACTGTTTATTTACTTTTGTATGTGATCCAGGGAAAGGGGGTTATTTAACCCCTTAACGCTCTGCGCCGTAGCTCTATGGCGCAGAGGTATAAGGGATGTATGAAGAGGGCTCACGGGCTGAGTCCTCTTCATACAGAGGTGGGGGTTTTTGCATTTTGCAGAAAACCCCCACCACTATAACCCGGTCCGTGCTTGCACGATCGCGGGCTATTAACCCTCGCGGAGCCGCTGCCATCTTTATTACGATAGCCGCGCCCCCGAACGTCGTCGGGGGGTGGCGATCGGTGGCCATGGTAGCCCGGGTCTTTCTTTTTGACCCAGACTACTGGCATCTGTCAGATTCGTTACAAGAGCCAGTGGCGGCGGCGGTTCCGCTGCATGAGAGGGCTCAACGGCCTCTCCATAGCCGGTAAGTTGTTTGGCTGCATATTTGTTTTCAACAAGCGTGGCTGCCGGCAAAGCTGCCGGCAGCCCTCAAAAAGATAGCGTGTCAATGGCGCCGCCATCCGTAACCTGGGATCACCGCTCCCCGTGACGTCATCGGGGGGTGGCGATCCGTCTCCATGGTAGCCTCTTGTCTCCGAAGACCCGAAGGCTATTTCGTTTTTAAAACCCCTATCTTACATGTGGCTATAGCACAGTTGTATGAATGAGGAGGAAAATCCCCATATACTGCCATACTGTAGTATGGCAGTATGTGATAAGGATCGATCAGACAACCTAGGGTTAAAGTAACAACTAGGGAGTCTGAAAAAAATAGTAAAAAGAAAATAAAAAAAAGTTTTAAAAAAAATTATAATAAAAAAACCTAAATTTCAAATCATCACCCCCCTTTCCCTAGAAATGAATAATGATAAATAAACGTAAAAATCATAAATAATTAGGTATCGACTCGTCCGAAAATGAAACCCGTCTATCAATCAAATATGATAACGTTTTTCAATGCGGGGTGGGGGGGGGGGGTTAACCCTGTAACGGAAAAGTAGCGCCCCAAATTCGAAAATGGCACTTTTTTGTTTTTTCCATTTGAAAATATAAAAAAAAACTAATGAAGAGTGGTTTCGTACAGTCCTAAAAATGATATCATTGAAAATATTTCAAATTTGTGGCAAAAATGACACCACCCCCAGCTCCGTCCAAAGTATAAAAAAAAAAGTTTTATTAGCGCCAGAAGTGGCAAAACAATCAAAACAAATAATTTTGTACGGAGCTTTAATTTTTTGTAAATGTATGAGAAACATTTAAACCTATACAAATTTGGGTATCCCCTTAAACTTACTGCCCAAAAAAAATAAATAACATGTCATTTGGGGCGCTCATTGAAAGACGTAATATCCAAGCCCACAAGAAAATGGCGCAAATGCGTTTTTTCACTATTTTCACTGCATTTGGAATTTTTTCCCGCTTCCAAGTACATGGCATGGAATACTTAATACCATCACTATGAAGTGCAATTTGTTACGCAGAAAACAAGCCATCAGACAGCTCTTTACGTGTAAAAATAAAAAAGTTATAGAGTTCTGAAGGTGGGGAGTGAAAAATGGACATGAAAAAACAGGACAGGTCCCGGTCCTTAACCGGTTAAGGATCATATTAAAGAGGAATGAGGAGGAGTATGAGAAGGTGACAGAAGACTTGTGCAAGACAAAGCTAAAACTAAGAAAAAGATTGACCCCCAATAATACGAGACCTTTTTGAAAAACCTGGAGAAAAAACTAGTGCCAATTCAAACAGACATAAAAGAGAGAAAAAAAGACAAATTTTTAAGAGATAAGCAAGATTTTGTGAACAACAAAATATTTAATTGGATACAACAGAGGGGCCCGAAGAAGAACGATCACACACAAAGGAACCGCAACCCAAGGCGACCTGGGAGAGACTATTGGACCACGGACTCAGACTCCAATGCCTCAGAGGAGACCTCACAAAAGCAAAGGGAAAAAGAAACGGAATGGCTGAATAAAGGTCCCAACGAAATCGTCCCTTTAGGAAACGTACCAGAAGAGGAGGAAGAAGGAGGAACCGTAAGAACAAGAAGACAAAAGAGGAAACAAGTAACTTGGAGGAAATAACAGAAAAGACGGACGTTTTAGTAATTAATCTCAGAACTCTAGATAAAAATTGTGTCAGCATTACAAAAAGGTTTGGGTTTTTGTTTCACGGAACAGTTCAATAAGGTTGAATTGGAAATAGATTTATTTAAAGGGTTGAGGATGATGAATTTGAAAAAATTCTTTTCACTAAATGAGAAAAATAAGAGGAAGGGCATCACTAAAGAAGCAGAAATACCCCTAGAAATAGGCCCTTTGGGCTTTTTTGCCACAAGGGAACTCACGGAAATAGAGAGTGTATCTTGTTTCTAGCCAGTGAGGAGGAAAAAAGACCGGTTGAGGAGAAAGAAACCTTTAAAGGGGGCAACGCGTCCAGATTTAACCCCCAGGTCCAACAGGGAGGCAAAATAGATCTCTTCCGCAGGTTGGTAGTCAAGGATATGGAGGCTCTAATTTATAAGAGAGACAACCACAACATGACAAAAGAGGAGTACCTAGCATTAGAAGCATTAAGAAAGGATGAGGGGGTTATAGTAAAACAAGCCGATAAGGGGGGGAACATAGTGGTAATGGAAAGTGCCGATTACAAAGTAGAAGCCATGAGACTATTAGGGGACGAGATAACATATAAAAAATTAACTGGGGACCCCACACAAAAATACGTGACACAATTAAGGATGTTTTTGAGGTCACATGTGGAAAAAGACACACTGTCCACACAAATGGCAGAGAGATTATTACCCCCCTTTCCCAAAAAACCAGAGTCCACAAGAGCTTAGAGAGCTTGCCAGGTCGGCCGATTGTGGCGGGCACAGGCTCGGTGACGGAGCCACTTTCACAGTACATTGACTGGTTACTGAGACCGGTTTTAAAAGATATCCCCTCATACTTAAAGGACACAAATGAGTTCTTAAATGCTTTAAGCCAACAGACATGGAGTGAGAACTGGTTATTGGCGTCCATAGACGTGGAGAGCCTATATACCCGCATCCCCCACAAGAAGGGGGTACAAGTGGTGAGAGAAGTAGTAGAGAATGCTCAAAAAGGGGAGGACTATACGAATTTCATCTGTGAAGCCCTATCTTTCATTTTGAGCCACAATGCATTCTTGTTTGATGGCGAGTGGTATGTGCAGGGCTACGGGACTGCCATGGGCACTCCTGTGTCCTGCACGTACGCCAATATTTTTCTTGCCGTTTTTGAAAGTGAATATATTTACAGTACTGACAACCCCTACATTACATACATCAAAATGTATAGGAGATTTGTGGACGACGTGTTCATCCTCTGGTCGGGGACCAGGGAGATGTTTGAAGAGATTTTCAAATCTCTAAATGACTACAATGACATGAATATGAGGTTCACTCACACGATTAGTGAAAACACTCTTGAGTTCTTAGTAGAGATAAAGAACAATAAAATCTGTACGTCAGTGCATAGGAAGAAAACAACCACCAACTCCTTGTTGCACTTCAATAGTTACCATCCAAGCCATGTTAAGAGAGCGGTTCCGTATGGACAATTCCTCAGGTTAAAACGCGTCAACAACACAAGGGAGGGTTTTGAGGAACAAGCAGAGGAATTAAAATAGAGGTTAAAGAGAAGAGGGTACCCCGGAAAATTAATAGATAGAGCCTATGAAAAGGCAAGTGGAAAGAGTCAAGAGGACTTACTGAAAAAGAGGAAACAGAAGGGACGGGACAAGAGAAGTTTTCCTTCACGTTCGACTCTTCTCCTATGGCGGGTCTGATTAAGAAGGCCCTAAGGGACAACTGGCACATAATAGAGAATGATGTAGACTTGGCCACGGCAGCAGAAGGTGGTCCCCTGGTCATCTTCAGGAGAGGTAGAACCATTAAGTCTAAATTAGTAAGAAGTTCATATACTTCTACCCCAAGGGACAGGAATTGGTTAGAAAGAGATTCTATAAAAGGTAACTTCAGATGTGGCAGGTGCAGGTGTTGTCCACACAATTTAGCCACAAAGATTTTGGGGGACAAAGAGTGGAAGTAAAGAACTTTATAAATTGCAAAATTAGCTTTGTCATATACGTCTTAATATGCGACTGCAAGAGATATTATGTAGGCAAAACGATCAGACCCCTCTATCAGAGAATAAGGGAGCATCTGAGATCGATTGAGACAGGTGTAGGGGCTCCCCGCCTCATACAACACGTACGTGAATGCCATGGAGGGGAAGTAAAAACTTTAAGGTTTGCTGGCATCAAGGTCGTAAAAAGACTGGAGAGGGGGAGGGGGGACAGGGAACGCCTGTTATTACAGACAGAGAACAGATGGATCATACTGAGGCTTCATATCACCCGCTGTGGCCGATGCGCATGCGCATCCTCCCTCCTCGCCCCCCACTTAGTGATGCGAGGAAGCTGTCAGCGGTTGCCGCAGCAACATGTCACATGATCCGTGTGTGCGGTGGGCGGGGCCGGGACCAGGTGACGCATCCCACGTGGAGCGTCCTGTTGGGGGCGGAGCTACCGGCCGAGCCCGGAAGGCGACCGCATACCACAGGTGTACCTGTGTATAGGGAGTAGAGGTAAAGTGCACACGGACACTGGGTGAGACTTAGCCAATACATATAATTTAGGCAGCATATGAATGGCGCCGTTGTGACATTGTGTCTAACCTATCAATGGCTGTATTACCTGAATAGGGCGGTTGTCCAGCCCACCCTAGGAGCTTATAACCCTGCAGTTTGTTTTAATCCCCACACGGAGGCCGGAAGAATCGCAGACGGCGCGAAACAGCCGTAGCCTTCCTTATGAGCACCATGCATCACTCCCTCCCCGCTATACCCCGTTTGTGATGTTCAGATTTGATTCCTACTAAAGAAGAACTTTTATTTCACAGGATCTGGGTGAGTGCCGTCCTTTCTCTTCTATATATACATATTTGCCTGGACTTGCGTTTCTTTTGGGACCCTGGCACCACAATCACCCTGACTATTGAGAGCACTAGCGAGATAGTCTCCTATCCAAGCCTCTGTGAAATTACATTTAGTGGTTGACGGAGGTGAACTCCAACCTATAACTGCTTACCTTTTGTACATTTGCTATTGCCAGCAGAAAACTGAATAAACAAATGGAAATACAGTACTGGACACTACTACTATAGTGAAGATAAGTCAGCATCTGTTTACTTTGTGCATAAACATTAAAGTTATATATATATATATATATATATATATATATATATATATAAATTTAAATTGAAAACTTTAATGAGTTAATGTATCCTATCTGTGAAATTCAGTTTTCTTAGTTTGTTATTGAACTATAAGGACAGTTTTGTTTTTTTATTCATCCCTATTCTTTTTCATTAACAACTAAAACCAGAGTTATCAAGTGGTTTAAATGTCAGAACTTCTAAGATGATGGCAGTAAAACTTTTCCTATATCAACAATTTTTGTTCTTAATGTAAAATACATATTTGAAAAGTAGGATTTTAGAAGCACCATAATGTGTATAATGACATTAGCTGTCAAGTGCTCTCTCATCACTGTAAGGAAAAGCTTTTAACATGTCCTTTATGGACCACAAAGCCTAAAGCAAATTATGTGGCTCCTGTCACTAGGGCCTGTAGGTTACTGCTAAATAGATTGACAAACTCTTTTATGAGAAAGCTTAGCTTTTGCTCAGGAAGACAGGTTATTCAATCAACTGTTTAAAAAAGGTTTCATGAAGAGATTGGGGGGGATGTGTTACTGCAGTGGATATCATTATACAATATCAGAAATAACTCACTAAATAACTTATTTTACCATTCATTTATCACTCACATAAAAATTTAAAGCAGTTAAAAATCTATTTGTTATGGTCTTCCATACACTTGTCTTCTATTGCCCTTTACCTGCAGGATATTGACCTTGAGAAGTGTTTGAAACCTGCAATGCTTCTTATACTTATTCTGCCCATAAGTACAAGGAAGATGAGGTTGTAACTCCTGAGCTATGACTATGATTACCATTCACCACTGTCTTACCCCATATGTCTCCAGAGCCACCATAGGCCATAGGTTATAATAAGCAAAATACTCTGGCCTTCTGTAGATGTCTAGTTTTCAGACTTCAAAAATTTTGTATCCATGCCTACCAAACATGTTTACCTTTAAACTACATGCAATAAAAAAATGATTTGTTCATCTAGATATGCCTGCATGGAATATATTTTTATGACTGCATTTTACTTATCTCATTTACGGTATTTGACTAAATTCATAAATAACACTTAAAATGATTACCATAACACGTATTAATAATGATAATACAGTGGATGATTCTGTCATGATTAAATGATTTTACTTGTCCTCATATAACCAAAACTACAATAAAGAATGAATGGTAATTTGCATAGTAAGGGGAAGAAGGGAAAATTAAGTATTAGATAGGTGGAGAGATTTACCCTGTGGGATTTGTTAAAGATCTAACTTCAATAATCCTTTGTTTGCCTTGTGTAAAAGCAATGCTAGAATTAAGAGATACGTTTAAATGGCATGATATACAGGCAGTCCCCAGGTTACATACAAGATAGGTTCTGTATGTACAAGATAGGAGTCTGTATGTAAGTCAGAACCGTATACTTTATTATTGTAACCCTAGTCAAAATTTTTGTTGGTCTCTGTGACAATTGGATTTTAAAAATGTAGGATTGTCATAAGAACCAGGATTAACAATAAAGCTTAATTACAGGCACCATTGATAACTGTTACAGCTGTTTATTATATCCTAGGGATAAAGTACAGTAAATTACCAAAATCCAGAGGTCCGTTTGTAACTAGGGGTCGTATGTAAGTCAGGTGTTCTTAAGTAGGGGACCGCCTGTAATAATGCCAATAAAACAAAAGATTAACAATAAATCTTAATTACAGGCACCATTGATAACTGTTACAGCTATTTATTATATTCTAGGGATAAAGTACAGTAAATTACCAAAATCCACAGGCCCGTTTGTAACTAGGGGTCGTATGTCAGGCGTTCTTAAGTAGGGGACCGCCTGTAATAATGCCAATAAAACAAAAGATAGTAAAGAATATTTGTACCAGGTGTAACGTTTTATTCCAGCACTTCTAAACATTGCATCGTACACACAAAACAAAACAGTATAGTACACAAAATATTTGAGCGATTGAGGGATTTCTAAGCTAAATAGTAAATAACAAAGGAGATGTATGGCTTTTGAACTAATTAATCACATTGCAGTAGAAGTATGAGGAATACAAATCCAGAAGATTAAAAAAGCAATATCCCTGAAAAGTACCTGGTCTTTGAAAAGGTCTTAAGAAAGAAACTGACGGAAAAACACACATAATAAGGGCTGAAGGCCATG
This sequence comes from Engystomops pustulosus, assembly GCA_019512145.1. Taxonomy (NCBI): domain Eukaryota; kingdom Metazoa; phylum Chordata; class Amphibia; order Anura; family Leptodactylidae; genus Engystomops; species Engystomops pustulosus. The sequence goes on along the minus strand of CM033642.1, from coordinate 113,777,476 downwards.
TCAAAGTATTGATTTTTCACTCATTCCTTGACAAGTCAATAAACTAATTCTCTTCTATAGGAAGTTACAAATCGTTGCTTTCTTTGCACAATCTCTATTGACCAAGGTAAAAGATGACTTGAAAATCACCTCTCAAGAGTATTATCATAGAGATGACTGCATAAAAATATTTTGATGGGAGTCTGTACAAGCAAAGTGTTCTTGTCCCAAGATTCAAGGTTAAAACATACAACATAAATGTCAAATAAGCCAACACCGAAATAAATTAAAAGCTCTGTAAAGACCAAGCAAAATTATGTTTGAGTCATCAGTGTCAAAAAGCTCCTTTTTGCATTACTCATTGTAACCAACAGTGTCTCAAGCGTGTATATTCTCAATATAATCTATAAAAAAATATTATCTCTTTATTGTGTTATATTATACACTCACGGCACTTTATTAGGTACACCCTGCTAGGAACGGGTTGGACCCCCTTAGCCTTCAGAACTGCCTCAATTCTTTGGTATAGATACAACAAGGTGCGTAAGCTCCTCAGAGAATTTTGGTCCATATTGACATGTGGCATCCACAGTCGCGCAGATTGTCGGCTGAGCACATCCATAATGCGAATCTCCCGTTCAACCACATCCCAAAGATGTTTCATTGGATTGAGATCTGGTGACTGTGGAGGCCATTTGAGTCAGTGACCTCATTGTCATGTTCAAGTAACCAGTCTGAGATGATTCAGCTTTATGACATGGCGCATTATCCTGCTAAAGTAGCTATCAGATGTGGGTACATTGTGGTCATAAAGGGATTGACATGGTCAGCAACAATACTCAGGTGGCGTGGCGTTGGCAACGATGCTCAATTGATAAAGGGGCCCAAAAGAGTGCCCAAGAAAATATTCCCCACACCATGACACCAACCACCACAGCCATAGACCGTTGATACCCAAGGAGGATGGATCCATGCTTCTGTGTTGACGCCAAATTCTGACCCTACCATCCGAATGTCGCTAGCAAAATCGGAATCCATCAGACCAGGTACGTTTTTCCAATCTCTCTATGTCCAATTTTGAGACGTTGTGCAAGTGTAGCCTCAGTGTCCTTCGCCCCCCTTTCTTAGCTGAAAGGAGTGGCACCCGGGTCCCGGTCTTTGCCCTGCTGTAGCCATACTGCCTCAAAGTTTGGACGTACTGTGCGTTCAGAGATGCTCTTCCTGCCTACCTTCGCCACCGTTTAACGGGTTCGGGGATTCGAGTCACCTGTTGACTCTATCATAAACGCCTAAGAAACCAGTGCCCCTGCCCCCATTCTCCTCCCTGCACCACTCTGCCGCACAACAAGCGACCCATTTCCGCCCACAGAACTGCCGCCTCCATGGATGTTTTCACTCTCTCGCGAAAAACCTGGAGAAAAAAACTAGTGCAAATTCAACCAACATAAAAGAGAGAAAAAAGACACCGTTATAAGAGATAAGCAAGATTTGTGAAAACAAAAGTATTTAATTGGATACACCAGATGGGGCCAGAAGAAGAACGATCACCACAAAGGAAACCGCAACCAAGGGCGACCTGGGAGAGAAATTGGGACCACGGACTCAGACTCAATTGCCTCAGAGGAGACATCACAAACGCAAAGGGAAAAAGCACGAAATGGTAAAATAAAGTACCAACGAATCGTCCCTAGGAAACGTACAGAAGAGGAGAAGAAGGAGGAACCGTAAGAACAGAAGACAAAAGAGGAAGCAAGTAACCTTGGAGGAAATAAACGAAAAGACGGACGTTTTAGTACTTAACTCAGAACTCTAGCTAAAACATGGGTCAGCATACAAAAAGGTTGGGTTTTTGTTTCAAGGAACAGTCAATAGTGAATTGGAAATAGATTTAGTTAAAGGGTGAGGATGATTGAATTGAAAAAATTCGTTTCACAAATGAGAAAAATAAGAGGAAGGGCATCAATAAAGAAGCAGAAATACCCCTAGAAATAGGGCCCTTTGCGGGCTTTTTTGCCACAAGGGAACTCACGGAAAATAGAGAGTGATCTTGTTTCTAGCCAGTGAGGAGGAAAAAAAAAGGAAAAAGACCGGTTGCGGAGAAAGCAACTTTAAAGGGGGCAAGCAACGCGTCAGATTAACCCCAGGTCAACAGGGAGGCAAAATAGATCTCTCCGCAGGTTGGTAGTCAAGGATAGGAGGCTCTAATTTATAAGAAAGACACCACAAACATGACAAAAGAGAGACCTAGCATTTAGAAGCATTAAGAAAGGGATGAGGGGGTTATAGTAAGACAAGCCGATAAGGGGGGGAAACATAGTGGTAATGGACAAGTGCCGATGCAAAGTAGGAAGCCATGAGATATTAGGGACGAGATAAACATATAAAAAATTAAAATGGGGGAACCCCACACAAAAATACTGACACAATAAGGATGTTTTTGACCGGGTCACATGTGGAAAAAGCACACGTCCACACAAATGGCCAGAGAGATTATACCCCCCTTCCCAAAAAACCAAGAGTACACAAGAGTTAGAGAGCTTGCCATGTAGGCCGATTGTGGGCGGGCCAGGCTCGGTGAGGAGCCACTTTCACAGTACATTGAATGGTTACTGAGACCGGTTTTTTTAAACGTTATCCCCTTTCATACTTTAAGGACAATAAATGAGTTCTTTAAAGCTTTAGCCAAACAGACATGGAGTGAGAACTGGTTATTGGCGGCCAAGACGTGGAGAGCTATATACCCGCATCCCCACAAGAAGGGGGTACAAGTGGATGAGAGAAAGTAGTAGAGAATGCTCAAAAAGGGGAGGACTATACGAATTTCATCGTGAAGCCCTATCTTGCATTTGAGCACAATGCATTCTTGTCTGATGGCGAGAGTGTGTACGTGCAGGGCTACGGGACGCCATGGGCACTCCCGTGTCCTGCCGTCGCTAACATTTTTCTTGCGTTTTGAAGTAACTATATTTACCGTACATGACAACCCCTAATAATACATCAAAATGTATAGGAGATTGTGGACGACCACCCTCACCTTGTGCTCGTCTCGTGTTCCCACAATATATATATTCCTCTGGTCGGGGACCAGGGAGAGTTGAAGAGATTTTCCAATCTCTAAATGACTACAATGAAATGAATATGAGGTTCACTCACACGATTAGTGAAAAACACTCTTGAGTTCTTAGTAGAGATAAAAGAACAATAAACTCTGTACGTCAGTGCATAGGAAGAAAACCAACCACCCAACTCTTGTTGCACTCAAAGTACCATCCAAGCCATGTTAAGAGAGCGGTTCCGTATGGGAAATTCCTCAGGTTAAAACGAGTCAACCACCCAAAGGGAGGGTTTTGCGGAACAAGCAGGGAATTAAAATAGAGGTTAAGGACGAGGGTACCCGGGAAAAAAATTAATAGATAGGCGATGAAAGGCAAGTGGAAAGAGTCAAGAGGACTTTACTGTTGAAAAAGAGGAAACAGAAGGACGGGACAAGAGGAAGTTTTCCTTCACGGTCAGACTCTTCTCCTATGGGGGTTCTGATTAAGAAGCCCTAAGGGACAACTGGAACATAATAGCGAATGAGTAGACTGGCCAAGGGCAGCGAAGGTGGTCCCCCTGGTCATCTAGGAGAGGTAGGAACCATTAAGTCTAAATTAGTAAGAAGTTCATATTTACTGCTACCCCAAGGGAAGGACTGGTTTTAGAAAGAGATTCTAAAAGGTAACTTCAGATGTGGCAGGTGCAGGGGTTGTCCACACAAGGTAGCACAAAGTTTTGGGGGGACAAGAGTGGAAGAGTACAGAAATTTTATAAGATTGCAAAAGTACTTTGTCAGATAACGTCGTAAGATGCGACTTGCCAGAGATATTATGTAGGGCAAAACGATCAGAACCCTCTAATCAGAGAATAGGGAGCATTGGATCGATTGAGACAGGGTGTAGGGGCTCCAGCCTATTACAAAAGTACGTGAAGCCAGGGAGGCGGACGTAAAAACTTTAAGGTTTGCTGCATCAAGGTGTAAAAAGACTGGAGAGGGGGAGGGGGGGACAGGGAACGCCTGTTCTTACAGACAGAGAACAGATGGATCATACTGAGGCTTCATATCACCGCTGTGGCGATGCGATGCGCATACTCCCTCCTCGACCCCCACTAGTGATGCGAGGAAGCTGTCCGCGGTGCCGACAGCAACATGTCAAATGATCCGTGTGTGCGGTGGGCGGGGGCCGGGGGCCCAGGTGACGCATCCCACGGGAGCGTCCCGTTGGGGGCGGACGCTCACCGGCCAAGCCCGGAAGGCGACCGCATACAAACAGGTGTACTGTGTATAGGGAGTAGAGGTAAGTAAAGGCACACGGACACTGGGTGGACTTAGCCAATACATATAATTTAGGCAGCATATGAATGGCGCCGTTGTGACATTGTGTCTAACCTATCAATGGACTGTATTACCGGAATAGGGCGGTTTTGTCCAGCCCACCCTAGGAGATTATAAAACCTGAAGTTCGTTTTAATCCCACACGGAGGCGGAAGAATCGCAGACGGCGCGAAACGGCGTAGCCTTTCCTTATGAGCACAGAATCACTCCCTCCCGCTATCCGGTTGTGATGTTCAATTGATTCCTACTAAAGAAGAACTGTTATTTAACAGGCTCGGGTGAGTTGCGTCTTTCTTTCTATAATACATATTTGCCTGGACTGGCGTTTCTCTTTTGGGGACCCTGGCCCCACAATCACCGTGCTATTGGGAGCACTGCGAGATAGTCTCTATCAAAGCCTCTGTGAAATACATTTAGTGGTTGACGGAAGGTGCCGCTACGTCTGTTGTTCCTTTTTACTTTTTTTACTTTTTTTTTAATATTTTTCTTTCTATTTTTTTTTTTTAATTACCATTATTTCAGACCCTCTAGGGTACTTTAACCCTGCAAGGTCCGATTGCTAATGGTATATACTGCAATACTACCCAGATTCCAGAGAAAAGACAACAAATGGGTCCTTTAGTCCACTAGTTTCAATCCCCGCTGTGACACACTGCAACACCGAACATCAAATACAGGTCCTCCGGAAACGAAGTGTATATTCTCAAGGTTCCGCCACCTTCACCAGCTCAGATCAATTACTGTGCTCACTGGGGAACAAAAAAGCAAACCGACTCTGTGCACTTTAGGCTCAAATGTATTTGATGTTATTCTAATACAATATATCTGCAAAAAAAAAAAAAAAGGCCTTAAGTAATATTAAAAAACGATCCACCTCTTCAAGCACTGAGGTGATGTGACCTAAAACCCTCAAGCCCAACTCATATTTTTTTTCCAAAGAAAAACGGTACTCCAGTTCTCCTAATCTTTAAAGAATGATGACTTGGAGGAGGCATCTAGTATTTCAAATTAAATAATTAAGCAATTATTATGTTTTCGTTAAAAGATCTATGTATGCAGTGGACTTCAGAGGACTTCATTGATGATAGTGATTTTATTATTGGATTGGAAAAGCCCAAACACCGTGGGTAATCCCACCCCAAAAATGTGAGGCTCCGGCTGCTTTATTACATCATGCTGCTTATAGAAAAGGAGAGATCCTTTGTAATTGTTTGTAAATAAATAAATGTACAAAATCAACACATTGCAAACTCTTTTTGTAGATACAGTAAAGCAACAGCAGCCTGCTATTATTGGAAAGGGAAAGCCCCTGATTTTGGGCTTTCCCAGACCACTAATACAACCTGCAGCTGCCCCAGCACTTGCCAATCTATAGATGTTCGGGTACTAGACTGTATGCGGATTATCTCAGCACCCTGTCGGTGGTGTTTACAGGGGTAGTGATAAGGAAATCCTGAATGTGGACATACTCTCCTTAAACTGTTAGTACATTTATATTCCTAACCTCAACATAATCCCATAGCACCATCTTTTTAGTGGTGCATGTTAGGGCTAGGGCATGCCACACAATTTGAAAATTAAATTCTATGCTCAGTCCGTATCAATTGAATCGTCCGACGGCACCCCCCCCTAAATTGTGTTTGACATGGAAGTCCGAAAAAAAGGTTCTGCGTTGCAACATCAATCGCACAAATCCCGCTACTTAAGACTACCTCGGTCACAAGCCATTTTGCATTGAATATAGGCATCAGTCTGAAAAAGTGTGTCACAAATCGGCTGCGCAAAGCCTAAGTAATGTGCCCCATAATGTTGACATTATGTAACTGGTGGAACTCCAACCTATAACTGCTTACTTTTGACATTTGCTATTGCAGCAGAAAACTGAATAAACAAATGGAATAACAGTACTGGACACTACACACTATAGTGAGATAAGTCAGCATCTGTTTACTTTGTGCATAAACATTAAAGTTATATATATATATAATATATTATATATATATTAATATAATTATATATTAAAATTAATTAAACTTCATGAGTTAATGTATCCTATCTGTGAAATTCAGTTTCTTAGTTGTTATTGACTATAAGGACAGTTTTGTTTTTTTATTCATCCCTATTCTTTTCATTAACAACAAAACCAGAGTTATCAAGTGGTTTAAATGTCAGAACTTCTAAGATGATGCAGTAAAACTTTTCCTATAGCAACATTTTTGTTCTTAATGAAAATACATATTTGAAAAGTAGGATTTTAGAAGACACCATAATGTGTATAATGAACATTAGCTGTCAATGTCTCCTTATACACTGTAAGAAAAGCTTTTCACATGTCTTTATGGACCACAAAGCCTAAAGCAAATTAATGTGGCTCCTGTCAACTAGGGCCTGTAGGTTACTGCTAAATAGATTGACAAACTCTTTATGAGAAAGTTAGCTTTTGCTCAGGAAGACAGGTTTACAATCAATGTTTACAAAAGGTTCATGTAGAGATTGGGGGGAATGTGGACTGCAGTGGATATCATTATACAAAATCAGAAATAACTCACTAATACTTTTTACCATTTCATTTATCACTCACATAAAAATTTAAAGCAGTTAAAAATATTTGTTATGGTCTTCCATACACCTTGTTTCTATTGCCCTTTGCTCTTTACCAGGATATTGACCTTGAGAAGTGTGTGAAACCTGCAATGCTTCTATAACTTATTCTGTCCATAATACAAGGAAGATGAGGCGTGTAACTCCCTTGCTATGACTATGATACCATTTGCCAATGTTTTACCCCATATGTCTCCAGAGCCACCATAGGCCATAGGTTATAATAACAAAATACTCTGCCTTCTGTAGATGTCTAGTTTTCAGACTTCAAAATGTTTACCAACATTTTACCTTTAAACTACATGCATAAAAAAATGGTTTGTTCATCCAGATATGCCTGCATGGAATATTTTTATGACTGCATTTTATATCTCATTTACGGTATTTGACTAAATTCATAAAATAGACACTTAAAATGATTACCATAACACGTATTAATAAGATAATACAAGTGGATGATTCTGTCATGATTAAATGATTACTTGTCCTCATATAACCAAAACTACAATAAAGAATAAATGGTAATTTGCATAGTAAGGGGAAGAAGGGAAGATTAGATTAGAAAGGTGGAGAGATTTTACCCTGTGGGTTTGTTAAAGATCTAACTTCATAATCCTTTGTTTGCCTTGTGTAAAAGCCATGCTAGAATTAAGGATACGTTTAAATGGCATATATACAGGCAGTCCCCAGGTACATACAAGATAGGTTCTTGATGTACAAGATAGGAGTCTGTATGTAAGTCAGAACCGTATACTTATTATTGTAACCCTAGTCAAAATTTTGGTCTCTGTGACAATTGGATTTAAAAATGTAGATTGTCATAAGAACCGGATTAACAATAAAGCTTAATTAAGGCACCATTGGAAACTGTTACAGCTGTTATATTATCCTAGGGATAAAGTACAGTAAATTACCAAAATCCAGAGGTCCGTTTGCTAACTAGGGGTCGTATGTAACTCAGTGTTCGTTAGTAGGGACCGACCTGTAATAATGCCAATAAAAACAAAAGATAGTAAAGAATATTTGTACCAGGTGTACGTTTTATTCCAGCCACTTCTAAACATGGCATCGTACACACAAACAAAACAGTATAGTACACAAAATATTTGAGCGATTGAGGGATTTCTAAGCTAAATAGTAATAACAAGAGATGTATGGCTTTTGAAACTAATTAATCACATTGCAGTAGAAGTATGGGAATACAAATCAGAAGATTAAAAAAGCAAGATCCTGAAAAAGTACCTGGTCTTTGAAAGGTCTAAGAAAGAAACTGACGGACGGAAAAACACACACATAATAAGGGCTGAAGGCCATGTCAAGTATTGCATTTTTCACTCCTCCTTGACAGTCAATAAACTAATTCTTTCTATAGGAAGTTAAAAATCGTGCTTTTTGCACAATCTATATTGAGACAAGGTAAAGATGACTGAAAATCACCTCTCAAGAGTATTATCATAGAGAGGATGACTGCATTAAAAATATTTGGATGGGAGCTTGGTACAAGCAAAGGTTTCTTGTCCCAAGATTCAGGTTAAAACATACAAAAAAAATGTCAATAAGCAACACCGAAATAAATTAAACGCGTCTGTAAAGACCAAGCAAAAGATTATGTTGAGTAATCAGTGTCAAAAGTCTTTTTGCCATCCTCATTGTAACAACAGTGTCTCAAGCGTGATATTCTCAATATAATTATAAAAAATATTCTCTTTATTGTGTTATATTATACACTCACCGGCCACTTTATTAGGTACACCATGCTAGTAACGGGTTTGGAACCCTTTAGCCTCTCCGAACTGCCTCAATTCTTGTGGTATAGATACAACAAGTGCGTAAGGCTCCTCAGAGATTTGGCCATATTGACATGAGGCATCACACAGTTGCGCAGATTTGTCGGCATCACATCCATAATGCGAATCTCCCGTTAACCCACATCCAAAGATGTTCTATTGGATTGAGATCTGGTGACTGTGGGAGGCCATTGAGTACAGACCTCTGTCATGTTCAAGTAACCAGTCTGAGATGATTACAGCTTTTTTGACAGGCGCATTATCCTGCTGAAGGAGTACAGATGTTTGGGTACATTGTGGCATAAGGGATTGACATGGTCAGCAACAATACTCAGGTAGGCGTGGCGGTTGGCAACGATGCTCAATTGATACCAAGGGGCCAAAAGAGTGCCAAGAAAATATTCCCCACACCATGACACCACCACCACAGCCTGACCGTTGATACAAGGCAGGATGGATCCATGCTTCTGTTGTTGACGCAAATCGTGACCCTACCAATCCGAAATGTCGCAGCAAAAATCGAGACTCATCAGACCAGGCTACGTTTTTCCATCTCTCTACTGTCATCTTTGATGAGCTTGTGCAAATGGTAGCCTCAGTTTCTGTTCTTAGCGAAAGGAGTGGCACCCCGGTGTGGTCTTCTGCCTGCTGTAGCCCATCTGCCCTCAAAGTTGGAGTACTGTGCGTTCAGAGATGCTCTTCTGCCTACCTTGGTTTAACGGGGGGATTCGAGTCATCTGTTGCCTTCTATCATAAACCCTAGAAACCATCTGCCCCATTCTCTCTGAACTTGGCATCACAAGGCATTTTCGCCCACAGAACTGCCGCTCCTGGATGTTTTTTTTTCGGACCATTCTCTGTAACCCTAGAAATGGTTGTGCGTGAAAATCCAGTAGATCAGCAGTTTCTGAAAATACTCAGACCAGCCTTTGCACCAACAACCATGCCACGTTCAAGGCACTCAACATCACCTTCTTCCCCAACTGATGCTCGGTTTGAACTGCAGGAGATTGTCTTGACCAATGTCTACATGCCTAAATGCACTGAGTTTGCCGCATGTGATGTGCTGATTAAATTAAGCTGTTAACGAGCAGTTGGACAGGTGTTACCTAATAAAGTGGCCGGTGAGTGTATAAGGGCAACATACATAAAATCTTGTTATTTGTTATATGCAGATAGTAGAAACAGCATTCTCGGAACCCCAGAGGTGCTGGATTCAGGAAATAATCTACAACGATAAATGTATATCATTCAGGCACATCATGGTTATGCTGGTTTGTAACCATATGATCTGTTGTGCTTGGTAATCAAAATAATCATTTATACTATGCACTGTTTAATATACACTCACCGGCCACTATAGGTATACACCATGCTAGTAAAGGTTGGACCCCCCTTTTGCCTTCGAACTGCCTCAATTACCTTCGTGGCATAGATCAACAAGGTGCTGGAAGCATTCCTCAGAGATTTTAGTCCATAGTGACAGATGGCATACACACAGTTGCCGCAGATTGTCGCTGCACATCTATGAGTCGAATCTCCCGTTCCACCACATCCCAAAGATGCTCTATTGGATTGAGATCTGGTTACTGTGGAGGCCATTTGAGTACAGTGAACTCATTGTCAGGTTCAAGAAAACCAGTCTGAGATGATTCCAGCTTTATGACATGGCGCATTATCCTGCTGAAGTAGACCATCAATTTTGGGTAATTGTGGTCATAAAGGGATGGACCATGGTCAGCAACATACTCAGGTAGATGTGGCATTGCAACGATGCTCAATTGTACCAGGGGCCCAAAGAGTGCAAGAAAATATGCCCCAACCATGACATGCAACCGTTGATACAAGGCAGGATGGATCCATGGCTTTCAGTTGTTGACGGCCAAATTCTGACCCTATCCATCGAAATGTCCAGCAGAACGAATCAGAAATGGACTCGTCAGACCAGGCAACGTTTTATCCAATCTTCTACTGTCCAATTTCGATGAGCTAGTGCAACTTGTAGCCTAGTTTCTGTTCCTTAGCTGAAAGGAGTATCACCCTCGTGTGGTCTTTCTGCTGCTGTAGCCCATCTGCCTCAGAGTTCGATGACTGTGTGTTCAGAGATGTCTGTCTGCTTACCTTGGTTGTAAGGGCGGCGATTGAGTCAACTGTTGCCTTCTATCAGCTCGATCCAGTCTGCCCATTCTCCTCTGACTCTGGCATCAACAAGGCATTTCCGCCCACAGAACTGCCGCTCACTGGATTCTTTTTCTTTTTCGACCATTCTCGTAAACCCTAGAGATGGTTGGCGTGAAAATCCCAGTAGATCAGCAGTTTCTAGAAATTACTCATACCAGCCTTCTGGCACCAACAACACCATGCCACTTTCAAAGGCACTCAAATCCCTTTCTTCCCCATATGATGCTCGGTTTGAACGCAGAGATTGTCTTGACCATGTCTACATGCCTAATGCACGAGTTGCAGCCCTGTGATTGGCTGATAGAAATTAAGCAGTTGGACAGGTGTACCTAATAAAGTGGCCGGGAGTGTATATATAATATACCACTCACCGTGCTTTAGGCATGTAGAAAAAGAAAAACATCCAGTGAGCGGCAGTTTTTGTGGCGGGAAATGCGTTGTATGCCAGCAGTTCAGAGGGAAAATGGGCAGAGCATCTCTGAACAGCACAGTAAGTCGAACTTTGAGAAGGATGGGCTACCGCAGCAGAAGACCACACGGTTGCCATCGCCTTTCAGCTAAGAACAGAAACTGAGGCTACAATTTGCACAAGCTCATCGAAATTGTACAGTAGAAGATTGAAAAACGTTGGCCTGGTCTGATGAGTCTAGATCTCTGTGCGGCATTCGGATGGTAGGGTCAGAATTGGCGTCAACAACATGAAAGCATGGATCCATCCTGCCTTGTATCAACGGTTCAGGCTGGTGGTGGTGGTGTCATGGTGTGGGGAATATTTTTGTGCACTCTTTGGCCCCTTGGTACCAATTGAGACATCAGTTGCAACGCCACAGCTACTGAGTATGTTGCTGACCCATGTCCATCCCTTTATGACCACAATGTACCCAACATCTGATGGCTACTTTCAGCAGATAATGCGCCATGTCATAAAGCTGGAATATCTCAGACTGGTTTCTTGAACATGACAATGAGTTCACTGTACTCAAATGGCCTCCAAGTCACCAGATCTCAATCCAATAGAGCATCTTGGGATGTGGTGGAGGAGGATTCGCATCATGGATGTGCAGCCGACAAAATCTGCTCAACTGTTGATGCCTCATGTCAATATGGAACAAAATTCTGAGGAATGCTTCCAGCACTTGTTGAATCTATGCCACGAAGAAGATGAGGCAGTTCTGAGGCAAAAGGGGGTCCAACCCGTTATAGCATGGTGTACCTAATAAAGTGGCCGTGAGGGTATATATATGTCATGCCATTTGACACATGGACTTACATGGATTAATTAATTTATTAGTATAACTATAACAGTTTGTACTTCACTTGCGAAAAGTCTTTACAAGTTCAGATCCCCTGAAACTTTATTCTAATGAAGTTAAGGGTCAGTAAGGATTTTTGCTTTGGTGGGGGGGAGTTTCCATAAATAGCCATTCAACAAATAGTATGTAAAAATATTAGGCTCTATTATTATAACCCCTGTGAGACAGAATTTAGTAAAATGCTGTTTCTCTATGTAGAAAAGAAAGTATGTGGAGAGAATTACCTTTAGATAATGAAATGACTAGATTTGTAAAACATGAATCTTGGTAAAAAAATTGGAATCTAAGATAAAAGATGAGTGAAAGAGAGTAGCATTAGCAGAGTTACTGAGCAATTTTCGGTAAATGTACATGGCCATTGTGAATGTGAAGTGCATGTTCAGTAAAGCACCAATATAATATGTGAGGTTAGAATAATTGCTTGCCTCTATTACATCTACCAGTATTTCCCTATTCTTTAATTAATCTCGCTTTCAGATTAAAGCAAACTAACATATCAGGTGTGGTTTCTTAATCATGCTCATTTCTTACTCAAAAATTATAGCCGAAAGTTAAAATCCTAACCTTAGCTTTTATTTTATGGATTTCGATATTCTAAAGTGCACATAAAATATGGTATCTAGTGTAATAAGATCCTTAATTGTGGCCATTTATATAGGACTATGCTTATAGGAAATACATTTTAAGAAATAAAGCCCAATCATTGTATAATCCAATTTTAACCACATTTCTATGTAGTTTTAATCCTTTACGGCGTTTGCCATACATGTAATCAGGACATGTGGGTCTGTTGTCGCCCCCTGGCAAGCATGCACGTCAAGGGTTGCAACGCCTGTGTGTATCTGTGTAGGCGGCCTGGCTGTTGTAGGAATTATACTCGCTAAACCCTGCGTTAAAGGATATAGAACCAGTCTATAGCAGCATCCATAGAGCTTGCACCCCTCCCATTGCAATTGCCTTCCCATCATATGGTGTGTGCCAATCACTTCAGCAAACCCAGGGTCCGATCAAAGACCCCATGGCTGCCAGCTATTTGTCTTTTTGTCCGAAAACACATGCTTGATTGTCAAAACAGGACGAGCAATGCAGGTGCCCGCCGTATGCATGTGCAAAGGATGACTGGTATAATACACTGCCATAAATTAGTATGGCGTGTGTTAGTCTGATCAATCAGATGATCACCCGTTTAACTCCTATAATTGAAATTAAAAAAAATGTAAAAAAATATGTTTACATATAATAAAAATCCCCTGTCCATTACAAAACCTACCATTTATTATAAAAAGTGAAAATCACTCTACAAACTATATACTATTAGTATTCGCCACATCCGTTACAACCTATGGAAAATCAATCATTAATAACCTACACGATGAACACCGTAAAAAACGCTAAAAATAACCAACAAAAATTAAGCTTTTTGCCCAACTTCCTCAAAGAAAAGAGGATTAAAGGAGATCAAAAGACAAACATTTACCAGAATGGTACTAGTAAGAAGTACAACTTGTCCACAAAAGTAAACACTAAAACACTCAGCCAACAAAAAAATACAACTTTACGCCTTTCAAAAGAGGAGTATGCCATTTTTTACTTTTCACAATAAATATAAGTTCCATGTGTATATTTATTGATTTGGTATACATAAAATGCCCAATCTCACGCGGCAATTAGTCTATTTTAATGTAAAATCTCATGTTGTTCTACATTCCCTGATAACTTGTAGCTTCCATTTTCACGCAGATATCATCAAAAGGTATACACATGAAATGTGAATTTCCTCTTAAGCAATCCAACAGCCCGGTACAGATTGTACAAAAACTCACCAGTAGTGGTACAGATCCATGTTACTGGTGCTGTGCATTAACTGAAAAAAGTCCGTATGAGAAACACATTTCCTGTACTAAGAAAAAGATCATTAGTCATTACCTTTGGATCACCTTTCTATAAATGCCTTTCCTATTACAAAATTTGGGGGGGGGGTCTCTAGTTTAGGGGCCACATTGGATCAGAGATAACCCAAAGCTTCCTGATAGTTCTTTTAACAGTCCTGAGTGTGGACCATAAGTAGAATGAACATATTCAAGCTATACTCTCTTTCTTTTCACCCCTATGGAGTTTCACTCATCACTCAGCCCTTTTTACTTATTTCCTCCCCAAGTTTTTTTATTTCTTCCTGTAAAAACCCTCTACCATTTTAGATTTACCGTATCTACTCATGTATAAGATGAGTTTTTCAGCACAAAAAAAATGTGCTGAAAACTCACCTTAGCTTATACACAGTGTGGTAAAAATAAACTTACATACTCACCTTCCAGTGTCCAATGATCCTGTGGCTCCTCTTCCCTCATCAGTGGAGGAGAAGAGAAGAAGGAAGAGGAGACTCGAGGAGTGTCGACAGGGGAGGATGATAAGTTTATTGTTTTATACACCGCAGGGTTGCAGGGCACTTTACATTAGGGGATCGCCAGAGAATTTAATAATGGGGGGGCTGTAGAGAATTATCAATGGGTACTGCAGGGCATTCTTTAGGTGACTACAGAGGATTACATTATTTGGGGGACAGCAGAGAATTTCATTAATGGGGGGCTGCAGGGCAAATCATAGGGGGCTACAGGAATTTCATTAGGGGGACTGCAGAGCATTTCATTAATGGAGGGCTGCAGGCATTTCATTATAGGAAGGCTGCAGGACATTCATTATTGGGATCTGCAGGGTATTTAATTAATAGGGGGCAAGGGGCAATATATATTTTGGGGGGCTGCTGTAGGCAGTTCATTACAAGGGGGGCTGCTGCCGGCTTTTCATTACTGGTGGAGGCTGCAGAACTTTCTCATTGCGGGGTACATGGGACATTTCATTACTGGGGGGCTGTGGGCATTACATTACTAGGGAGGCGATGACCAATGCATTTTCCACCCTAGGCTTATACTCGAATCAATATAGTTTTCCCAGTTATTGTGGTAATTAGGGGCCTTAACTTATACTCAGCTTGGCTTACTCAAGAATATACAGATTTTTTTTCATACTCTGCATCAATGAACAGATGCGCCGTACTCTGGTGAATTGGCTCCTTGAGATACCTCTCAATACTGTGGAAATGGATAACGGTTCTATCCAATAATTATTCCATCATGTAAATTTGAAAACTAAGTTTGGTAGTTATAGTGTTTTTCCATGGATCTCTTACATTAGGGGTATTCTTATTTTTCGGGGCAATTAATGCTATTGTTACCAGGATACGACAAATTATTACATTTTCCAATTACTTTCTGGTTCTCATTCCTCAACGTTTTTTACATCTCTGCTGGTCATTTATAGGAAGCTTCTTTGTTTAACTTCCAGAGGAAGAAATCTGAACGTGTGTCACAAGAGTTGCACAAGCTCGTTAGTATCAGAGAGAATCAGTATGTTTAACGAAGACGCGCACATGGGTGACCATGGTCAGATTTCTGTCCTCTGGACCCATAACCAAAGAAGATTCTATAGAATGAAGCATGCAGAGAATATAGACATTTATTGATCGTCATCACAGTAAAATCTTTCACGGAATAAAAATCCATTTAGAATGAGATCCATTTCCAGAATAACTCGCACTTCGTTCCTTCCTATTACAAAAAAACCGTCATCCACTACATAAACCAACTGATTGTGTGGGTGCCTGAGTGGTGGAAGGGAATACCCACTCTCAAAGGAAGATCTAAATAAGTATGCCGACTTAGGGCTACAGGTTAACCTTCAGGAGTAAGGTCACCAGAGAAGTCACATTCACACACATGTTTGGGGGGTATTTGCCGACTATATACGGGCCAATATACGTTCCCCTACACATATGTGCGGCACGTATAGCGATCCGTATCGGTAAAAGATAGGAACAAGTCCTATCCTCTCTACGTGATACGGCGCCTGCACTGTATAGTTCTATAGAAGGGGCGGACGTGAGCAGCACTCCATCCCCATGCTACTCTCCGCAGCGCCGATGTATGGCCCGCCATACATACGTATGGGGTACATCGCGAATGGTAGCTTAAGAAGAAATAGATAAAGCAAAGTAGTCATAATTGTCTGAATCAAATCTAACCGGTTCCTGTAAAAAGTGTTGCATATCAGGATAAGAAGCATCCTCATTTCCTGTGCAGCTTTTTGTCAGATGACCAAGTAGTTAACCCTTCTCCATGTCCGGTGTCTGCAGTTTTTAGTTAAAATCTCATGTACTCTCTCACAAACTTTGTAGTTTCTAACAGGGGGACTAAGGCAAGGCTAAAGTTGCCAACATAATTCAGGGAAAATGACAGGTCCATCCCTGATATCCTGATTATTACTGATAAACCAGCACCATCAGGAATGAATTGGGTAGAATATAATGGGGTAATCCCGCAACACTGAATAGCTGCACACACAAAAGCTAAACTCACACCACCAGCTTTCATGGCTGTGATTTTCAAGCACAGAAGCCTGTCTGCAGCATCAGCGTAGTAAGGTTCTGTGCCCTGCGTTTGCGAAGTGCATGTGTCTCAGCTGGTTGGATAATGCAAGGGGGAGGGGCAGTGTGCAAGAATGGGCTCGTGTAGATAAGAGAAGCTATTCATGAGAGAATTGAACATAGTCAGAAGATTTAAGTGGGGATCCAGGACAACAAAATGGTAAACACCAGACTGATAGAAAAAAAATTGAATTAGTAGCTGTGCAATGCTATATTTGTTTTAAATACGAAGTGAATAAAGATTGGGTACATTACTAAGGGACCAGTAGCGCCAGTTCCTTCGTTGGATTTTGCACATTCTTCATGGAATGTGCTAGTGTAGGCCTCCAGATATTTGGAGAGAAAGCCAGAGCACAAATGAAGTAAGAAAATATCATAATCTTTATTATTTGCAATCATTTCACATTACATACATAAACAATTCATTTGTGGATCTACTAATTAATTGAAGGCACAAACACAGAGTAGTGGTACAACAGAGGGTGGCTATAGGGTGTATGACCACATTACTAACAAGTACATAGATGTACCCCTTTCATGTATGATATTGCATATGCCAACCGCCATTGGAGCAGTGCCCCCTATCTTACCATTGTAATGACTACACGAGCCAAATGAGATGATTCCATTAGTCTGTGTACCAAGACCTGTGATGTGTCTTTTTAATTTTTTTTTTCCCATTTGTTATCTGTTCCTTAATGTGTATATCCAAACAGATAATGTCTTATATGTATTGCAATAATAAAGAGTTTTATGATATTTTCTTCACTTACTTTGTGCTCTGACTTTTCTTTCCATACGTATTAGAGGCACAATACGATAATTTTTGTGCAGGTTTCATCAGCCGTTAGACATAAGAGTGTTTTAAACTGTTGATGTGAGTTGACATTTAGTCAAAATGATTTAACATTACGGAGTAGCATAACAACCTCATAAGTGTTACTCATAAAGTTAATGTATACACATTTACTTCGTTGTAGCGCAAATGCTTCTGCACAGGTTTTAAGCGGTGACTCGATGCCAATTTTGGTGTGCACTAACCGCCGTCAGTAATATGCTCATTGCCCAATTTCTATGCACTGAAGGGGGGCAGTTCCGGTGCCTCTCAGAGTGAGCGCCAGATTTAACATGTAAAGTACCAACAATATGTCTTTGCTGCACACCCTATGTTAAAGGTGCCACCAAACAAAAAAAGGGTGCTTCTCGTCGGGGCAGTGCAGGAAAGTACCAGGTTCATGGCGATAACGTGCACCGGAAATCTAATTGCATCGTGCCGTGTTGAACTGTCGTTAGTAAAGTGCCCAATTTGTTATTTGTTATCTTCTGAGTATAGTTAAGGAATCGTCCTGTCTCATGGGATATCAATTTAATTTGATTTTCTATTCATGAGAGTCAAAGGAATACATTGTGTTTCATTTGCTATAAATTTTGTGTGGATTATAGTAATTGTGCGATGAATTTAAGTGTTAATGTACATTAATGTACAAGAATATCATTTGGGCTTAAAACTATGAAAACTTTATACGTATAGAAGCCAAAAGCATCTGAACACATGTCATGCAGTGATATATTATGCAAAACATAAGCAGCTTGGTACTGATCAACATATACGTATATGAAGAAGCCTGAATAGCACAAGAAATTAAAAAAAACCAATTATCTATGAATAACTAAGGATGTCGATTGCCGACAGTGACTTGCACCAGTCTCCAAGTCAAAGTTTCGGCAGAATGTTAATTGCAATGTTATAAACGTAGGTGTGGTGATAGAACAACTTGATCATCACCAGGTACGTAGGATGGAGAGAAAATATATCTATTCGTATTAAAGCAAAATATTAACTGTAGGAACTGCAAGTGACATTTGTGTGTATAATAGGATATATAAATACTTTCCAGAAGAAACACTGAATCTGTCTGTGCTATTAGGAGATGGGAGAGAAGATGTCTGAGCGGTACAAGACTAACTCGGATTAAAGGCATCACCATCAATGTAACCCATATTTATATTCAGTAAGATGTCCTGAAGTAGGCTACGATGTACATTCACATAGACATATATGCGTATTCTTAGATAAACATCGGCTATCACAACCGGCTGATGTTATCTTTTATGCGTATAACTTCAAGGTTTTATCTCTTCTGGACCACATTTTAATCTACACTCTTGTGCTACTTCTACTCGTGTTGTACACAATATTGGCTGGATGTGTTATAAAAAACCAAAGACAATTTTCTCTTGCATTTTAAGATTTCCCTATACCCAGTGGTGGTCGAACTTATGGCAACGGTTGCCAGTAGGTGCACTCGGAGCCTCTCTGTGAGGCACCCAGGCATCCCGTTCAGCCCAGCAGAGAGTTTCCCGGCAGAACTCCTGTAGTCCCTGGCCCCAGGTGTGCTGTGATCAGTGCTATTTTAAAGGTGCACAGCGTGCACTATGACTCATAGGTTGCAAGGCAAGTTGCTGGTAGTTCCTGCTCTGGGTCTGTATTCTCTTCATTCAGGGATACACCTGAAGGAGCATACATATGATAATCTGAATTTCTTCTCTTTCAACTGTATTGCTGTCCTCAGACGCCGATTAGCAATTAAAAGCCATGACAAAAACAGGTACCCAATGTTACTTAACTTAAATTGCATGTTGGCCTTGCGATTTAAATAGGTGGGTTGTGGTATTTTGCACACAGTTAGTCTAAAGGTTCGCTCATTTACGATCGCCCTATACATATAGAGCTCTTGACCTATCACATTCAATTTCTTTCGTGTTGATGCAATGTCTTTCTAATCTCGTCATTATGATTTGTCTGCCTAGGAACCTTTGGTGCATGAACTATGAGTATTATATTGATACTACCAACACCATATCTTTGGTGCTATATAATAAGAATTAGATTGCATTAATATCCTCAAATATCAGTATAGCATTCCTCTTTCTTCATGACTCTGCAGAGCTTGTGGTGTTATTTTGTAGTAGAGAGAAATGAGTGATTTTAAAAGCGTTTTATAATATTCTGGGTGGCATTTTTTGATAGGGTAACACATTATCATTCTTTTGTATATACGATCAATGCCAAGAATTCAGACATCAATGACCACAATTGTTTTTGTACTTACGCGCTGTATAAAAGAGTATAGTTCCACCACATTGAGACATGGCCACATATAGTTACAGTTTTCTACTTGTTTCGTACTGACCATACTGCGATGAGTCTTTAAATTTGGTGTCCTGTTGCTACCATCGTTTGCTAAGATCGCACAGAATGGAGAGGGGGTTATTCTTGAAGTCCCATTGAAATAGAAACAGAAATATCTATGTATGCAATCAGAGCAGATATCGATGGCGATCCTTGGAGCTTCATACTGGGCTCCAGGACTGGATTATTTCGCAGGAGCACTCCTGTCCTGGCGCTCCAATTAAATTATTAATTGTGGGGCGGTTTAGACATAATAAAGATTTATATAAGGGGTGACGATATATTAATATTCATGAGGGTCAATTATATAAAATGTTTATGAGGGGCGTGTAAATAAACTACATTAATTGAGGGGGGCCCAGTATATTAAGGGTGTGGTCACATGTAACACTAGTGCCGTATTCAAGCGCAGTGCTAGTGCTGGGGGCCGTTCCTCGGACCGAACGCATTTCAGTCCAGCAATCCACTGAGTGACTTAAAACCTATGAGACCATAGCGGGCGACGGCACCTGCACTAGCATTCCAATTGATATGTAACCCTAAATAATGTGGGGCCGGCTAAATTAAATAAGTCGGGGGCCAATATATACAATTCCATTGGGTGCCGTATATATAATACAGTGAGGGCGGTGGCACCAGATATAGTGACTTAGAGCTGTTTAAGTAGAGTATGAAGAGGGCTCACAGGGTGAGGCACGTCTACAGACGTAGGGTTTTGCAAGCAATAGCAGCACACATCCCACTGTAACAGGCCGATCAGTACACAACAGCGGTTTTAAACCTTTGAGTTGCCGGAAAAGCTGTGGTTGCACAGTCCAATAGACGTGGTGCATGGAGCTGCCATCTTTGCTTCGATTCATTGCCTCCCATGCCGCCATTTGGGAGAAACAATCCATCAACATGATGCATGGTGTCTTTACGAGACACAAGGCAGTTTCATTCCTTTTGCTGATCTATTACAAAGTGCGTTTTCTCATTGTAATTGATGATAGGGGTAAATCCCCCTATCCTGGGTGGGGGCAGTATATAAAAATGATTGGGGGGCACAAGTATATTAAAGAACTAATGAGGGGTTAGCATCAAAATTAATGAGGCACCAGTACATACGACAGGGCAATAAATAGATAAATTAATTAATTAAAGGGGACAAAATGAAAATAAATATAGGGGAACCATATATTATGTTTTTGTGTAGCTCTCATGTATAATAGGGTACCGTATTATTTATTCAGAGCTGTAGTATTCTAGTATATATGGTGGTCGCAATTGTATTTTTGATATATCAGGGGTCACTGAGTGGTATAAGTATGGGGTATATTTGTGGGGGGGGTCACATTGTGGTCAATTTGCTATGTTTATTATTTATTAGCATTTCTGTTATCAAGGGGGACATTATATGTTAGTAACTTGGTATTTTCGTTGAGCAGTTCTGGGGCATGTACTGCCAGGAGCTAAAGACATCTGTGGAAAATTCTCAGCACATAAGACGGTGTTTCTGTCCTGAGGAGAGAAGACTGCCAACTGTGAGGACTAGATGCCACTTTGAACGTGTTCAAATCAGATTGTAATCACAGGTTACCTTTATAGTGTGAGACCGCACTTAGCTTATGTTATATTTTAGTGTCCCATGCGAGCCAGCATTGTGGTGTGGGGTATTGTATCATTATTGTATGTGTGGTTGTATTGTGTCTAGTCTTAATATAATAATGTGTGTGGTATTATTAGGCCACCCTGTGCCCGAAAATATTCCAAAATGGAGGACTACCTTATGATTTTTATTAAAGGAGAACATCGTCTAATGAATCAAAGGTTGGAGGACTACTACTAAAGTATGTGGGAGGACCCTACATAATGGATATGAGTGCACTGTGTAGTAGAAGCGTGATGTGAGGGTATACATGATTAGGTGGCAACGGTAGTCGGGTGGTGTGAGAGCGGTGATGGTTCATGAAGGGAGCACAGTGGTGGTCAGTATGTTGATGGGTCATATATGATATATGTGGGGGACACTTTGTCGTCAGTGAGGTGTAGGGGTAATGGGTTATATTATGTGGGGGCAGTATGGTGTCAATTGTAATGTGATATATATGGGGCACAGGTGGTCAGTGGTGGTGGTAAGGGGACTATATGACTATATGTGGGTGCAGTGGGTTAGTTGTATGTGAGTGGTATATATGATATATGAAGTTAGTACAGAGGGTCAAGTCGCGGTGTGAGGTGTATTTCTGATATATGTTGGGGTGCGTTGGTCAGTTGGGTGTTGAGTCTGTAAGTGAGATGGGGGGCACAGTTGTGGTCAGTTTGGGGGTCAGAGTATATTGATATATGTGAGGACACAGTGGGGTGAATTGATGAAGTGAACTGTAAGGATATGTTTGTATTTGTGGGGGCAGAGTGTGGTCAGTTAAGGAGTGAGAGGTTACTTGTGGGGGCACGTTGGGTCAGTTTTGGATTATGATGGTAGGTTGTGAGTGTATATAGGAGGATTTGCCAACCATGTCTGTTTTATAAACCCCCAGTGTGCGTCGTGGTGGAGAAGTTGCAGGAAATGCCTACGAAGAAGAGTACAACATCAGGGATGTCACCTGTAAATCATTGAACTTCACTGTAGACTCTGTGAAGGACTGTTATTTCCACTATATAGTTCCTATTTGGTGGCGTAAATATTGGTCTGTGTGTGGTTTCATATAGTATTGCCGTTTATCAGTCATTATGGAATGTTAATGGTTTTGATGGCTTTGTACAGTGTATCATAGTGATATTGTCTTGCAGGTGGGTCGTTTGTTTGGTGGTCTGTATAGTTATAGTAACTAGATGGTGGTTAAGATGAGCAAATAAATGGCGTTTACATTTGTAATGTATTGGTTATACGGTTGGTGTATGAGTCTGTGTTCATGCAGGATGCAGGATTTTCTTCTTTGTGGCTAATGCTGTTGTTATTGCAGTTTGGAGGGAATCATTTCGAAAGTGTTTGCATATTGGTCTTATGGTTGTTTTAATAAGGTAACGATATTTGTGGTTTCATTATTTGGTAATGCTTTTGTGGTATCATTATTGTAAATAGTATGGCGTAAGTATTTTTTGGTTGGTCAAGGACAGAATAAGGAAGTGGTAAGTAGCCACATAGCTGGGAATTTATGAACCCATCTAACACTGAAAAACCATTGTGTCTAATATCTCTAGCGCTAGGCGGATATTTGTAACAAATATAAGTATTGGGCAGCTTGTTACTGTATTGTTGTGCGAGGGGGACCCCTGCATCGGTGCCGCTGCGAGCTTGCGAGTGGCTCATATATAAATGAGGGTGCGCATACGCTGGGACCTGAATCTGGACCTAGTGCAAGATGTGAACAGTGATATAACAGGTTGTGTCATGGAGAGCGGGGCAATCAGAAAAAACGTCAGTTTACAAATGTTTCGAGTGTAGTCGGACCGACAACTGATAAAACACTTTCTTCAAAGTGGGCAGTTATGGAATGCTATCGAAATAACAAATTCATGTTAAATACGTGTGGATCAAAATATCTATATTATTTTCAGCACGTGACAATCTATAGCCCAGAAAGGTGCATCAGGCCTGCTAACTCAGGAAAGGGGACAACGACAGCCCCATTGTTTAATTAATGTGAGGTTTTAATTATTAATTGATTTCTGGGGCGATTCTGTTTGACGCATGATTACACGTTCGAAGACATGTTAAAATGTAGAATTTTTTTAAAAATATTTCACACGTACCAAGGGGCCCAAAGAGTGCCAAGAAAATATTCCCCACACCATGACACCACCACCACCAGCCTGAACCGTTGATACAAGGCAGGATGGATCCATGCTTTCATGTTGTTGACGCCAAATTCTGACCCTACCATCCGAATGTCGCAGCAAAAATCGAGACTCATCAGACCAGGCTACGTTTTTCCAATCTTCTACTGTCCAATTTTGATGAGCTTGTGCAAATTGTAGCCTCAGTTTCCTGTTCTTAGCTGAAAGGAGTGGCACCCGGTGTGGTCTTCTGCTGCTGTAGCCCATCTGCCTCAAAGTTCGACGTACTGTGCGTTCAGAGATGCTCTTCTGCCTACCTTGGTTGTAACGGGTGGCGATTTGAGTCACTGTTGCCTTTCTATCAGCTCGAACCAGTCTGCCCATTCTCCTCTGACCTCTGGCATCAACAAGGCATTTCCGCCCACAGAACTGCCGCTCACTGGATGTTTTTTCTTTTTCGGACCATTCTCTGTAAACCCTAGAGATGGTTGTGCGTGAAAATCCCAGTAGATCAGCAGTTTCTGAAATACTCAGACCAGCCCTTCTGGCACCAACAACCATGCCACGTTCAAAGGCACTCAAATCACCTTTCTTCCCCATACTGATGCTCGGTTTGAACTGCAGGAGATTGTCTTGACCATGTCTACATGCCTAAATGCACTGAGTTGCCGCCATGTGATTGGCTGATTAGAAATTAAGTGTTAACGAGCAGTTGGACAGGTGTACCTAATAAAGTGGCCGGTGAGTGTATAAGGGCAACATACAATAAAATCTTTGTTATTTTAGTTTATGCATATAGTAGAACAGCATTCTCGGAACCACAGAGGTGCTGGATTATCAGGAAATAATCTAAACGATAAATGTATATCATTCAGGCACATCATGGTTTATGCTGGTTTGATAACCATATGATCTGTTGTGCTTGGTAATCAAAATAATCATTTATACTATGCAACTGTATATATATACACTCACCGGCCACTTTATTAGGTACACCATGCTAGTAACGGGTTGGACCCCCTTTTGCCTTCAGAACTGCCTCAATTCTTCGTGGCATAGATTCAACAAGGTGCTGGAAGCATTCCTCAGAGATTTTAGTCCATATTGACATGATGGCATCACACAGTTGCCGCAGATTTGTCGGCTGCACATCTATGATGCGAATCTCCCGTTCCACCACATCCCAAAGATGCTCTATTGGAACTTTGAGGCAGATGGGCTACAGCAGCAGAAGACCACACCGGGTGCCACTCCTTTCAGCTAAGAACAGGAAACTGAGGCTACAATTTGCACAAGCTCATCGAAATTGGACAGTAGAAGATTGGAAAAACGTTGCCTGGTCTGATGAGTCTCGATTTCTGCTGCGACATTCGGATGGTAGGGTCAGAATTTGGCGTCAACAACATGAAAGCATGGATCCATCCTGCCTTGTATCAACGGTTCAGGCTGGTGGTGGTGGTGTCATGGTGTGGGGAATATTTTCTTGGCACTCTTTGGGCCCCTTGGTACCAATTGAGCATCGTTGCAACGCCACAGCCTACCTGAGTATTGTTGCTGACCATGTCCATCCCTTTATGACCACAATGTACCCAACATCTGATGGCTACTTTCAGCAGGATAATGCGCCATGTCATAAAGCTGGAATCATCTCAGACTGGTTTCTTGAACATGACAATGAGTTCACTGTACTCAAATGGCCTCCACAGTCACCAGATCTCAATCCAATAGAGCATCTTTGGGATGTGGTGGAACGGGAGATTCGCATCATGGATGTGCAGCCGACAAATCTGCGGCAACTGTGTGATGCCATCATGTCAATATGGACCAAAATCTCTGAGGAGCTTCCAGCACCTTGTTGTATCTATGCCACGAAGAATTGAGGCAGTTCTGAAGGCAAAAGGGGGTCCAACCCGTTACTAGCATGGTGTACCTAATAAAGTGGCCGGTGAGTGTATATATATAGTGACTTGAGTTGGGACATCGACATGGATTCTTCTGGATGATAAAAATTAAACATTAACTCTGAGAAAAACATTAACACCTCAGCCTTTGGTCAGAACCAGCGCAGGTGAAGGTAATGTATAGGAAATATTCCTCCACTCCAGCGAGGGCTTCACATCACACATCTACACACCTGGTGCAGGACACATCTCATCACCTCCTCCAGTCTCTCCTTGCTCCGCTTCTTGGGTGAGTTCACCTCATCATCATTCATGACCCAGAAGACCCTTACACATGAGTGTCTGCTCATTGAGCTCTTGCTTCTTACTAGGGAATGTTTTACTCCCAAATCTTTGATGGGTTGAGGGTTTCCTTGAAGGGTTCATACAGGACAGAGCGGTAAAATATACGAGGCAATAACTCGGGCTGCAGTTTCCTTATGTTATGGATAGGACTTGATTTTCTAGTGAGGTTATTCTTCCGTGGTCTAGAAGGAGCAGATCTTCCGTGGTCTAGAAGGAGCAGATCTTCCGTGGTCTAGAAGGAGCAGATCTTCCGTGGTCTAGAAGGAGCAGATCTTCTATCACCATGAGAAGTAGATGTGTCCGTTACTAGCATGGTGTACCTAATAAAGTGGCCGGTGAGTGTATATATATAGTCATGCCATTTTACGACATGGACTTACATGGTATTAATTAATTTATTAGTATAACTATAACAAGTTTGTACTTCACTTACGAAAAAGTCTTTACAAGTTCAGATCCCCTGAAACTTTTTAACTTCTAATGAAGTTAAGGGTCAAGTAAGGATTTTTGCTTTGGTGGGGGGGGAGTTTCCATAAATAGCCATTCAAACAAATAGTATGTAAAAATATTAGGCTCTATTACTTATAACCCTGTGAGACAGAATGTTTAGTAAAATGCCTGTTTCTCTTATGTAGAAAAGAAAAGTATGTGGAGAGAATTACCTTTAGATAATGAAATGAACTAGATTTGTAAAACATGAATCTTGGTAAAAAAAATTGGAATCATTTAAGATAAAAGAATGAGTGAAATGAGAGTACCATTAGCAGAGTACTGAGCAATTTTCGGTAAATGTACATGGCCATTGTGAATGTGAAGTGCATGTTCAGTAAAGCACCAATATAATATGTGAGGTTAGAACCATATTGCTTGCCTCTATTACATTCTACCAGTAATTTCCCTAATTCTTATAATTATCTCGCTTTCAGATTAAAGCAAACTTCAACATATCAGGTAGGTGTTTTCTAATCATGCTCATTTCTTACTCAAAAATTATAGCCGAAAGTTAAAATCCTAACCTTAGCTTTTATTTTATGGATTTCAGATATTCTAAAGTGCACATAAAAATATGGTATATAGTGTAATAAGATCCCTTAATATGTGGCCACTTTATTATAGACTATGCTTATAAGGGAATTACATTCTTAAGAAATAAAGCCCAATCATTGTATAATCCAATTTTAACCACATTTCTATTGTAGTTTTAATCCTTTACGGCGTCTTGCCATACATGTACATCAGGACATGTGGTCTGTTGTCGCCCCCTGGCAAGCATGCACGTCAAGGGTTGCAACGCCTGTGTGATCTGTGTAGGAGGCTGGCTGTATGTAGGGATATTTATACTCGCTAACCCTGCTGTTAAAGGATATAGACACCATAGTCATACTGCAGCATCCATAGAGCTTGCTCACCCCTCCCCATTGCAATTGCCTTCCCATCATATGGTGTGTGCCAATCATCTTCATGGCAACCCCAGGGTCCGATCAAAGACCCCAGGGCTGCCAGCTATTACTGCCTGCTTGATTCTGTCAAAAACAAGACTGAGCAATGCAGGTGCCCGCCTATGCATGTGCAAAGGATGACTGGTATAATACACTGCCATAAATTAGTATGGCAGTGTGTTAGTCTGATCAATCAGATGATCACCCGTTTAACTCCTATAATTGAAATTAAAAAGAAATGTAAAAAAATATGTTTACATATAATAAAATCCCCTGTCCATTACAAAACCTACCATTTATTATAAAAAAGTGAAAATCACTCTACAAACTATATATATATTAGTATTGCCACATCCGTTACAACCTATGGAATAAATCAAATCATTAATGAACCTACACGATGAACACCGTAAAAAACGCTAAAAATAACCAACAAAAATTAAGCTTTTTGCCCAACTTCCTCAAAGAAAAGAGGATTAAAGGAGATCAAAAAGACAAACATTTACCAGAAATGGTACTAGTAAGAAGTACAACTTGTCCCACAAAAAGTAAACACTAAAACAGCTCAGCCAACAAAAAAATACAAACTTTACGCCTTTCAAAAGATGGGTATGCCATTTTTTACTTTTCACAATAGAATCTAAGTTCCATGTGTATTTATTGATTTGGTATACATAAATATGCCCAATCTCACGCAGCAATTAGTCTATTTTAATGTAAAATTCTCATGTTGTTCTACATTATCCCTGATAACTTGTAGCTTCCCATTTTCACGCAGATATCATCAAAAGGTATACACATGAAATGTGAATTTCCTCTTAAGCAATCCAACAGCCAAGGTACAGATTGTACCAAAAACTCACCAGTAGTGGTACAGATCCATGTTACTGGTGCTGTGCATTAACTGAAAAAAGTCCGTAATATGACAACATTTTCCTGTACTAAGTAAAAGGAATCATTAGTCATTACCTTTGGATCACTTTCTATAAATTGCCTTTCCTATTAACAAATTTGGGGGGGGGGGTCTCTAAGTTTAGGGCCACATGTGGATCAGAGCATAACCCAAAGCTTCCTGATAGTTCTTTTAACAGGTCCTGAGTGTGGACCATAAGTAGAAATGAACATATTCAAGCTTATATTCTCTTTTCTTTTTCATCCCCTATTGGAGCTTTCCCTCATTTCACTCCAGCCCTTTTTACTTATTTCCTCCCCAATTTTTTTTATTTCTTTCCTGTAAAAACCCTCTACCATTTTAGATTTACCGTATCTACTCATGTATAAGATGAGTTTTTCAGCACAAAAAAAATGTGCTGAAAAACTCACCTTAGCTTATACACAAGTGTGTAAAAAAATAAACTTACATACTCACCTTCCAGTGTTCCCAATGATCCCTGTGGCTCCTCTTCCCTCATCAGTGGAGGAGAAGAGAAGAAGGAAGAGGAGACTCGAAGAGTGTCAGAAGGGGAGGATGTAAGTTTATTGTTTTATACACCGCAGGGCTGCAGGGCACTTCATTAGGGGATCTGCAGAGAATTTAATTAATGGGGGCTGTAGAGAATTTCATCAATGGGGTACTGCAGGGCATTTCTTTAGAGTGACTACAGAGGATTACATTATTTGGGGGACAGCAGAGAATTTCATTAATGGGGGGCTGCAGGGCATCTCAATAGGGGGCTGCAGGGAATTTCATTAGGGGGACTGCAGAGCATTTCATTAATAGGGGGCTGCAGGGCATTTCATTAATAGGAAGGCTGCAGGACATTTCATTATTTGGGGATCTGCAGGGTATTTAATTAATAGGGGGCAATGGGGCAATATATTATTTGGGGGGCTGCTGTAGGGCATTTCATTACAAGGGGGCTGCTGCAGGGCTTTTCATTACTGGTGGAGGCTGCAGAACATTTCATTGCGGGGGTACATGGGACATTTCATTACTGGGGGGGCTGCTTGACATTACATTACTAGGGGAGGCTATGACCAATGCATTTTCCACCCTAGGCTTATACTCGAATCAATAAGTTTTCCCAGTTATTTGTGGTAAAATTAGGGGCCTTAACTTATACTCAGCTTGGCTTATACTCAAGAATATACAGTATTTTTTTTCATACTCTGCATCAATGACACAGATGCGCCGTACTCTGGTGAATTGGCTCCTTGAGATACCTCTCAATACCTGTGGACTATGGTAACGGTTTCTATCCAATAAATTATTCCGATCAGTAAATTTTGAAAATAGTGTGGTAGTTATAGTTTTTTCCATGGATCTCTTTACATTAGGGGTATTCTTATTTCGGCAAATTAATGCTATTGTTTACAGGATGAACAATTATACATTTTTCCAATTTACTTTCTGTTTCAATTCCTCAAAGTTTTCTACATCTCTGCTGTCATTCTATAGGAAGCTTCTTTGTTTAATTTCCAGAGGACAGAAATCTGACCGTGGTCACACAGGTGCACAGCTCGTTAGTATCAGAGAGAAATCAGTATGTTATAACGAGCCGCGCACATGGGTGACCATGGTCAGATTTCTGTCCTCTGGAAATAAACAAAGAAGCTTCCTATAGAATGACAGCATGCAGAGATCTAGAACATTTATTGATATTCAACAGTAAAATCTTTCACGGAATAAAAATCCATTTAAGAATGAGATCCATTCCAGTAACTCAGCTTCAGTTCCTCCCTATACAAAAAACACGTCATCCACATACCTAAACCAAATGATTGTGTGGTGCCTGAGTTGGTGGAAGGGGAATAACCACTCCTCAAAGGAAGATCTAAATATATATGCCAGACTTAGGGCTACAGGTAACCTCAGAGAAGTCACCAGAGAAGTCACATTCACACACGTTTGGGGGACGTATATATGGCCGACATATATACGGCCAATATACGTCCCCCATACACATGTGCGGCACCGTACCGCTCCGTAGCTCGTAGAAAGATAGGACATGTCCTATCTCTCTACGTGATACGGCGCCATGCACTGTATAGTTCTATAGAGAGGGGCGGGAG
This sequence comes from Engystomops pustulosus, assembly GCA_019512145.1. NCBI lineage: Eukaryota > Metazoa > Chordata > Amphibia > Anura > Leptodactylidae > Engystomops > Engystomops pustulosus. Next base: position 113,747,114 of record CM033642.1, on the reverse strand, counting down.
TGAGCAGCACTCATCCCCTGCTACTCTCCGCAGCGCCGATGTATGCCCGCCATACTACGGTATGGCGGGTATACATCATGCGCATGTAGCCTAAGAAGAAATCAGATACAAAGCAAAAGTAGTCAGAATTGTCTGAATCAAATCTAACAGGTTCCTAATAAATACAGTTTGCATATCAGATAAGAAGGCATCCTCATTCTGTGTAGACTTTTTATGTCAGCATGACAAAAGTAGTTAACCTTCTCCATGTCCAGTGTCTGCAGTTTTATCAGAAAATCTCATGTATCTCTCCAACAACTTTGTAGTTTTCTAACAGTGGGCTAAAGGAAGTTGCCAACATACATGTTCAGGGGAAAATGTAAGGAGTCAATCCCTGATATCCCTGATTTTCTGATAAAACCAGCACCATCTAAAGGAATTGGGTAGAATATAAAGGGAGTAATCCCCAGCAACTGACATAGCTGCACACAAAACAAGCTCAAACTCACACCCAGCTTTCCATGGCTGTAGTTTTCAAGCACAGAAGCCTGTCTGCAGCCAGTAGAGTAAGTCTCTGTGCACTGCTGTTTGCTGGAAGTGCATGTGTCTCAGCTGGTTTGGATAATGCAAGGGGGAGGGGCAGTGTGCAGAGAATGGTGCATCGTGTAGATAAGAGAAGCTATTCATGAGAAGAATCTGAACATAGTCAGAAGATTTACAGTGGTCGGATCCAGGACAACCAAAATGGTAAACACCAAGACTGATAGAAAAAAAATTGGAATTATATCTGTGAAATGCTATATTTTTTTAATAACAGTGAATTAAAGATTGGGGTACATTTACTAAGGACCGTGCGCCAGTCTTCTGTTGGATTTTGCACATTCTTCATGGTATATGCTATTGTACCTCCAGATATTTGGAGAGAAAGCCAGAGCACAAATGAAGTTAAGAAAATATCATAAATCTTTATTATTTGCAATACATTGCTACATTACATACATAAAAATTTCATTTGTGGATATACAATTAATTGAAAGACACAAATCACAGTTAGTGGTACACAGAGGGTGGTATAGGGTGGTATAGACCACATTACTAAAAGTACTAGATGTAACCCCTTTCATGTATGATATTGCATATGCACCGCAATTGGGCAGTGCCACCTAACTTACCATTGTAATGATACTGTATTTTATCTCCAAGTGTCCAAATGAGATGACTCCATAGTCTGTGTACCACTACCTGTGATTTGTATCTTTTAATTTTTTTTTTCCCATTTTGTATCTTTTAATTAATTGTATATCCACAACAGAAATGTTTATATGTATTGCAAATAATAAAGATTTATGATATTTTCTTAACTTCATTTGTGCTCTGACTTTCTTTCCATATATTTAGAGGCACAATAAGATATATGTCAGTGTTTCAGCCATAGAAGTAGGTGTTTAAACTGTTGATGTGAGGTGACATTTAGTCAAAATGATTTAACATTACGTGATAGCATACACCTCCATAAGTGTTCTTCATAAGTGAATGTCTAACATTCTTCGTAGCGCAAACTGCTTGCACAGGTATTTAAGCGGTGCCTATGCCACATTTGTGTTGCACGTAACCGCACGTAACTATGCTCATGCAACACAAATTTCTGCACTGAAGGGGGGTGTTTCCGGTGCTCAGTCAGAGTGAGTGCCAGATTTAACATGTAAAGTCCAACAAAAATGTGTTGCACACCCTATGTTAAAGGTGCACCAAAACAAAAAAGGGTGCACTCTGTCGGGGCAGTGCAGGGAGTACCAGGTTCATGCAGAACGTGCACCAGAAATCCTAAATGCAGTGCAGTTTGAACTGTTCTTAGTAAATGTGCCCCAATTTGTTATTTTGTTACTCTGAGTATAGTTAAGAATCTTGTCTTCGTGGGAATATCCATTTAATTTGAATTTTCTATTCATGGAGCAAAGGAATACATTTGGTTTAATTTGCTATACATTTTGTGTGGATATAGTATATTTGCGATGAAATTTAAGCGCTTAATGTACATTAATGTACAAGTAAATCATTTGGGCTTAGAAACTATGAAAACTTTATACATATAGAACCAAAAAAGCACTGAACATTTATGCAGTGTATATTATGCAAAACATAAGCAAGCTTTGGTACTGAGTACAACATATAAATTATTAAGAAGCCTGAATAGCACAAGAAAAATAAAAACAAACACTGAATACTTATGAATAATAAGGATGTCTGTGCCGACAGCTAGACTTGCCAAGTCTCCAAAGTCAAAAGTTCAGCAGGAATGTTATTGATGTTATAAAACGTGGTGTGGTAGAACAACTTTGATCATCACAAGAGAGGAGAGAAAATATATCTAGTTTCTATTAAAGCAAAATATTAACTGTAGGAACTTCAAGTGTACATTTTGTGTTATAATAGGATAATATAAATACTTTCCAGAAGAAAACCTGATCTGATCCTGTGCTAATTAGGAAGATGGGGAAGAGAGATGTCTGGAGGTCACAAGCCTACTCGAGATTAAAGCATCACACATCAATAGTAACCATATTTTATATTAGTAAGATGTCTGAAGTAGGCTAAGATGTACATTTCACATAGACATATATTGTAGTTCTTCAGATAAAAATGGCTACTCCACAACAGGCTGATTGTATCTTTTCTGCTATCTAACTTCAAATGTTTATCTCTTCTGGACCAACATTTACCCTACACTCTTGTGCTACTTCACCTTGTTTTACACAATATTATCTGGATTGTTATAAAAAAGAAAAGACAATTTTCCTCTTGCATTTTAAGATTTCCCTATACCAGTGGTGGCGAACTTATGGCACGGGTGCCAGAGGTGGCACTCGGAGCACTCTCTGTGGGCACCCAGGCCATCACCCCAGCAGAGAGTTTCCAGGCAGAACTCCTGTAGTCCCTGGCCACCCAGGATGTGCTGTGATCAGTGCTATTTTAAAGGTAGACAGCTGCCTATGACTACAAGAGGTGCAAGGAAGTGCCTGGTAGTTCCTGCTCTGGGTCCTGTAATTTCTCTTATTCAGGGAACCCTGGAAGGAAGCTACAATGATAATCTGAATTTCTTCTCTTTCAACTGTATTGCTGTCCTCAGGACGCCGATACAATTAAAAGCCATGACAAAACAGGTAACAAAATGTTACTACTTAAATTGCCATGTTGGCACCTTGCATTTAAATAGGTGGGTTTGGTTGTAGTTTTGGCACTCAGTGTCTAAAAGGTTCGCCATTACTGCCCTATACTATAAGAGCTCTTTGACCTTCACTTCAATTTTTTTGTTATGAATTCTTTTATATCTCTGTAATTCCTGATTTGTATGCACATGAACCCTCTGGTTTATAAATATACTCAAACATATGTTGGTGCTATATAAATAAGAATTAATATGATTAATATCTCAAATACAGTTAGCATTCCTCTTTCTTCATGACTCCTGCAGGCTTGTTGGTTTATTTTGTAGAGGAGAAAATTATGATTTTAAACAGCGTTTTATAATATTCTGGGGGCATTGAAAGGGAACACATTATCATATTTTTTTTACGATAACTGCCAAGAATAGACATAAGCACATTGTTTTTGTTTACGCTGTCTAAAAGGTATATTCCCACATGGGACATGGCAATAGTTACAGTTTCTACCTGTTGTACCTGCATGCGTCTTTAAATTTGGGTCCTGTTGCTACACATCGTTTGGCTAATCCCAGAATGGAGGCTGGGTTATTCTCTGAAGTCCCATTGGAATAGAAAGAAAAATATATGTATGCAATCAGAGCTAGATTATCGATGGCGCTTTTGGAGCTCTAGCACTGGGCTCCAGGATCTGGATTATTTCGCAGGAGCCTCCGGCCTGGCGCTCCAATTAAATTATTAATTGTGGGGGGTAGCATAATAAATGATTTATTAAGGGGTGACGGTATATTTAATAATTCATTGAGGGTCAATATATAAAATAGTTAATGAGGGGGGCAGTACATAAAATAATTAATTGAGGGGGGCCCAGTATATTAAGGGTGTGGTCACATGTACCACCAGTGCCGTATTTTCAAGCGCAGTGCTAGTGCTGGGGGCCGTTCCTCGGCCCGAACGCATTTGCAGTCAGCAATCACATGAGTGTAACTTAAAACGCTAATGAGATCAGGCCAGGGCACGGCACCTGCACTAGCAGTACATGTGATTGTACCCTAAATTAATTTGGGGCCCGGTAAATTAAATAATTCAGGGGGCCAATATATAAAATGCATTGGGGCCCAGTATATATAATACATGAGGTGGCCCAGCATAGTGACCTTATAGAGCTGTTAAGAATGTATGAAGAGGGCTCACAGGGTGAGCTCATGTCATACAGACGTGGGTTTTGCAGCATATTGCAGCAAACACCCACTGCTAACAGCCAAGATCAGTATAAACACGCGGTTGTTAAACCTTTGATGATAGCCGGAAAAGCTGTTGGTGACAGTCAATAGACGGTGGTGCATGGGAGCTGCCATCTTTGCTTCGATCATTGCTCCCCATGACGCCATTTGGGAGAAACAATCCATCAACATGACTGCATGGGGTCTTTACGAGACACAAGGCAGTTTCATTCCTGCTGATCTATTACAAAGTGCGATTTTCTCATTGTAATTGATGATAGGGTAAATCCCCCTATCAATGGGTGGGGGCAGTATATCAAATTAATTGGGGGGCACAGTATATTAAATAACTAAATGAGGGGTCTAGCATCTAAAATTCATGAGGCACCAGTACATAAGACAGGGAAATAAATAGATAAATTAATTAATTAAAGGGGACAATATAGAAATTAAATCATAGGGGAACCATATATGGTGTTATTTGTGTAGCCCCTATGTATAATTAGGGGTACAGTATTATTTATTCATGAGCTGTAGTATAGTAATATATGGGGGTCGCAATGTATTTTTTTATATATTCAGGGGTCACCGAGTGGTTTAATTATGGGGTATATTTGATGGGCGGGTCACATTGTGGTCAATTTTGCTATGTATATTATTTATGAGCATTTCTGTTATCCAGGTGACATTATACTGTAAGTAACTTTGGTATTTTTAGTTGAACAGTCTGGGGCATGTACTGCCAGGAGCTAAAGACATCTGGTGGAAAATTCTTCAGCCATAAGTTATGTTGTTTCTGGTCCTGAAGGAGAAGACATGCCACCTGTGAGGTACTAGATGCCACTTCTGCCTGTGTCAAATCAGTATTGTACTCACAGGTTACCCTTCTAGTGTGAGACCGCACTTAGCTTATGTTATATTTTTAGTGTCCATAGCGAGCCAGCATTGTGGTGTGGGGTCATTGTCATCACTTATTGTTATGTGTGTTTGTATGTCTATGTCTTAATATAATAATGTGTGTGTGTATTATTAGGCACCCCTGTGCCCTAAAAAATTCCAAAATGGAGGACTACCTTATGATTTATTAAAGGAGAGCCTCGTCTAATGAATTAATAAGGGGGAGATTTACCTAATAAAGTACTGTGGGAGGACCCTACATAATGGATTATGGGTGCACTGTGTAGTAGTCAGCTGTGATGTGAGGGATATACATGATATATGTCAGGGCACAGTGTAGTCAGTTGTGGTGTGAGGGTATGTGTATTACATGAAGGGAGCACAGTGTGGTCAGTTATTGTGTGATGGGTATATATGATATATGTGGGGGACACAGTGTCGTCAGTTGAGGTGTTAGGGGTATATGTGTATATATGTGGGGGCAGTTATGGTGTTAATTGTATATGTGATATATATGGGGGCACAGTGTGGTCAGTTGTGGTGTAAGGGGAATATATGATATATGTGGTGGTTGCAGTGTGGTTAGTTGTAATGTGAGTGGTATATATGATATATGAAGTTAGTACAGAGTGGTCAGTCGCGGTGTGAGGTGTATTTATGATATATGTTGGGGTGCAGTTTGGTCAGTTGGGGTGTGAGTTGTATAAGTGAGATGTGGGGGCACAGTGTGGTCAGTTTTGGTGTCAGAGGTATATATGATATATGTGAGGACACAGTGGGGTGAATTGAAATGTAAGGGATATGTTTGATATTTGTGGGGGCAGAGTGTGGTCAGTTGAGGAGTGAGAGGTATACTTGTGGGGGCACAGTGTGGTCAGTTTTGTATATGATGGTCAGGTGTGAGGTATATATAGGAGGATGCCAACCATGTCTGTTTTATAAACCCCCAGTGATGAGTCGTGGCTGGAAGAAGTTGCCTGGAACTTCATACAGAAGGAAAGAGACAACATCAGGGATGTCACCTGTAAATCATTGAATTACACTGTAGCCTCTGTGCAGGACTGTTATTTACTACTATATAGTTACTATTTGGTGGTAAATATTGGTCTGTGTGTAGGTTATCATATAGTATTGCAGTATTATTCAGTCATTATGTAATGTTAATGGTTTTGATGGGCTTTGTACAGTGGTATCAATAGTGATATTGTCCTTTGCAGGGTGGTGTTTGTATAGTAACTAGATGGTGGTTAAGATGAGCAATAAATGGCGTTTACATTTGGTAAATTATTGGTAATACAGGTTTGTGTATAGAGTCTTGTGTTCATTATCAGGATGTAGGTATTTTCTTCATTTTGTGGTAATGCTGTGTATTGCAGTTTGGAGGGATCGTTTAGAAATTGTTTGCAATATTGGTCTTATGGTAGTTTTAATAGGTAACGATATTGTGGTATAATTATTTGGTAATGTTTTTGTGGTATCATTATTTAGTAATAGTATGGCGTAAGTATTTTTTGGTTTGTCATGGACCAGAATAGGAATTGGTTTAGTAGCCAATAGCTGGGAATTTATGAACCAATCTAAAACTGAAAAACCATTGTTTCTAATATCTCTAGAGCTTAGGCTGATATTTGTAACAATATAAGTATGTGGCATCTTGTTACATGTATTGTTGTGCGAGGGGGCCCCCTGCATCGGCTGCCGAGCTGCGGGGGTCCTATCTTAAATGAGGTGCTCCATACCGCTGGGACCCTGAATCTGGCCCTGAGTGCAATATTTTAACAGTGATAATAAAGGTGTTGTCATTGGAGAGCGGCGATCAGAAAAAACTTCAGTTTACACATTCTTTCTAGCGCAGTCAGACCGAAAACTGATGTAAACACTTTCATAAATGTGGGCCAGTGTATGGAATGCTATAGAAATAACAAATTTATAATGTATAATTATAATGTTGTGGATAAAATAATCTATATTTATTTTCACACGTGACAATCTACAGCCCAGAAAGGTGCATCAGGCCTGCTACTTAAAGGAAATGTGTCACCAAGACAGCCCATTTTTTTATTAATGTGAGTTTTTAATTATTAATTGATTTTGGGGCGATTTTTGACGCATTAAACGTTTGAGGAAATGTTAAAAATTATAGAATTTTTTAAAAATATTTTACACCACCGGCCAGTAGAGGGAGTGTATAGTATCAATGCGCACATAAAACAGCCCATTGAAAAGTAGGGATAAAAGTTCACCCAACCCCTATGCTGAACGAGACCTGTGATGACATCATGATGGGTGAGACATGCTGGTCTGGCTAATGCAGTGTTTCATACACAGCCCTATCTTGTATTGTTATATGTATCTGTACTGATTTACAGCAACCACATCAGCACAGCAGCCTGTACAATCTACTGTTTTCAAAATTTATCCTCCTGCCTTCAGGACATAAAAATCAGGAAACTCTCCAGTTATGACATCATCAAAGGTCCTTCATGAAATAGAAATCATTTGTGTACTGTTCGTTACATGATATAGTACAGAGACAATGGTCAATCTGGTGTCCAGTAGTACATACAAATAAATGACAATTATTCTGTATTTCTTAATACTTTCCAAAAAGTGAAAAAATCATAAAATCAAAAGGGTGGGTTGATTTAAAATGCCTTGTCCTAATGTAAAACATTCCATTTGCAACAGTTTTGTCAGTTTTCCGCTTCAAACTCCTGATCTTGAGGCTGTTTTTTGACATACAATTCAATGAAGATTAATCTCTAGATGCTTACAATTAACAATATTTATAGTCACCTCAAAAGATCTTTCATGTATGAATAGGGCCACATAAAATTTGGCTCACGTACCCTGCCCTTGACCTGCCTCTAACTATGCCCCTGACTACCTGAAAATCTACAACAGACTCGATCAATCTGTGAAAGTTGAAAGGTACATCCACTGATTACTGTAGTCTGTTACATTTTTCAAGTTGTCTTTAAATTTGTAAGGAAACTAGTAATGCATGTGCAACACCCTCGCCGATGCAAAGCAGAGGAGTGGTTGCGAATATGTCCCGCCATGTAGCTTGCAGCCTGTGTAGGGTCTGATTAGCCTCACAGCATGTCACTACATCACACTACATAGTCCTTATAGGACACAGGTGAACACTGCAGTAGTAGATCCTGCCTGGCAAGGCAGGAGTTAACTGTTTTATGTGATGTCATATGTGTCAGCCAATCACAGGTGTTATACTTTGTCTCTGTGAGCTGAGATGTGAGCTGAGATGTAATTGGAGGAGTAGCCACCACCTGACCAGAGGGGAGTAGCAAAACCCCTAGACAAGAAACTTCTAGAGAGTAGTTCCAGTCAGACCACGGAGTCTGACACAGCTAAGTAAGTCAGTGCAGCTAGCACACCAGACAAGAGTGTAGTGAGTTAGACAGAGAGAGGAAAGGGATATCATCCTACCTTAAAGGGTGATATCTGAAGCAATCCAGGAGCAAGCTGAAGCATCCTACTAGGACACAGCTACCTCCCAGCCTGCCCTTTGCATTCAGGCTGATGATCTGCTCTATTGAGATTGAGTTGGTGATGTGGATGGCATTTGAGTACAGTGAACCATTGTAGTTCAAGAAAACCAGTCTGAGGATGATTCCAGCTTTATGACATGGCGCATTATCCTGCTGAAGTAGACATCAATTTTGGGTAAATTGTGGTCATAAAGGGATGGACATGGTGTCAGCAACAATACTCAGGTAGATGTGGACATTGCAACGATGCTCAATTGTACCAGGGGCACAAGAGTGCAAGAAAATATGCCCCAACCATGACTGAACCGTTGATACAAGGCAGGATGGATCCATGGTCAGTTGTGACGCCAAATTCTGACCCTTACATCGAAATGCAGCAGAACGAAAGAAATGGACTCGTCAGACCAGGCAAGTTTTTCCAATCTTACACTGTCAATTTCGATGAGCTAGTGCAACTTGTAGCCTAGTTCAATGTTCTTAGCTGAAAGGAGTAGCACCCTCGTGTGGTCTTCTGCTGAGTAGCCCATCTGCCTCAGAGTTCGGAGACTGTGTGCTAAGAGATGATCTTCGCTACCTTGGTTTCGTAAGGGGCCGGCGATGTGGTCACTGTTGCCTTCCTATCAGCTCGATCCAGTCTGCCCATTCTCCTCTGACTCTGGCATCAACAAGGCATTTTCGCCCACAGAACTGACGCTCACTGGATGCGTTTTCTTTTTCGACCATCTCGTAAACCCTAGAGATGGTTGAGGAGTGAAAATCCCAGTGATCAGCAGTTTCTGAAATTACTCATACCAGACCTTCTGGCACCAACAACACCATGCCACTTTCAAAGGCACTCAAATCCCTTTTTCCCATGATGATGCTGGTTTTTGAACGAAGAGATTGTCTGACCATGTTACATGCCTTAATGCACGAGTGCAGCCCTGTGATTGGATGATAGAAATTAAGCAGTTGGAAGGTGTACCCAATAAAGTGGCCGGGGGAGTGTATATATAGATTACCACTCACGGTGCTTTAGGCATGTAGGAAAAAGAAAAACATCCAGGAGCGGCAGTTTTTGTGGCGGGAATGCGGTTGTTGCCAGAGGTCAGAGGGAAAAATGGGCCAGAGATCTCTGAACAGCACAGTAAGTCGAACTTTGAGGGATGGGCTACCGCAGCAGAAGACCACACGGGTTTTGCCAATCCTTTCAGTAAGAACAGAAACTGAGGATACATTTGCACAAGCTCATCGAAATTGTACAGTTAGAAGATTGAAAAAACGTTTGACTGGTCTGATGAGTCTAGATCTCTGTGCGGGCATTCGGATGGTAGGGTTCAGAAATTGGCGATCAACAACATGAAAGCATGGATCCATCCTGCCTTGTATTCAACGGTTCAGGCTGGTGGTGGTGGTGTCATGGTGTGGGGAATATTTATTGGCACTCTTTGGGCCCCTTGGTACCAATTGGAGAATCGTTGCAACGCCACCAGCTACTGAGTATGTTGCTGACCCATGTCCATCCTTTATGACCACAATGTTACCCACATTGATGGCTACTTTCAGCAGGATAATGCGCCATGCCATAAAGTGGAATATCTCAGACTGGGTTTCTGAACATGACAATGAGTTCACGTACTCAAATGGCCTCCAAAGTCACCAGATCCTAATCCAATAGAGCATCTGTGGGATTGTGGTGGAGGGAGGATTCGCAATCATGGATGTGCAGCCGACAAAATAGGCGGCCAACGTGTGATGCCATCATGTCAAATGGAACAAAATTCTGAGGAATGCTTCCAGCACATGTTAATCTATGCCACCGAAGAGTGAGGCGTTCTGAGGCAAAAGGGGGTTCACCCGTTACTAGCATGGTGTACCCTAATAAAGTGGCCGTGAGTGTATATTATATGTCATCCATTTACACATGGACTTAGCCATGGTATTAATAATTTATAGTATAACTTAACAGTTTGTACTTTCCTTCGAACAAGTCTCTTAACAAGTTCACGATCCCCTGAAACTTTTACTTTCTAATGAGTTCAGGTCTAGTAGGAATTTTTGCTTGGTGGGGGGGGAGTTTCCATAAATAGCATTCAACAAATATATGTACAACAATACTTAGGCTCTATTATTATAGCCCCTGTGAGACAGAATTTTAGTAAAATGCCTGTTTTCTCTATGTAGAAAAGAAAAGTATGTGGAGAGACTTACCTTGTAAGATAATGAAAATGAACTAGATTTGTAAAACTGAACTTGGTAAAAGAATTGTGAAGCTATTCAGATAAAAGAATGATAGAAAGTGAGCTGAGTACGCATTAGCAGAGTTATGAGCATATTTCGGAGTAAATGTACATGGCATTGTGAATGTGAAGTGAGTGTCAGTAAAGCACCAATATAATATGTGAGGTTAGAAATATTGCTTGCTCTATTACATTCCAGTATTTCCCTAATTCTTTAATTAATCTCGCTTTCAGATAAAGCAACTAAACATATCAGGTGTAGGTTTCTATAATCATGGCTCATTTCTTACTCAAAATTATACGCGAAGTTAAAATCCTAACCTTAGCTTTTATTTTATGATTTCAGATATTCTATAAGTGCACAAATACAAAGTTGGTACATTAGTAGTAATAAATCCCTTAATATGTGGCCATTTATATAGGACTATGCTTATACAGGAAAGTACATTTTAAGAAATAAAGCCCAATCATTGTTAACCATTTTTAAAAACCACATTTCTATGTGAGTTTTAATCCTTCGGCCGTTTGCCATACATGTAATCACGGACATGTGGTCTCCATGTTGTCGCCCCCTGGCATCATGCAACGTCAAGGGTGGCAACGCCTGTGTGATATTGTGTAGGCGGCCTGGCTTTGTAGGATATTATACTCGCTAAACCCCTGCGTTAAAGGATATAGCAACCAGTCGTCATACATGCATCCATAGAGCTGCCACCCCTCCCACTTGCAATTGCCTTCCATCCATATGGTGTGTGCCATCACTTCATGCAAACCCAGGGTCGATCAAAGACCCCAGGCTGCCAGCTAATTTGTACTTTTTTGTTTAAAAAAAACACACAAAAAACAACAGAAAACCATGCCGTTATTGTCAAAAACAGACGGAGCAATGAGGTGTCCCGCCGCCTATGCATTTGAAAAGAGATGGTATAATACACTGCCATTAAATTAGTATGGCAGTGGTTAGGTCTGATCAATCAGGATTGATCACCGTTTAAACTCCTATAATTGAAAGTAAAAAAGAATGTAAAAAAAAAATATGTTTTACATTATAATAAATCCCCTGTCCATTACAAACCTAACCATTTATTATAAAAAGTGAAAATCACTCTACAAAACTATATATTATTAGTATTCGCCACATCCGTTACACACCTATGGAGTAAATCAATCATTAATTAACCTACACGATGAGACACCGTAAAAAACGCTTAAAAATAACCAACAAAAATTAGCTTTTTGCCCAACTTGCTCAAAGAAAAGAGGATTAAAGGAGACCAAAAGACAAACATGTTACCAAATGGTAACTAGTAAGAAGCACAACTTGCCACAAAAGTAACACTAAACAGTCTCAGCCAACAAAAAATACAACTTACGCCTTTACAAAAGATGGGTATGCCCATTTTTTACTTTTCACAATAGAATATAAGTTCCTGTGTCATTATTTATTGATTTGTATCACATAAAGATGCCCAAGCCACGCAGGCAATTAGTCTATTTTAATGTAAAATCTCCTGTTGTTATACATTCTCCTGATAACTTGTAGTTCCCATTTTCAGGCGATTCATCAAACAGGTATACACATGAAATGTGAATTTCCTCTTAAGCAATCCAACCCCAGGTACAGATTGTACAAAAAAAACTCACCAGTAGTGGTACAGATCCATGTTACTGGGCTGTGCAATACTGAAAAAAGTCGTCATAGAGGAACACATTTCCTGACTAGGTAAAAGGAATCATTATTCATTACCTTGGATACCCTTCTATAAATGCTCTTTCTATACCAAAATTTGGGGGCTTGGGGGGTCCTAGATTTAGGGGCCACATGTTGGTCAGAGACTAACCCAAATCTTCCTGATAGTTCTTTTAACAGTCCTGATGTGGACCATAAGTAGAATGAAAACATATTCAAGCCCTATATCTCTTTCTTTTCATCCACCTATGGAGCTTCATCATTCACTCAGCGCCTTTACTGTATTGCTTATTTCCTCCCCAATTTTTTTATTCTTCCTGTAAAAAACCTCTGTACGCATTTTTTTAGATTTACCCGTATCTCTCATGTATAGATGAGTTTTCAGCACAAAAAAAAATGTTGCTGAAAAGCTCACCTTAGCTTCTACACCAGATGTGCTGTAAAAAATAAACTTACTACTCACCTTCCAGTGTAGCCCAATGATCCCTGTGGCTCCTCTTCCCTCTCAGTGGAGGAGAAAGAGAAGAAGGAAAAGAGGAGACTAGAGGAGTGTCAAGGGGAGGACAGGTATGAAGTTTTATTGTTTTATACACCGCCAGGGTTGCAGGGCACTTCATTAGAGGGATCGCAAGAGAATTTAAGTAATGGTGGGGCTTTGTAGAGGAATTTCACAATGGGTAATCTCGCAGGGCAGTTCTTTGAGGTGATACAGATGGATACATTATTTGTGGGGACAGCAGCAGAATTTCATTATGGGGGGCTGCAGGGCAAAATCATAGGGGGCTACAGATTTCATTAGGGGGACTGTCAGAGCATTTTCATTAATGGGGCTGCAGGGGTCCTTCATTATAGGAAGCGCTGCAGGACATTTCATTATTTGAGGATCGGCGGGTATTTAATTATGGGGGCAAGGGGCAATATATTATTGGTTGGCGGGCTGATGTAGCGGCCGTTCATTACAAGGGGGCTGCTGCGGGCCTTTTCATTACATGGATGGAGGCTGCAGAACTTCTCATTGCGGGGGTACAGGGAATTTCATTACTCGGGGGGCTGATGCTGGCATACATTACTAGGGAGGCTATGACCAATGCATTTTTCCACCCTAGGCTTATAATCGAAATCAATATAGTTTTCCCAGTTATTGTGTTGTAAATTATGGGGCCTTAACTTATACTCAGCTTGGCTTATCAAGTAATATCAGTTTTTTTTCATACTCTGATCAATGACAACAGATGCGCCTACTCTGGTGAATTGGCTCCTTGAGATAACCTCATACAATACCTGTGGATCATGGATAACGGGTTCTATCCATAATTATTCGCGTCATGTAAATTTTGAAAATAGGTGTGGTAGTTATAGTGTTTTCCATGGATCTCTTACATTAGGGGTGATTCTTATTTTCGGGCAAATTAATGCATTGTTCAGGATGAAAATTATGACATTTTCCAATTACTTTCTGTTTCATTCCTCAACGTTTTTTACATCTCTGCTGTCATTCTATAGGAAGCTTCTTTGTTTATTTCCAGAGGACAGAAATCTGAACGTGTGTCACAAGACGTGCACAAGCTCGTTAGTATCAGAGGAAGATCAGTATGGTTATAACGAAGCGCGCACATGGGTGACCATGGTCAGATTTCTGTCCTCTGGAACCATAAACAAAGAAGTTCCTATAGAATGAAGCATGCAGAGAATATAGCACATTTATTGATCTCAACAGTAAAATCTTTCCGGAATAAAAATCCATTTAAGAATGAGATCCATGTTCCGAATAACTCCGACTTCGTTCTTCCTACAGAAAAAACCGTCATCCACTACTAAACCAATGATTGTGTGGGTGCCTGAGTTGGTGGAAGCGGAATACCACTCTCAAAGGAAGATCTAAATATAGTAATGCCAGACTTAGGGCTACAGGTTAACCTTCAGGAGAAGGTCACCAGAGAAGTCACATTCACACACATGTTTGGGGGCGTATATTTCGACATATATACGGGCCAATATCGTCCCCCTACACTATGTGCGGCACCGTATACGCACGTACTATAAAGATAGGACAAGTCGCTATCTCTCTACGTGAATACGGCGCCATGCACTGTTATTCTATAAGAGGGGCGTGATGGCAGCACTCCATCCCCATGCTACTTCCGCAGCGTCCGTGTATCGGCCCGCCATTACTATACGTGTATGCGGGTTATCATCAGCGAATGGAGCTAAGAAAGAAATAGATCAAGCAAAAGTAGTCAGTAATGTCTGGATCAAATCTAACGGTTCCTAGTAAAATACGTGTTTGCATTCAGGATAAGAAGCTTCCTCATTTCCTGTCGAGCTTTTATGTCGAGATGACCAAATTAGTTAAACCTTGCTCCATGTCCGGTGTCTGCAGTTTATATGTATAAAATCTCATGTATCCTCAAACTTTTGTAGTTTCTAACAGGGGGTAAGGAAGGCTAAGTGCCAACTATAATGTCAGGGGAAAATGACAGGAGTCCATCCCTGAATATCCTGATTTTCTGATAAACCAGCACATCAAGTAATGAATTGGGTTAGAATATAAGGGTAATCCCCAATACTGACATAGCTGCACACACACAACAGCTAAAACTCACACCCGCTTTCCATGGCTGTGATTTTCAAGCACAGAAGCCGTCTGCAGCTCAGCGAGATAAGTTCGTGCACCTGCTGTTTGCTGGAAGTGCATGTGTCTCAGCTGGTTTGGATAATGACAGGGGGAGGGGCAGTGTGCAGAGAATGGTGCACGTGTAGATAAGAGAAGCTATTCATGAGACAGATTGAACATAGTCAGAAGATTTACAGTGGCGGATCCAGGACAACCAAAATGGTAAACACCAAGACTGATAGAAAAAAAATGGAATTAGTAGTGTGACAATGCTATAATTTGTTTTAATAACGAGTGAATTAAAGATTGGGTCATTTACTAAGGGACCAGTGGCGCCAGTCTTCTGTTGGATTTTGCACATTCTTCATGGTAGAGTGCATGTGTACGGCCAGATATTTGGAGAGAAAGCCAGAGCACAAATGAAGTTAGAAAATACATCAATCTTTATTATTTGCAAACATTGCTACACTTACATACATAAACAATAATCATTTGTGGATTACTAATTAATTGATAAGGCACAAACACAGAGTTAGTGTATCAAAGAGGGTGGCTATAGGGTGGTACTAGACCACTTACTAAAAGTACATAGATGTAACCCCTTTCATGTATGATATTGCATATGCAACCGCCAATTGTGAGCAGTGCCACTCCCTATTTACCATTGTAATGACACACGAGTCCAAATGAATATTCCATCTAGTCTGATGTACCAAGACCTGTGATGGTTGTACTCTTTTAATTTTTTTTTTCCCCATTTTTATCTGTTTTAATGAGTATATCCAAACAGAAATGTTTTATATGTATTGTCAATAATAGAAGATTTTATGATCATTTTCTTACTTACTTTGTGCTCTGACTTTTCTTTCCAATCTCTTCAGAGGCACAATACGATAATTTTATGTGCAGGTTTCATCAGCCATAGAATAGTAGGAGGTGTTTAAACTGTTGATAGTGAGTTGACATTTAGTCAAAATGATTTAAATTACGGAGTAGCAATACACCTCACATAAGTGTTACTTCATAAGTTGAATGTTAACATCTTTAGCTTCTGTAGCGCAAACTTGCTGCACAGTTTTAACGGTGCATGCCACATTTTGTGTTGCAATAAACCGCGTCAGTAACTATGCTCATGCATCACAATTTCTACTGACGGACAGGGGGGCGTTTCCGGTGCCTCGTATCAGAGTGAGCGCACAGATTTAACATGTAAAGCTACCAACAAAATGTCTTTTGCACCCCTATGTTAAAGTGCACCAAACAAAAAAGGGTTGCTATCCTCGTCGGGGCAGTGAGGGTAGTACCAGGTTCTGGCGATAACGTGCACCATAATCCTAATGCCAGGCAGTGTTGAACTGTCGTTAGTAAAGTGCCTCCATAATTGTTATTTTGTTATCTTCTGAGTATAGTTAAGAATCGTCTGTCTCATGGGAATATCAATTTAATTTGATTTTCTATTCATGTAGTCAAAGAATACATTGTGTTTCATTTGCTATAAATTTTGTGTGGATTTATAGTACTATTTGCGATGAATTTAGTGCTTAATGTACATTAATGTACAAGAATATCATTTGGGCTTAAACTATGAAAACCTTTTATACATATAGACCAAAAAAGCATGACACATTCATGCAGTGTATATTTGCAAACATAAGCAAGCTTGGTACTGATACAACATATACGTATATAAGAAGCACTGCACATAGCACAAGAAATTCAAACAAAACCGGAATTACTATGAATAATAAGGATGTCTGGCCGACAGTAGACTTGCCCGAGTCTCCAAGTCAAAAGTTCGCAGGAATGTTATTGCTGTTATAAACGTGGTGTGGTGTAGAACCATTGATCATCACCAGGAGTAGGATGGGAGAGAAAATATATCTAGTTCTATTAAAGAAAATATTAACTGTAGGAACTGCAAGTGACATTTTGTGTATAATAGGATAATATAATACTTTCCAGAAGAAACACCTGATCTGTCTGTGCTATTAGGACAGATTGGGGAAGAGAAGATTCTGAGACGGTCACAAGCCTACTCGAGATTAAAGCATCACCATCATAGTAACCCATATTTTTATTAGTAAGATGTCCTGAAGGTAGGCTACGATGTACATTCACATAGCACAATATATGCGTAGTCTCTTAGATAACATCGGCTATACCCAACAGGCTGATTTTATCTTTTATCTGATTCATAACTCAAAGTGTTTATCTCTTCTGGACCACATTTTAATCTACACTCTTGTGCTACTTTACCGTGTTGTACACAATATTGGCTGGATTGTTTATATAAGAATCAAAGACAATTTTCTCTTTTGCATTTTAAGATTTCCCTATACCAGTGGTGGCGAACTATGGAGCGGTTGCCAGAGTGTGGCACTACGGAAGCCTCTCTGTGGGCACCCAGGTCCCTTAGCCCCAGCAGAGAGTTTTCCAGGCAGAACCCTGTATCCCTGGCCTCCAGGTGTGCCGTGATCAAGTGCTATTTTAAAGGTGACAGCTGCACTATGACTACATGAGGGTGCAAGGAGTGCTGGTAGTTCCTGCTCTGGTCGTGTACTCTTAATTCAGGGATACCCTTGAAGGAGCTACAATGAATATCTGAATTTCTTCTCTTTCAACTGTATTGCTGTCCTCAGGACGCCGATATCCAATTAAAAGCCATGACCAAAAACAGGTAAACAACAATGTTACTACTTAAATTGCCATTGTTGGCACTTGCATTTAAATAGGTGGGTTGGTGTTGTATTTTTGCACACAGTTAGTCTAAAAGGTTCGCCTATTTAGACGCCCTATACTACTATAGAGCCCTTTGACCTATCACGTTCAATTTCTTTGTTATGCAATTCTTTTATAACTCATCATTACGATTGTCTGCCTAGTGAACCCTTTGGATCATGCTACTGATTATCATATTAGATACTCAAACACCTATGTGTTGGTGCTATATAATAAGAATTGATACTGATTAACTATCCTCAAATACATGAATAGCATTCCTCTTTCTCATGACTCCTGCGATGCTTGTTGGTGTTATTTTGTCAGTAGAGGAGAAATGATGATTTTAAACAGGTTTTAATAATATTACTGGGTGGCATTTTGAAGGGGTACATCACATTATGCATTATTTTGATATACGATCAAGTGCCGAGAATCAGACATAATACCACATTGTTTTTGACTTGACGCGGCTGTTAAAAGAGATAGTCCCCTACATTGGACATGGCCATATAGTTCAGTTTTCTACTTTTGTGACTGCCACCTGCGATATCTTATTAAATTTGGTCGTCCTTTGCTAACCATCGTTTGGCTTAATCCACAGAATGAGAGGTGGGTTATTCTCTGAAGTCCCATTGAAATAGAAAAAAATATTATGTATGCAATCAGAGCAGGATTATCGATGGCGCGCTGGAGCCTTGCAACTGGGCTCCAGGAATGGATTATTTCGCAGGAGCACTCCTGGTCCTGGCGCTCCCACATTAAATTTATTATTGTGGGGCGGTTAGATAATAAGATTTATAGTAAGGGTGACGTATATTAATAATTCATGAGGGTCAATTATAAAAATAGTTTCAATGAGGGGGCTGTAATAAACTAATTAATTGAGGGGCGGCCCAGTATATTAAGGGTGTGGTCACAGTACACTAGTGCCTATTTTCAACGCAGTGCTAGTGCTGGGGGCCGTTCCTCGGGTAACCGAACGTCGATTTCAGTCCAGCAATCACTGAGTGACTTAAACCTAATGAGAACCAGTGCCGGGCACGGCACTCTGCACTAGCAGTCTCATTGATTGTAACCCAAAGTAATGTGGGGCCGGCTAAAATTAAATTAAGTCGGGGCCCAATATATAATCATTGAGGGCCGTATATATAAACAGTGATGGGTTGGCACGCAGTATAGTGATCCTCTAGAGCTGTTTAATAGTGTATGAAGAGGGTCACAGGGTGGCGCACGTCATACAGTACGTAGGGTATTTGCAGCAATAGCAGCAACCCCACATGGTAACAGCCAGATCAGTTACACAACAGCGGTTGTTAAACCTTTGAGGTGAGCCGGAAAAGCTGTGTGTTGCGCAGTCCAACTAACGGTGGTGCATGGAGCTGCCATCTTTGCTTCGATTCATTGCCTCCCATGCCGCCATTTGGGAGAAACAATCCATCAACATGATGCATGGTGTCTTTACGAGACACAAGGCAGTTTCATTCCTTTTGCTGATCTATTACAAAGTGCGTTTTCTCATTGTAATTGATGATAGGGGTAAATCCCCCTATCCTGGGTGGGGGCAGTATATAAAAATGATTGGGGGGCACAAGTATATTAAAGAACTAATGAGGGGTTAGCATCAAAATTAATGAGGCACCAGTACATACGACAGGGCAATAAATAGATAAATTAATTAATTAAAGGGGACAAAATGAAAATAAATATAGGGGAACCATATATTATGTTTTTGTGTAGCTCTCATGTATAATAGGGTACCGTATTATTTATTCAGAGCTGTAGTATTCTAGTATATATGGTGGTCGCAATTGTATTTTTGATATATCAGGGGTCACTGAGTGGTATAAGTATGGGGTATATTTGTGGGGGGGGTCACATTGTGGTCAATTTGCTATGTTTATTATTTATTAGCATTTCTGTTATCAAGGGGGACATTATATGTTAGTAACTTGGTATTTTCGTTGAGCAGTTCTGGGGCATGTACTGCCAGGAGCTAAAGACATCTGTGGAAAATTCTCAGCACATAAGACGGTGTTTCTGTCCTGAGGAGAGAAGACTGCCAACTGTGAGGACTAGATGCCACTTTGAACGTGTTCAAATCAGATTGTAATCACAGGTTACCTTTATAGTGTGAGACCGCACTTAGCTTATGTTATATTTTAGTGTCCCATGCGAGCCAGCATTGTGGTGTGGGGTATTGTATCATTATTGTATGTGTGGTTGTATTGTGTCTAGTCTTAATATAATAATGTGTGTGGTATTATTAGGCCACCCTGTGCCCGAAAATATTCCAAAATGGAGGACTACCTTATGATTTTTATTAAAGGAGAACATCGTCTAATGAATCAAAGGTTGGAGGACTACTACTAAAGTATGTGGGAGGACCCTACATAATGGATATGAGTGCACTGTGTAGTAGAAGCGTGATGTGAGGGTATACATGATTAGGTGGCAACGGTAGTCGGGTGGTGTGAGAGCGGTGATGGTTCATGAAGGGAGCACAGTGGTGGTCAGTATGTTGATGGGTCATATATGATATATGTGGGGGACACTTTGTCGTCAGTGAGGTGTAGGGGTAATGGGTTATATTATGTGGGGGCAGTATGGTGTCAATTGTAATGTGATATATATGGGGCACAGGTGGTCAGTGGTGGTGGTAAGGGGACTATATGACTATATGTGGGTGCAGTGGGTTAGTTGTATGTGAGTGGTATATATGATATATGAAGTTAGTACAGAGGGTCAAGTCGCGGTGTGAGGTGTATTTCTGATATATGTTGGGGTGCGTTGGTCAGTTGGGTGTTGAGTCTGTAAGTGAGATGGGGGGCACAGTTGTGGTCAGTTTGGGGGTCAGAGTATATTGATATATGTGAGGACACAGTGGGGTGAATTGATGAAGTGAACTGTAAGGATATGTTTGTATTTGTGGGGGCAGAGTGTGGTCAGTTAAGGAGTGAGAGGTTACTTGTGGGGGCACGTTGGGTCAGTTTTGGATTATGATGGTAGGTTGTGAGTGTATATAGGAGGATTTGCCAACCATGTCTGTTTTATAAACCCCCAGTGTGCGTCGTGGTGGAGAAGTTGCAGGAAATGCCTACGAAGAAGAGTACAACATCAGGGATGTCACCTGTAAATCATTGAACTTCACTGTAGACTCTGTGAAGGACTGTTATTTCCACTATATAGTTCCTATTTGGTGGCGTAAATATTGGTCTGTGTGTGGTTTCATATAGTATTGCCGTTTATCAGTCATTATGGAATGTTAATGGTTTTGATGGCTTTGTACAGTGTATCATAGTGATATTGTCTTGCAGGTGGGTCGTTTGTTTGGTGGTCTGTATAGTTATAGTAACTAGATGGTGGTTAAGATGAGCAAATAAATGGCGTTTACATTTGTAATGTATTGGTTATACGGTTGGTGTATGAGTCTGTGTTCATGCAGGATGCAGGATTTTCTTCTTTGTGGCTAATGCTGTTGTTATTGCAGTTTGGAGGGAATCATTTCGAAAGTGTTTGCATATTGGTCTTATGGTTGTTTTAATAAGGTAACGATATTTGTGGTTTCATTATTTGGTAATGCTTTTGTGGTATCATTATTGTAAATAGTATGGCGTAAGTATTTTTTGGTTGGTCAAGGACAGAATAAGGAAGTGGTAAGTAGCCACATAGCTGGGAATTTATGAACCCATCTAACACTGAAAAACCATTGTGTCTAATATCTCTAGCGCTAGGCGGATATTTGTAACAAATATAAGTATTGGGCAGCTTGTTACTGTATTGTTGTGCGAGGGGGACCCCTGCATCGGTGCCGCTGCGAGCTTGCGAGTGGCTCATATATAAATGAGGGTGCGCATACGCTGGGACCTGAATCTGGACCTAGTGCAAGATGTGAACAGTGATATAACAGGTTGTGTCATGGAGAGCGGGGCAATCAGAAAAAACGTCAGTTTACAAATGTTTCGAGTGTAGTCGGACCGACAACTGATAAAACACTTTCTTCAAAGTGGGCAGTTATGGAATGCTATCGAAATAACAAATTCATGTTAAATACGTGTGGATCAAAATATCTATATTATTTTCAGCACGTGACAATCTATAGCCCAGAAAGGTGCATCAGGCCTGCTAACTCAGGAAAGGGGACAACGACAGCCCCATTGTTTAATTAATGTGAGGTTTTAATTATTAATTGATTTCTGGGGCGATTCTGTTTGACGCATGATTACACGTTCGAAGACATGTTAAAATGTAGAATTTTTTTAAAAATATTTCACACGTATATACACTCACCGGCCACTTTATTAGGTACACCATGCTAGTAACCGGTTGGACCCTCTTTTGCCTTCAGAACTGCCTCAATTCTTCGTGGCCTAGATTCAACAAGGTGCTGGAAGCATTCCTCAGAGATTTTAGTCCATATTGACATGATGGCATCACACAGTTGCCGCAGATTTGTCGGCTGCACATCCATGATGCGAATCTCCCGTTCCACCACATCCCAAAGATGCTCTATTGGATTGAGATCTGGTGACTGTGGAGGCCATTTGAGTACAGTGAACTCATTGTCATGTTCAAGAAACCAGTCTGAGATGATTCCAGCTTTATGACATGGCGCATTATCCTGCTGAAAG